>VDFB02047230.1:54867712-54899075 GCA_007258455.2 Sequoia sempervirens | reverse complement strand
CCCCCCTCTCTCTTACCCCCTCTCCCTCTCTCCCTTCTACCCTTAACCCTTAAACCCTAAACCCTTGTACCCCCTACCCTCTATCTCTCTATCACTCGCGCCCCCTCTCTCTCTTGAAAGTCTCCTCCTCCTACCCACTCTCCCTCTCTCTCCTCTACCCCCTACCCTTAAGTATATTATATATTATAATTTAAAAAAATATAATTTACATTTATATTAATATTAAATATTATAAAATACAACGGGAAAAAAAAGGAAATATATATTTAATAGAGGGGGTTCGACCAAACAACTTTAGCATACTCGACCGAACCCCCTTTAAATATTTTTTTATTATATGTAAAATTGGTTCAGTCGAACATAACTTTGGTCGAACCCACATTCACTGAATATTTTATTTTTGTTCAACTGAACACAAGTTCGATCGAACCCCCTTATTTTCACCTCCACCCTCTCAGGCACCAAAATTGCTCAAAATTTTGCACTTCGAAGCTTGATTTGAGAATGAGAATGGAGGAGATTTCAGAAACCCAATTGGTATCAAGTTGCCCTCAAAACGAGCTATCCAACGAATATAATTTTAATATATTTTGATTTGATTATCTATTTGTTTTTTAAGTTTTATTTGTTTTTTAAGTTTTATTAAATATAGATTTTTCACTGAAAATGAAACTCTATATTTTGCACATGTTGAAAAATAGAAGATTATCAAAAAAAATAAAAAAAAATATGAGTGCACTAGATATTGGAGTCTTTGATCCAACAAAAAAAAAAAGAATTTTGATACCTACAGTAAAAGTTTGCATTATATGGTCATGTTATGTCTGAATTGTAATTGGTTTGACTTTCAAATTTGATTAAAGAAAAAATATTCAATAAAAAACTATCTAATCAACTGGAAGCACTAGATATCAGAATTATAAATCTAAATTTGAAAGAATTAGAATTTTGTCCTTCAAGGAAAAAAAGTTATGCATTATACAGTGTGCGTCACTTTTTAAAAATGTTATTTTTTGAAAAAACCAGTTTTTGTGGGAGATGGAAAAATGAGTGCTATCTGATTCCAAAAATTTTGAAAAAAATATTTTTAGAATCTACAGACAAAATGTGACGAGACTCTAGTTTGCATCATCTTCAAATTCCTCATGATTTAACCGCTATAGGTGCCCGAATGTGAAGATTTAGTTAAAAAAAATAAAAAATCAATGTCTAGTTTGGCCAAAAATTGCAAACCACTATTGTGGGATCACCTAGGTATGAGTAATCAGACAAGTATGGGTTTTGTGAGGAGGAAGTGAGATGGGAAGTGGGCTAAGGGAAATGATTAGGGAAAATACTAAGTGCCCAAGATTTTGAGACAAAGCAAAAGTGGATCCTCAAACTAGGAGATGGTGATACTCAATGCTATAGGAGAGGAAGCATGGAAAAGTGCAAGTGGAGAATAATTAAGGTTCATGGATTAGTCTTATAGCTTAAGAAGTACATGATTACATGGAGACCTAAAATCGTAGGGCCAAGGGAAAAGATAAAGTGGGGAGTGGAAGCATGGGTAAATCCATGAAAAAGTACCTAAGTATAATGAGAAATCTAAAAGACTAAAATAATCAAACATCTCAAACAAAAATGTAAATGTTGGGTTTCAAGCAATGGAGGGAAAGAATATTGGAAAGACGAAACCTATAAACCCAATAAAGGGTACAAATAAACACAATCACCCGTAATACTTAGAAATTTCTATAGTTTAAGATAGTTAGGCATGTGACAAGTACAACGAAAGACAAAACACTACAACAAGAACATTTTTTAATAAGGGGGTCTATTGAAGGAATTCTTAGATTTGTTATAGCTAGTGGCTGAAACATAGTTCTATTAAGAGTAAGAATGAAAGAGGACAAGGATAAAAGCAAGAATGAAAGTAAGAATGAGGACCAAGGAATATCGAAGAGGACCATGCCAACCTTAAGAGGAAAGCGCCTCCTATTACCCAGATGGTCCAGATCTTAAAGAGGGGGGTTCAGGAAATGAACGACATGGAAGCTGAGACAGCGAAAACGTTAAAGGCCCAAGTTTAGTCACTGCTGGTGTTTTGTCTAGTCTTTTTGGGTCTTTTTTGTGGCCCTTGTTGGCTTTTTTGGTGTCTGTGGCTTTGTTATTTTTTTGTCCTCTACAGCCTCTTTGTTTATGGGGTCTTTGACAATCTTTTCTTTTGTTTGTAAACTTTGTGGTTTCGGGTCCTTGTAAAACTCGCTTTTTCCTCTTTCAAAAAAATAGTTCTATTAAGAAATGAAACACTTGACTTAGATAAATTTGTACTTACATCACCTAGAAAGAGGTAAGACAAAGATATCACATAATAACTATAGGGACAAATATATATTTTTGATCAAATATCAATGATGGACTCTATAGGCAACACAATTAAACTTAAAAAGAATTAGAAGCACACTAGATTCCTTTCAATGAGAATGATATACAAGGTAAAGGCTCTAAAGGACAAACATCAACAAAGGGTTCCTTGATTTTATCTAAAATTAGAGATGGTGTAGCAAGGCATAAAGAAGTGAAAACTTTATTAGAGAATGTTCTTAAGCATTCTAGGATAAGCAAACCAACTTAAGAACCCATATATTAAGGTTTATCATAATTAAAGTTTTTCAAAATAACTTCATACAAGAAATTAATCTTCATGAATTAACAAGACCTTGGACTAATCCACAAAAAAAATGTGTATGCAAGTGAGTTTATTTCCTCCTCATGAAATCAACTAAACTAATAATTAGAAGTAGGAATTGCAACAATCTTAGAGACAAATTTCATTGCAATGTGACAATTAACACACACTCAAAGATTCTTAACAAGTCTAATAGTTGTTCTAAGGGGCATGTCTAGAAAACCAAAAGCAATTGACAACTTTTCACTATGGTAGCAAAGAAATAATTCCCCCCTACCACCCCGCCCCCCCCCCCCCAACTTTTCCACATTACTAAGTGTCTAGCATCTCAAAAATACCTTATTGCCTTCATCTCCCAAATCAATTTCTCCAACTTTGCACAGATTTATTGTGACCTCCTACACAAGAAGCATGTACCATTTTATGGCCTTCAATCCAACTACATCCAAGGAGCTTTTTAGTTCCTTATCTTTCATCAATATCCTTACCATTTGCTCACACGACCCACCCACTGCTAAATAGTTGAGAGAAGAATATTAGTCACTTTTTTTAAGATACAAATAAAAAATAGCATTGCTGTAAATACTCCTAAGCCTGCAGAGCAGGCAGCAAGAAAACAGATCCACACATCCAGCCCAAATTTTACTGACATCTTGATGACAAAGTTAAAGAGTCCTCAAGATAGCCAACACAAGCATATAGGTCAATAACACACATAATGATCAATTGTAGGTGTAATACAGTAAGGGTTACCCCTGTGTATGAAGTGTGTACAACTCACATTCACTAAACCCGCATGGTTGCATGCACATGTAACACAAGCAAAGTTTATAATGACCGGACATATTCCAAAGTAATTCATTAATTCAAATATTTTGAAAGCATCCTTGTAAAATCCATTATGTGCATATCCCACAAACATTGCATTCCCTGAGACTATACTTATTTGAGGCATTTTTGTCAAACAGTTTACGTGCCTTGTTTATGATTCCACATTTTCCATATATGTCTGCTAGAGCATTTCCAATGATAATATCTCAGCAAAATCCCCCTTCCATTAAGATTTATACATATAACAAAAAAATTCTGTCCTCTATCCTTTGATTGATTGCATACCTTGTTCCAAAGCTCTCATTTTGGCACAGGCAGGGAGGATGCTGGCAAAGGTTGCGGAGTGTGAATTTACACCTGCTAGTTGCATTCGCTTGAAATTTTCTGAAGCCTTTTTCAAGAAATCCCTTTTGCGTATATCCTGCAATCATGGCATTCCATGAGACCACATTACTTTGGGGCATTCTGTCAAACAGTTCACGCACCTTATCTATGCTTCCACATTTTGCATACATGTCTACCACGGTAGTTGCAGCTACAGCATTTGATAAAACTCCATTCCTTTATCCTGTGGTGGATGTCCATACCGCATTCCAAATCTTCCATTTTGGCACAGGCAAGGAGGATTATGGCAAAGATTGTGGAGTCTAGCTTTAAAACTGCCAAATATATTCGATTGAAAGTTTCTAAATCCTTTTCAACAACTGCATTTTGTGCATATCCTGCAATCGTAGCATTCAATGAGACAACATTTCTTTGAGATATCATGGCAAGCAGTTAACGTCCCTTGTCTATGCTTCCACATTTTGCTTACATGTCTACCAGAGCATTTACAGCAGTAATGATGGACGCCCATACGCGCAACGGCTATCCAGCCCCGAGAATGCACCCAGGATGGATGCATGGGCATGGATGCTGCCTCCCTCAATTCTCTCGCCGTCCGTGCAAATTCTACCTTCCGTACTTAATGGTAACTGCGCCCATTTTTATTAGTGGCAATCTACGCGTTTCGTTTACTGCCTTCTTTCCCGCATTATGTTTTTTTAATCTTCTTTTCATTTTTAACCTGTAATGTTTTTATATTTAATTTGATTGATTAATAATTTAAGATTTAGTTAATGTTTTTTTAATAATAATTGTTTTTAAATAATTGTATTTAAAATAATGTTTCAAATTTTATTTTGTATATAACAAATTAAAAAATTAATATAGATTGTATAAATATTTTAATCATTTTATTTATTATATATAATACATAAATTTTAACCTTTTAAATTATTTTATTTTATTTAAAGAGTATTTTTTTTATTTTATATTAAAAGTTATTTTATTTTGGTTATTTTATATTTCTTTAAATAACTATTTTTATTTATTTTATTTTATTTACTTGTTTTAGTTTTAATTCTTAGGTCAATGTTAAAACTAAGATATAATATGAATTATTTTTTAATATTTTATATAATGTAAATTAAATTTTTAAAATATTATTATTATTATATTTATTATATATTATATTTGATATTACAAATTATTGAATAAAAATATAATTTAAATAGTTAATAAAAAGTATATATTATTATATATTATAGTTTATATTAAAATTATTAAATGCAAATATAAAATTGTTATAATTAATAAATAAAATATTTTTATATAATACAAATTAAATTAATATATAAATATAATGCAATACATAATTACTATATAATACTTAGATAATACATATAGTAATTATATATTGCATTATATTTATATATTATTTTAATTTGTATTATATAAAAATATATTATGTATTTTATCTAAACTTAGTTCTTAGATAATAATTACTATATGTATTATCTATGGATGATGCATGATGTCGGGTGCATCTAATTAGTTCTAAGGTAAATGTTAAAACTAAGATAGGTATTCTATTTATCTAAAAATAGGTTATAGAGGTATATGTATAATTTTAAATATCTACATTAGACAACAAATATATATTTTATTTTTAGTATTTTTTTTGTCATCTTTTAAATAAATAAAAATAGTTCTTTAAATCCATAATCTAGTATAATTCTACTTTATAATTATTGCATGATACATTTCTAAAATTATGAAATTATACATAATAATTTTAGTCTAATAATATAATGTGAGAATTAGTTTAAGTACTCTAATAATGTGAGATGACATGTTGATTTTATATATATATATATATTGAAACAATTCTAATAATACAAAAAGGCAATAAAGGTTGCCAGAAGAGAGTATGAAAACAACAATCAACAACTGCATTTTGTGCATATCCTGCAATCGTAGCATTCAATGAGACAACATTTCTTTGAGATATCATGGCAAGCAGTTAATGTCCCTTGTCTATGCTTCCACATTTTTCTTACATGTCTACCAGAGCATTTATAGCAGTAATGATGGACGCCCATACACTGTTCCAGAGCTCCCATTTTGGCACAGGCCGTGAGTATGCGTGCAAATGAATCTGTTCCGGTCGGAAATCTGTTTGTTGCTGATGGGGATAATACGGGCGGGAGAAAATGGTTTAAACAAATTAGACTTTGGGCGGGATTTAGAGGAACGGGAACGGCGAACGGGATGGATTAAAGGGGCCCACACCAGCCACCTAAGCGGTCAACGCTTAGAGTGTGCCAGCCCCTTCTTACGCAGCAGACGTGACCAAAAACTTTACTGTTAGCAAAACATATGCACAGCGGGAACTTTGGATGTGTACGCAGCAGACGTGACCAAAAACTTTACTGTTAGCAAAACATATGCACAGCGGGAACTTTGGATGTGTTTTGAGTTATGCGCGGGAGAAACGGTATAAAAAATGCATCCACCAAACGGGGTTAACGACGAACGGAAAGAGGGAAGGATTACGGCTGGGTCCCACACCAGAGTGTTAGTTAAGCCCAGGTCTTTTCCATCCATCAATGGATCTGCTGTCCACAGTTAGAAACGACCTATCAAAATTAGTTTGGTATGGGCTACCTATATCGTTTAAATCACCCACCTATAAGTTGGCTGCTGGCCAAAAGTAGGCTCTTGAATGCCATCTTGCAAAATCGCTGTCTGATTTTGTTGGCGTATTAATGGTACTGGCGTAGGAATGAGCGAGTGGACATGATGAAGCCTGGTAGGTACAACTGTGATTTTGCGGAATGCAAAAATTGATATGTACAGGGGCTCCCTGACGTTGGTCGTTGACAAGTAGGGAAGAGTTGATGGCGCTGACGCAGCTGACTTCAATGTCAAAGAGGATAATAATTTGTCACTGTCGGTCAGTGTTCCTGTTGAATGAAAGTTGCGGACTATTTCAAACATATATGGAAGTGGTCTATGCTTGTTGAAAGATTCTGCAGCGTTACCTAATGCTTCATGATTTATTTACTTTGTATGGTTCAAAATATGTTCGCTGTTCCATTTGCTCGGAAAGTCACTGTTCATATACTGTTTATCGCCACACACTCAGACTTGCCTTCGTAACTAACTAACTAAATAAATATAGCAGTCTTACGGCAGACACTGGATGTTAATAGAAATAAATAGAAATAGCTACTACACCACCCGTATTAATATTCGGGAAGATGTTATTATCGGCGCCATTAAAATGGATTCAACATGATAAAGGACAAGGATAAATAGATCCACCGTTCACATTTGGTGACCTACTGCCCACGCTGTGTGCAGTTAGGGTTCGCTGTCTTTATTAATTTCAACTCACAATAATAATAAATATTAATAGCGATTAAGATATTTATACTAACACTCCTAATAATTTTATTATTCATCATAGGGTTAATAATAATTAGTCAATAGGCTATATATAGTGTGCGATTTAAGTATGAAACAAGTCTAGTAAATCAATGTCGAGTCATCATAAAACAAGTTTTATCTATCATTTAATGGTAAATCAATTGTCGCTTAATAGTAAAAGCTTCCAAAATCTCACTTTTCACATAAAAGCCAAATAAATATTGATATGACAACTAGATGGGAACATTCTTTTTCTATTTGCATTGCTTTTTATAGTGTTTTTTGTCAATTTGATGGCTACTGTCTTTTTTCATTTGCATTGCTTTATGTTTTAAATCTGTATGAAAATATTTTAGATAATACTTAATTTCTTTAAGGAGAAAAAACTAGAATTGTCTAAATTTATTTTATTCCAATATTTAGCACTTATTATTAATTGCTAAATCTAGCCACATACAACTAGAATTCGTAGCAAATACATGCACAAACACATACTCTTAACATATTAACATACATATAGATTTCTATCAACATAATCCTTGAATCTCCTTAGGTGCAAGTGCTAGTAAATTAACATCAAACAACCCTAATGAGCATATGATAAGATAAATAATATTACAAAATGGTGTTAATATGAGAAATTAAAGAAGGATTAATTTTATTATTGAATGTAAACATAAGACAATAATATTGATATGATCATTATCACTAGGAGGGGTGGTGTTTTAGTTCGGACGATTAAGATCAATGAATTGGATACCAATGTTAATAAATATGTTAGTGTTTAATGGTAAAATGAAAATTTACTAATGATAATAAAATCATAAATTTAAATATCAATGATAGTTTGGACCCCACAATAGTGGTTTACACTTTCTGGGAGATCTTGATTTTTGCTGAAATCACATATTTTTATAAAATATAATGATTTAAGCCTTGAAAAGTTCCATTTAAAGTATTCCAATTGAAGAGGGTTTGATCAAACCACCTTAGACCAAGCCCCCTTGGACAAAACCCCGCTAGTTTTAAACCATACCTATAATAGAGTCTCCTTTACACCTATCAAAATGCTAATAAAAAACCACTTTTGATTTACCTTTTGGGGGATCAAATGAATTAATTTAAAATTTATTTTGTGTAATTACATAGTCATTATTATAAGCTTCCAAAAAAGTATAATTTTAATTAAATTTAATTTGATTATTGTATTTATTTTTTAGTTCTTGTGAATGTAGGTTTTTCGCCAAAAATCAAGCTCTCTATTCTCCACATGTGGAAAAATAGTAGATTATCAAAAAAAATTGAAAAATATGAGTGCACCAAATATTGAAGTCCTTGATCCAACAAAAAAAAGAAAAATGAATTTCGATACATACAAAAAAAGTTACGCATTATATGTTTATGCTATGTCTAAATTATAATTGTTTTGACTTTGAAACTTGATTAAAGAAAAAAAAAATCAATAAAAAAATATCTAACCAAATGGAAGCACTAGATATTAGAGTTACAAATATAAATTCGAAAGAATTAGAATTTTATCCTTCATGGAAAAAAAGCTATGCGTTATACGGTGAGCGTCACTTTTTAAAAATCTTGTTTTCTGAAAAAAAACTAGTTTTTGAGGGAGATGGAAAATGAACTCCAATCTAATTCCAAAAAAAGTGAAAAAAATATATTTAGAATCTATAGACAAAATTTCACGAAACTCTATTTTGCATCATCTTCAAATTCCTCATGGTTTAGCTATTGGGTGAAGCCACAATAGTGGTTTACAATTTGATGGAGGAAGGAAAACTAAGAAAAAATGGCCCCATGGCAAAAAAATTGGTTTTAGGGGTTCAAATGAACCTACAAGTTCGACCGAACCATAAAGGGGTTCGACCGAACCCATTAATTACAAGGCCCACATTTCCCGCCCAAAAAAAAAGAGGGAAAATGCATATTGAAGGGGGTTTGAATGAACCCTAGTTCGCTAGAACCCCTAGGGGTTTGCTAGAACCCCCTTTTTCCTAATTTTTGACTTTGTTCACACAAAAAACCTAATTTTTTATGCTTTGAAGCTCAGGTTGAGAATGAAAATGGGGGAATCTTCACAAATTCAATTGGAATCAGGTAGTCCTTGAAATGAGCTATCTAACGAATATAATTTTAATATGATTTGGTTTTATTATATATATATTTTTTAGTTTTATTAAACATAGGTTTTTCGTCGAAAATGAAGGTCTCTGTTCTGCACATGTGGAAAAATAGCAGATTATCAAAAAAAATAAAAAAATATGAGTGCACCAGATATTGAAGTCCTTGATACAAAAAAAATAAACAAATAAAATTTTGATATATTCAAAAAAAGTTACGCGTTATACGGTCGCGCTATGTCTGAATTGTCATTGGTTTGACTTTGAAACTTTATTAAAGAAAAAATATTCAATAAAAAACTATCTAACCAAGTGGAAGCACTAGATATCGGAGTTACAAATCTAAATTTGAAAGAATTAAAATTTTATCCTTCATGGAAAAAAAGTTATGCATTATACAGTGTGCGTCACTTTTTAAAAATGTTGTTTTCTGAAAAAAAATAGTTTTTGTGGGAGATGGAAAAAGAAGTGCAATCTGATTCTAAAAATTTTGAAAAAAATATTTTTAGAATCTATAGACAAAATGTGATGAGACTCTATTTTGCATCATCTTCAAATTCCTCACGGTTTAGCCACTATAGGTTCCCAAATGTGAAGATTTAGTTAAAAATAAAAATTTCAGTGTCCAGTTTGGCAAAAAATTGTAAACCACTATTGTGAGATCACCCTGCTATAGGTGTTCGAAAGTGAAGATTTAGTTAAAAATAATAATTTTAGTGTCCAGTTTGGCCAAAACTTGTAAACCACTATTGTGGGATCACCCTACAACTACATGGAGATGATGACGTTACAATATAGATATGGGCATTAGGGGAGATGGCCTGGGAATAGTGGTGCACCCTAACTTTATGGGTCCGCATAGTAATGAACATGCAACATTGACATTAAAAAATTATATCCTCGAGTGGCCAGGGATGTGGACAATTCAAATATTTTGTTTCACCAACATAGATTGAGAAAAAAAGGTGTCATCAACATGCTTTTTGTTGAGGGGTCATAATAGACCCCCCAAAAAAGTTAGACCAATAGTGGTGCATTAAATCATGTTTTTTAGTGTGTCAATGTGACATCATATGATTTGTTGCTTTTTGAATGTAATGGGCATATTTTGTTCAACTATTAGGTCCTCTCTTACAATTACTCGTTCCATACTTTTAAAATATTGGCCTTTGAATGTACATGTACTATGACAACTATTGGTACCCACACCACTATTGGGCACTCTCCCCTAATATCCATATCGAATATAATTACAAAGTTGAAGCTAATGACACTATAGGTCTAGATATAGATAAAAATGGATAGTAGTGACATTATGATTAAAATTAATGGCTGAGTGTGATACTATTATTTTTATGGTGTATAATATTGATTTTGATGGTAATGTCAATAATAGTATACCCAATGCTAATACCAATATTTTGAATAATATTAATATTTGTAATATGTTATTAATAGTAGATGTAATAATGATAATAATATTAAGGATTAATATTAACATTAGTATTGTTATAATTTTAGTACTATTATTTATAGAATATTATTGACACTAATATTATAAACAATAGTAATAGATATAATACCAAAAGAAATATGGAGGTTGATAATCACCATGAATTAGTATTATTTTTTAATAATAATATTGATACCATTAACAAGGTTAGTGTAAGAATCAAGATTAATAACAATATTAACCATGATATTAAGATTAACATTATGAGTGATGCTAATATTGATATTTATAATAAATAATAAATTTAACAATAAGAGTAATAATTATTTTGATAATAGTATTAATATTAATGTTAAAAATAAATATTAATATTAATAATAAATTAAATAGTAGTCATATTATGAGTGTTCCTATCATGCCCATCTATAGGTGGGGCCTTACAAATTTGGATGGGAAAAAGAAAATATGGCTATCTTTGTTTCTCTAAACTCAATGGTGAGCTTATAATGTCTATGAAGCTCCCAAAAACCTACAACTAGAAAGAAAAAGTATGAACTCTCCTAGAAACGGATATCTTCTACACATCTTTTAAATTCTTCAGATCATTTGGGAATGTAAGAGAAAATCATACTCATGTTATTTGGAAAATAATAGTTCTATAGTCTTAGATTCCTACAAATATTAGTTAGCCACAACTCACAAATACTCTAATACCATGTAAGATTTGGCTAAAAATACACCCAAGAATACAAATGAATGGAGGAAAAAGAAAAGCTAGAAATAAAAAATGAGAAAAAATAAATAGTATTCTAATCAAGGGAAGGTAAATGATACAATAAAAATGAGATATTCATATGAGAGTGATGGGTGAGTATATGTAGGATTTACCACCAAAGGGACTGAAAACACAACCAACATGGGATAATAAAAAAGTTCCTAGGTAAACTTAGTCTAGTGTGAAAAGGATCTAAGTGGCTAACTAGCTAGGAAATGAACTTGTAGATAAGCACCCTATACACACTAAAAATTTCCTATTACTAAATGAAATCTCAAATTATAAATAGGGTTAACATTTTTTTGTCAACTTTGTAGTCTCTTAAATACAATGATGATTACTTATTTGGTAAAGTATTCATATTGGGATTCATTACTAATGGTGTTATCCTCACACATTCTTCAAATAAATAATATTTTATTTATTTATATAGAAAATTAATCTAGTTATATTTGATTTAGAGCTCTAGTAAAAATCTAGTAGCATGAACATGCCTTACTACAACACTATATTTAGGATCTAGGAGTTGTTAGATATTAAAAGTAGGTTTTGTTCCTTTAATACATATCAATATTTTGATGTAAA
Source organism: Sequoia sempervirens (assembly GCA_007258455.2). Taxonomy (NCBI): domain Eukaryota; kingdom Viridiplantae; phylum Streptophyta; class Pinopsida; order Cupressales; family Cupressaceae; genus Sequoia; species Sequoia sempervirens. The sequence continues at coordinate 54,886,872 of VDFB02047230.1, read as the reverse complement.
AATAAATAAAACCATTCTTATTACTATTAAAAATTCAAGATATACAATATACTTCTAGTTTTACATTCACATGTTTCATTTGGAATATTTGTTTTATAATGATATGATGTTGTCCTTCAATTATTTAATAGTAATGTGAAGATCAAAATTTTATTTACTATTGTGATATTTTGTAGGTAGTATTTATTAATTAGCATAATACTTTTCATTCTCTATATAATATTATTATTCATCATAAAAAAATTATTTCATATATAATATTTATTCAACATAAGTATTTTTTGTTTTGTAGTAAATCTGTTTAATTTAGTATCTGAATTTATATCTTTATATTAGTCACTTCAAATTAGTAAATTAGATTGAGTATATGTCTCTTTTTTTTAAGTGGAGTAGAACAAGTTCTACTCAAGAATTCTAAATTTACCTTTTGCAAATAGTCTTTGGATACCACCCAAATTGATTAGATGACTATCTATTAAATTATGAGATTCAGTGACACTATTCACACATTAAAAAAATAATTAAAAATTTATAATTTAATTATTTTTTTTACAAAGTAGGGATGTTTGGAGTAGAGATAGAGAAATAAACATAAAAGATAATAAGACTTAGTAGTTCCAAATTCTTATTCATAGGATTGAAATCCAAATAGTTTTATTTTTTTATCTTGTTGATGGAGATCAATCTTTTCCAATTAGAGAGTATTGTGTTCTTGGGTCAATTATAAAATAGTAAGTTAGTGGGCTCACCAAAGGGAAGGCCATGAGAAATTACTTAGATATATATGAAAAATTGCATGTGTACTTAAGCCTAATTTATATAGATTAAGTTTCCTTATATCCTTCTCTTAAATAAATTTGCTTCCATTCCTAGTTCTAGTCAAATGGTCATGTTGATGGCTTAGAAAAATGTGTCCTATGTTGGTCATGTTGATGGCTTAGAAAAATATGTCCTATGTAATTTATTGACACATTTAACAATTGTCTCTATTAATTCATTATTCAATACTATCATTAATTATTTTGGTTTTACTAAGGCTTTGAGATTGTGAATATTTGTAATACGTGATGAATTGCCACCAATTAATTGCTTGGATATTTTTAGATCTATAAACAATATTTGGTTTGATTGATGATCTCAAATTTGTTTACTAATATTATTTTTATTATATTTTGAATGTATTTTAATTAGAAAATATGAAATTTGACAATTTAAATTTTATTTTTATTTTAAAAATTTAAACTCAAAAGTAATTATTTTACTTGTTATTAGTTAAATTATTACTCATTCTCTCCCCCCCCCTCTCTCTCTCTATATATATATATATAATTACACATATTTATTCTATGCAAATTCACTAATAAGAGAAAACTAAGGCCACACCTTTCTCAACATTCCCGTAGCATCAAGACAAATGAAATATTGTTATCTATTATGAGTTGAGTTAGAGTGATTTTATTATTAGTTGTTGCACATATAATTACAATTGCACAAATATTTACTCTTATATATATAATTACACACATATTTATTCTATGCAAATTCACTAATAAGAGAAAACTAAGGCCACACCTTTCTCAACATTCTTGTAGCATCAAGACAAATGAAATATTGTTATCTAATATGAGTTGAGTTAGAGTGATTTTCTTGTTAGTTGTTGCACATATAATTACAATTGCACAAATATTTACTCTATGCAAATATAATTTTCAAGTGTAAAACTAGGTTGCACATTTTCTAGTTTCCTTTCATCATAATATTGCACAAACTTCCTTGTCTCTAGAACTTGATGGGTTCAGTTATTAGCCTATTTTTTATTACATTCATGCATACTTTCAAACACTTTTAGATATACCTTTTAGACAATACTCCTATATCATACTATCTTTTCATACTTATTATATAGCATTGGACCTAGATCATAGTAAAGGAAATATGGATATGACTTAATAGTATTGCATGTTTTATATGAAAGTATGTATGAAATGTGGATGAAATTTTGTGTTTAGTTATGGTAGTTAGCTTTGTGCACATGTTTTGTGGATTAATCTTTTTGCAGCCAAGGAGGAGCTATAGCACATAGCAACTGGAAGTTGTAACCTACAGTAAAAGGAAGACTAGGAAAACAAAACAGGGGAAGTTCCAAATTAAGCTAAAGCAATAACTACCATATTAAGACACTTGATGGAGTTAAATGTGCATCATTATGAAAAATTAATAAAGTGTTGAAGAAGAAGAACTCTTTTGCTAATAGGATTCTAATAAAATTTTGTGTGTTTTGCATGCAATTTTGTTTTACATAATTTCAGTTCTATTAGGATTCTATTTTCTTTTCAATTATAGTTTGAACAATTCAATCCTAAATTTATATGCTCTAATATTTAGGAGTGGGAGTTAATGATTACAGTTAGTTGTTTCTTAAAATAAGATTCCCCCATGCTTGTATATAGTCGATGGTTGAGTCCTTAGATAAGTTAGTTGATTTTAGTATTTTGTTATTAGTTGTTGTTCAGTTTTCAATTATCTACAGACATGATGGTTATTTAGAATGATTTTCATTGAATACAATAGGTGAAGAATATTTTGTATAATCTTTTGTGATATGCAATCAATGAAGTTCAATTTCACATGGATGCATAGAATTTGATAGTTATAATTGGTTCTAGTTGAGTGAGAACAACCACTTGAGCAGGCCACTCAAGGTAACTATTCTTCACTTCATTTATATTTTTTATTTTTGTTTAGTGGTTGTTTTCATTTTATCATTACTTCATGAATTGCATGCACGTTAAATTAGAATCTTATACTTCGATTATTAGTAATGAATGTTCATGAGCATGCATTTGGTTAACCAATAGTACTCCAGAGGTTAGAATTAGTCGAGTTGATAGTTTTGATCAGTTTTGAGTTGATACAATAACACTTTATTAGCAACAGTTTAGTTACAAGTTAAGATATATGCAACTGTATCCATTAGCACTAGTTTGTTTCTTTTACTATTCTACAATTTTGTGAGTTTTCAACAAGTAGAACATCTTGAATAAGATAACTTAGGTAACCATGATTCTCTGAAGGCACATACAGTGCAACACCATCACAAGTTTACAAACCTTGGGTTGACATTTTAATGTAGTTTTTGTAATGTTGAGTGGACTGTTTAGTTAGATATACCTCTAAATTGTGTAGGTTCTACCAAGTTTACAACACATTAGTTTAGACTATATTTTTGGCATCAAGCTGCAGTAACAAAAAATGAACTATTAACAACCTATGCTTCCTCCTCAACCCCAAAATCAAGCCATTATGCCTCCATCAAATCCTACACCCAACCACCCAAGCCACCAAAAATACCAGCCCAAACTGCACCTAACCCTAACAATAATTATGTTCAGTAGGCTTATACTAACGAAGTTATGCAATACACCATTTATGGGGTAGAGGTGAGTGATGCCCACCTCAGATCAAGAAAAAAACTTGTTGGACCTTCATCACCTCAAATCACTAATATGGAGGATGAGGAACCTATAGATGAAGCTTCAAAGAAAACACCTTTGGAAGCTAAGTCATCAGGTACACTAAACTACCTTAAGTCCAAAGCCTCCTTTTTTCTGAATGCTTAGCCATTCAAAAGCATCACACATAGGTTGAGATAGACCTACCAGGTCAATTAAAGGATGTGACCATTAAGATTCCACTCATCCAAGCTATGAAAGACATCCCTATTTATACTAAAACTATGAGGGACCCATGTCTTAAGAAACCAAGGAGGAAAAGGAAGGATCCTCAGATAGTCCATATCTTGGGATACCTTGTTCATATCATACATTAGGGAACATTAGTGTTGCAAAAATGAGTGAGTTATCTATATGTTGTCATTGATGTCACTGTGTTTGATATTTTGGTCTAGTACTCTTAAACCTGTGCGTATAACTGACTTATCTTCTTTGGTGGTTGATCCAGTATTTTTGGTGCCCATCCGGTATTCTAGTCCACATTTCTTTCTAGTTGACAATTTCTAGTTGCATTTTTGGGGAACTACTAATGAATGATAAAGGCATGCATGATCAAGATATTTCGGGTCCTCATGTTCATACGATGAAGTGACATTATTCTATTGGTTGTGTTGAAGACTATTCCTGGTTGAGTTAAGATAATTTTCATATGAAAACTTATGTGTGATCTATTTCTTGGTCCAATCCAACATAATGTAATGTGCTAATGGTTAAATTGCATTTTGAAAATATTTTGTGGAGCTGACAATTGATATCTTTTATTGCATCTAATTAGGCCGACCTAATTGGTGCTTACGATGGAGATCAGATATATATATATAAATATATGGCAAAATTTTTTGAGGAAGATAGTAGTGTAGTAAATTTGTGTAGACAATAGAAAAGTGACAGAAGAAAAGGTGAGCGAGTAATGAATGTGAAGGTATGATCAGAAGGGCAGCAGTTGTGAGCATCTTCAAAACTACATCAGCACATAGATAGGTGCATACTTCCAGTTAATTTTTGGGTTGTAAAGCCTCATTCTATTTTGTATAATCCTGTGTAGGTGGTGAGCTCCTTATTGGATAATGAGTCCTTTTCATAGGCAGTGAGCCTTTGTACTTGGACAGTGAGTCCTTTTGGTAATGAGCCTCTTTTGAAAATACTATGTAGTTTGAGTTAACCCTCACTGTGCTATTTCCCTTATTGGGTTTTCCATGTAAAAATTTGGTGTTCATTGTGTTGATTTACTTTATGTTATATGTGTTTCATGCTCATATTTAATAATAGAATAGTGTGGTTGAAGATTTTATAAGTGATAAAGTTTAAATTTTATTATTTGTGTGACAACTAATTCACCCCTCCTCTCAGTTGTCTTGCGCCTGTTTAACAATTGGTATTAGAGCTCGGTTCCTCTTGTAAAGCCTAACAAATTGAGGAAGATATTGAAGATGGAAGTAATGAATGATAAAGGAGAGCTCTGGACTGCACTTAAGGATCTTGATTGAGTTGAAACTAAAAATAGAGATCTGAAAGAGAATCTTGATGAAGCAAATGAATGTGTTCAAAAACTAAAGGAACAGTTGAAGAAATTTAAGGAAAGACACAAAGAAGTAAGTGAACAACTAAAACAAGAGATAATTGGACTGAAAGTGACAGTAGAAGAAAAGAAAAGGATCAAAGAATGTTTGAATACAATGGTGCAGAACAAGTTAGATGAATTTTCTAGACTTGAGCAAGAGATAGTAAACCTAAGAGTGGAACTAGAGAAGGCTAAACTCTATGAAAATAATTTCAAATCCAGTTCTGGTAAACTTGAAGAACTGCTTACAGGACAAAAACCATGTAATGACAAAGGTGGCTTAGGAGTTGATACCAGCCAAAGTTCTAAAGATGTGAAGAAGAATCAAGGAAAGAGGAAGCAGAGAAGAACTTTTTCAAGAAGATCACCTATGAGACAACCTAATGCACAAAGGTACCCCTCTTTTGATAGTGTTTGTTTTTCATGTAAAAAATATGGTTATAGAGCAATTGAATGCAGGAGCAGGATAAACCAATTTTATGGTTCTCCTTTTAGAAAATGCTTTGAATGTGGGAAGTTTGGACATAAGGCTACAAAATGTAGATCTCAAGTAAGGATGATGAGGAACAGGTTTAATGAAGGAAGAATGAATCAATTCTTCAATGACTACTGCTATACCTACAATAAATTTGGACATAGAGCAAATCAATGTAGATTGAGGAAAAATGGAGGACAAACTAATAAAAAAAGTGTGATCTATTATAACTGTAATAAACCTGGACATGTATCTAAAGTTTGTAAGAATAAGAAAGGAAAGAAGTCTATTTCGAAAGAGAAGAGTGAACTAGTCAAGAAGATTGACAAAGAAGAGATGAAGCAAGAAATGGACAAGGTATGGAAGAAGAAAGAAGAAGAAGAAGAAAAATCTGAGACTCCTAATGTGTCTATACCCTCATCCAGTATAGATGATTTATTCATAATTTAGACCTAGCATGGTCTTAGGAGGAGCATTATTAGAAGATCATAAAAAGCCCCTAAAAGAATGGTGTGTCAGAGGCTTGCACATGGTTAGAATGAGAAGAATGATTATTTAGATTTTTTAGAAAAGGAACTGAGAGAAAAATATGTTGGTATAAGGATTTTCGGATTGAATTAGGTTTTTCTATGCTAAGTGAAGTATGTGTTTAGTAGCTTTTTGTGTTTGTCACATTTAATGCACTTAGGGAAGACTCGATGGAGGTTAAGTAAAAATTTGTGATGCTTTTTGGTTAATTGTGCATTTTAATTCTTTGGAAGGTGCTCTAAAGAAATCTTGAGGCATGCTCAAAGTCTTTCTCAAAGGAACTCAAAGATTGATTCAAGTAATCTGGAAACCTCTTCTCTGATTGCAAAAGGAAAGAAGAAAATTGAAGAAGTTTCACTAAATTTCAAGAGAAGCATAGCAATGGATAGTGGATTGTCTGGTGTTACCTCTTTAAAGCTGAAAAGGGTCGAAGTAGAAGAATGCGATCATATGAAAATGAAAGGAATTGAACTAGGGTTGAGTGAAGTCAAATTATAGAATATAAAAACCCTAGAGATGGATTTATGGAGTGAATTTCCATGGATTATAGATAAAGAGATTATCTTTTTATTGTTGAACTATTCCAAGGATGAAAGTATTATTTTGGTTAAACACTATTTGATCTCAAAGGAAGCAATCGAAGCGATCACTAGATTATGCAGCGTTGGAGAACTCCCTAGAAAGAAAACTGTGAAGTATAAAGATGTGGTGGAGCTGACTGGCATCGACAAAGATCTTAGAACACCATTGATTAATACACTTTTTGATTCATCCATTAGGTATGTTGTGTATGGTATCTTATACCAAATTTATTTCATAAATAGTGAAAGTTCAACCTCAACTATTGTCATACATATTTCCCACGTGATGGTTAAGAAGAATAGATAGTTTGATTTATGTATCTTGTTACTTGAGAGTTTGCTTGAAAATGTTCGAATGTCATTGGTTGAGAATTATCCCTTTCATTTAAGATCCTTGCTGGTATGTCTGGTGTTTTACTTTTTGAATTCTCTACCAGGAAAAGATAATGTGATGTGGAAATCTAGTATCCCTATTGGAAAACAAATTTATAGATATCTAGAGTCTTTGGAAGATAATGCAAACATGGGTAGATCATATTTCTCATCTTTGTGAGCAATCCCTTGCTCCGGTATATCTGCACCAAGTTGATTTGAAGTGGGTTCTTCCTCCAGAAAAAGAGAAATTGAGGCTGTTATCAGTGATTCCCCTCCAAAATCAAAAAGGAGAAAAGAGATAACTAAAGACATCATTGACATTATGGATGAGGAGAAAGAATCTCTAACTGGCATTTAATCCCCTGATCCAAATGACATCCAATTTATGATAGTTGAAGGAAAAATGAAGAAGATTGGTGAACTATGGGATGATGCCTCACCTATTGACAAATTGAAAATCAATGATTCTTTGATAGATTATCTACTTCAAAAAAGTATTGAAGTATTAGTTGTTTTTATTTCTTTCCAAAAAAATTGAATGAGATTGTTGAAGAAAGCATGTTGCTTGAAGGTCCGGAAGGACGTAAAATGGGAATCTTTGTTGAAAGGAGATGTAAAAAGGCTATGCAAATATTGTCTGATTTGGTTGTGGAAACAAAGAAGTGTGTTAAAGAAATTTTAGATGTTTACAAGTATTGTCTTTGGTGGCTTGCAGTTGTAGATAATTTCAGAAGCAAAATTGAAGTGATTGAAGCCGAGGTGAATGACATTGGAAAGAATTTTGATATATTTGAAGATAAAGAAGGGAATCAAAGAATAAGAATTAGTGAAATACACACTAAAATAATAATTACACAAAGACAAAGAGATGATGTAACAAAGACCTTCTAGCTTCTTAAAGAAATTTTTGAAGTCTAGTTAGAACATCTTTCCAGAATTCTTATTGATGCAGAAGATGTTGAGAAACTATTTTCTGTTGTAGGTTGGTCACCTTATTTTACTCTGTTGGGATTATTGGAAAGTACATGCACAAAAATGGAGTATGTTGTTTTTAACTGGAAGAATTTGTATCTAGTTCTGAAAGAAAGGTATAAGAAGGTGTTCTAGGTGAAGAATGTCATCTTCACTTAATTTTTGTATGCTTAAAAGTTTGGGATTGTTGGAAGTTTTTGAATTTTTTGGAAATATTTTGAAATTTTGATGTCACCATATTTACACTCGATTTTGGCACCCTTTTCCATTGATGCCAAAGGGGGAGAGTGTTGGAATTAATGGAGGAAGTTAAAAAAATTTGAGGAAAGAAGGAGAATTTGAATTTTATTTACATGTTGCCATCAATGACAAAGGGGGAGATTGTTGGAAAAATGAGTAAGTTATCTATATGTTGTCATTGATGTCACCATGTTTGATAGTTTGGTCTGGTACTCTTAAAATAGTGTGTATAACTAACTTATCTTCTCTGGTGACTGATCTGGTATTTTTGGTGCCCATTCGGTATTCTAGTCTGCATTTCTCCGCAGTTGACAATTTCTGGTTTTTTTTGGGAAACTACTAATGAATGATAAAGGCATGCATGAACAAGATATTTCAGGATCTCATGCTTATATGATGAAGTGACATTATTCTGTTGGTTGTGTTGAAGACTATTCCTGGCCAACTTGTTAAGATAATTTTGATATGAAAAATTATGTGATCTATTTCTTGGTCCAAGCCAACATAATCTAACGTGCTAATGGTTAAATCGTATTATGAAAATATTTTGTGGAGCCAACAGTTAATATCTTTTATTGCCTCTAATTAGGCCGACCTAATTGGTGCTTGCAATGGAGATCAGATATATATATATAAATATATGGCGAACAGTTTTGAGGAGGACAATAGTGTAGTAAGTTTGTGTAGACAATAGAAAAGTGACACAAGAAAATGTGAGTAATGAATGTGAATGTGTGATTAGAAGGGAAACAGTTGTGAGCATCTTTAGAACTGTATTAGCACATGATAAGTGCATATTTCCAGTTCATTTTTGGGCTATAAAGCCTCATTCTATTTTGTATAATCTTGTGTAGGTAGTGAGCCTCCTTGTTGGACAGTGAGTCCTTTTTGTAGTTAGTGAGCCTTTGTAATTGGAAAGTGAGTCCTTTTTGTAGTAAGCCTCTTTTGAAAATACTATATACTGTGAGTTAACCCTCATTGTGGTTTTTCCCTTATTGGGTTTTCCATGTAAAAATCTAGTGTTCATTGTGTTGATTTAATTTCTATTATCTGTGTTTCATGCTCATATTTAATAATAGAATAGTGTGGTTGAAGATTTGATAAGTGATAAAGTCTTAAGCTTGTTATTTGTGACAACTGATTCACCCCCACTCTCAGTTGTCATGTTCATGTTTAACGATTAGTGTCCCTAAATACACAGACCTAGGTAGTCTAGTAGTGGATGTTAAGATTAATGGAACCCTCATCAAGAACACATTAATAAGCTTAGGGAAAAAGTCAATGCTATGACTAAAAAATTAATGTAATTACTTTGGTTAGCCAACCTTTGACCTACAAAAACTATTTTATAGTTGGATGATAGGTCAACAATCAAGCCTAGAGGAATCATTGAAGATTTAGTTATTGCAATGGATTCTTAAGAATATCCTATTGACTTTATAGATTTATAGCCAAAGGTTAATCTTGCAGGATACCCACTCATCATAGGTAGACCATGGTTAGCTACAACTAATGCATTCATAGGCTTAGGTTTGGTAATATGATAATAGCTAATGGCACAGTGGCCAAGAAATTGGTCCTCTATCCTCCAACCCAACCTTATGATAATCTTGAGAAAAATATATGGCCCACTTTGGATGAGGAAGTTAACTATTCCTTGTAGACATTGATGACTATAGAATGAAACCCTCTATTGGATGATCGGGATGAAGATGAGCTCATTGCTCACATACTACATAATGACTGCACATGGTAGGAGCTTGTAGTAGCAAGACTTTCTCGCATGCCTACAAGACCCCTTGCAAAGTATAATACCCACCAATTACTCAAAAAAATATCTTAGATTTTTTATTCTTTACTTCCACAGTAGTGTACCAATCATTGCAAGCCTTGACCTCTTATATGTACAAGAATCATCCAAGGAATTAGAATTTATGCTAGGAAAAATGCTAAACATAAACAATTCCTTGACTGAAGAACAATAGAATTCCCTACACATAGTGCTATAGGCACATGCAGGAGCATATACATGGGATTACCATGATATGAAAGGCATAGATCCTGACTTATGTATGCATAGTATCTATATCAATGATGGATATAGACCCATTAGACAAACTCAATGATGAATGAACCCTACCTTGAGGGAAATTGGTGCAGGAGTACCTACACCTCATCCTCCATTTTTTATCATTTGATGAAAATTAGGTTGGTTAGTAGGTTAGAATAATTATTTTGAGTATTTTCATCTTGAATAAGGTCTAATAAGACCATTAAGTATGTTTTTGGTTGATTTTTTAAGTTTTGGAGTCAAAATGTGAAATATTGCAATCTTGCACTAAATGTTGTCTTTGTAGCCTTTGAAGGCAAATACTTGAATTTGTATCTAAATGTGCAAGATTGGAGTTTCGATGATGTAATAAGGCTTTTCCAAGGTCATTTGAGTGGTTTTTGAGGTCATAGGTGTTGGGATTGCAAAATTGCTTCAAAGGTGCAATGTTGTCATAATGCAATTTGTTGTAATCTCATCATTAAAGTTGTAAATACCTTAATCAACGGCTCCCTCATTCAAAAATAGTTTAGGGCCATTGGAAATGATGTGGTCAAGTTTATAAAGAATCCTTTTGGTTGAGGCATGATGGGGGTTGGAGTTTTTGAAGCATTTGAATACAATTAAACTCTGTTTTTCTTGATTTTATAGCATTTTTCATTGTTCCCGTGCTTGGTATGGCCTAAAACCTCATTGTAAGGCCTCCAAATCTTCATGGTTTGATAGAGAGTAGATATATCTTTCATTTGGTTGTGGTTTGGGTTAATTTCATCAAGAAATAAGAAAGATACATTTATTTTTCTGAGAGAGCATCTAAAACCCTATCAAACAAGGGTTTGGACACAAATATGTTTGTAATTCCCCATTCCACTGTTGGAAAATTCTAATTTTTGGTGGAATGGTAGATTTAGGAATTATCTTCATGATGAAATTTGTTTTAGAGAAAAAAATGGAGGTTTGTGAAAGTTATGTGATGCCCTAGCCTGGTTTTTTCCTTGTAACAATCCAAAATGTGATCATTTGAATGCATTACTTGTTTATTTTTGAGTATTTGAGTAAATAGAATGGGTGAAACATGTGAAAGGGATCTTGGGGAACCTGTTGGAGTCTATTGAAGGAATTAGGGGTGTTGGGGTGTGCCTTGGTAGGTTGTTGTCTTCCTTATACAGGGTCAATTAAGCCTTTTTGGTGGCTTGAAAATTAGTCTCTTGAGACATTTGTTTTGAGTGTTTGGTTTTATTCTTTTGAGAACTTGTAGGGGTTGATGTTAGATGCTTGAAAGCAAGATTATTTGTTTGGTTATTTCCTTTAATCATATTTTATCATGACTATCCTATTGGCTAATGCTAGAAGGAATGCATAGGCTTGTGTGGAAGCGATGGAAAGATGAAAGGTTCTAAGTGAAAAGTCAATTTTTCTGATCATGTTGTGTCATGTGGAGAGTTTTCAATACATCCCCAAGTCCTATAGACATTTCTATATGTAAAGGTCAAGTTGGGTGATTAAGTTACCTTGTTGAAGGGTATAGTTAAATAAGTGTGTCAAGGATTTGCTTCCCCTACCACTCTGCATTAGAGATATTGAAAGTTGAACTTCAAAAACTCCTTGATGTAGGCTTTATTTATCCTATATATGACTGTGAATGAGTCACACCTTTGGTTTTTGTTCCCAATAAATGTGGAAAATGAAGAGTTTGTGTGGATTACAAGGAATTGAACACAACCACTAGGAAGGACCTTCCCATTTCCCTTTATAGATCAAGTGCTTGATTCTTTAGCTAGAAAAAATATTTTCATTCCTAGATGGTTTTAGTGGTTACAATTAGATAAAAATTACTCCAAAATATTAGGACAAAACTACATTCACATGTCCTTATGGTACTTATGCCTACTCTATTCTTCCCTTTGGTTTATGCAATGCTCTAGCTACATTTTCAAAGGGTTGTTCTCAACATCTTTTCTGATTATGCTCATGATTGTATGGAGATATATATGGATGATTTCACCACATATGGAGAGACATATGAGGATTCCCTTAGTAATATAGAAAAGGTATTGAAAAGATGTAAATAACACAACCTTTCACTCAACAATGAAAATTTCTTTATGATGATGACATAAGGAATTGTTTTAGGGAACTTCATATCTAGTGCAAGGCTTCAAGTTGATCCACATAAAATAGAAATAATTTCTAAATTCCCTATTCCACTGAAGCAAAGAGATATTAGAAGTTTCCTTGGCCATGCAGGCTACTATAGGATGTTTATAAAAGACTTCAGTAAGATTGTTGCACCATTATTTATTTTGATAAGTAAATACATGGAATTTTTTATTGGACATCAGAGTGCCAACACTCCTTTGAAAAGATGAATAAATCCTTGACTCAAGCACCTAGTTTGAGGAGGCCAAATTGGACCTTACCCTTTTATATATAGATAGATGACTTTATACTTTTACATTGGAGTAGTTTTAGGTCAGAAAGAAGGTAAAAAAGAGTATGAAATTTACTACATTAGCAAGAATCTTTAAGGAGCAGAGATGAATTATACTGTTACTGAAAAGGAGATGCTAGAAATGGTATATTCCATCAATAAATTTCAACATTATATCACTGGTTATTCAATTTTTTTCCATGCAGATCATACAACTATCATATATCTTATGAAAAAACTTATAGTAGGAGGAATAGTAGTCTAATGATTGCTCCTACAATAATTTGATATTACAATAATGAAAAACTAGGCAATGCTAATGTAGTGGAAGATTTTCTGTCAAGATTTCCAAGACAATTAGCTGAAGGGGTAGTTGGTGATTCATTTCCAAATGAAAACTTGTTTTCTCTTAATGTACATTCACTGTGGTATGTTGGCATAGCAAATTATTTAGTAACATGGCAAATTCCACCACACCTTTCTCCAAGGGAAAAAAGACAACTGGTACACAAATGTTTTCCATACTCTTGGATATCATGTTATATGTTTTACACTAGCCCTGACAACATCATGAGAAGGTGCATAAGGGAAGATGAAATATTTGATGTCATGAAGGCTTTCCATGATGATCCATGTGGAGGTCATTTTTCAACAAAAACAACATCATTTAAGATCCTCAAAATTGATTATTATTGGACACCTTTGCACAAGGATTCTATCAAATACACAAGAAGTTGTGATAGGTGCAAAAGGATGGGTAAACCAATAAGGAGTGATGAAATGCCATTGGAGCCTTAGTTAACACTATCTCCTTTTGAAAAATGGGGGTTAGAATTTATTGGACCAATCTCACCTACTTCCAACAATAAGGAATACATTCTTGTTTGTACTGACTACATGACTAAATGGGTAGAAGTGAAGGCGTTACATTTTTCTAGAGATGGCAATGTGGCTAAATTCTTGTATGAGGATATATTTACTATATATGGAGTACTTAGGGAAATAGTCAATGATTAGGGTCCACATTTTACTTTAGATGTAATGACAGAAAAAGGTCCCCCTAACTTGTCTTTGATTTAATGTTGTAATATGTCTAACATATTTATATTAGGTCTTGCGACCTCATGAACTAAATGGTCTTATTAGTGCCTTGTTTTAAGTGTTATAAAGTGTTATAACACACTTTCACACTTTTCCAGGGTTGTCATTAATAATTGGGATTCTTTGTGCTTTAACTGGCCTTATTTTTCGTCCACAAGCCCCATTTAATGCATCTTTTGGAGTATAATTCTGACACAAATCAATACCCAATCATAATTAAGGTGTTTCAGGCTTGTATCAACCAAATTTAGTGATTTGAGACTCATTCACCACATTGGGCGAATGAGTCCCACCTATATTTTTTGGTCCTGAGTTCGGTTTCACACCTTTCTAAGCATTTTTAAAAATGGTCCCAAAAATTATGTTTGGTGGGACTCATTCGCTACCTTGGGCGATGAGTCCTATGTGGCCCAAAATGAAAATTAATTCAAATTTTTGGCAATATTTTATCCTCCTAGATCTATTGTCAGCTTGTAGTGTTGTAATTTTTGGAATTATTCCATAATTGAGTATAAATACAAGTTTCTTTCTCCCATTTTAACCCCAAGAATTCAAGTATAGCAAGTTTGAGTTTATAAGTGCATTCAAGAGCATTTAAGAGAATTCAAGGGTAGATTATCAAGCATTTTAGAGCAACATGTATGTGCAGGATCATCATGGAAAAAATAGACCCTTAAGTGGCAAAAAAATGAAAAAAATTAGAGTTAGGAAACTTGACATAAAAATTTGAATAAGTTATCTATACTATTTAAAAAATATGTAAGAATAGAAATTGTAGAAAATTGAATATAGCTTCTAAACTACTAGGTTTGTTTATAAAAAAAAATCTATTTGGTGAAAATTTGACATTTCAATGCAGTAGTACTTAAATTTCAGGGAAAAAATAAGAAGTAGGTGTCTGTCTGACCACCCTAACCATAATAAAATGATAATATTTTTTTGTAATATTTTGTATATAAGTAGAGGACTCATGTCCGGATGTGATGCATATTTTTTGTAATTTTTTCCAAGTAAATAATTAATTATGAATTTTTATTACAACTTCTTTAAAAAATATAAAAACTCCTATGTCTCGACCAATCTTTAACTTTGGTTATCAAAATTCATGAAATTCAATTCTTTCTTTTTTGTCCCCTATAGTATGAAGCATAGAATGTGACGCATGTTTCCTGATTCCTCCAAAAATGTGATACCGCTTTGAAAGTTATAGATGTTTTCAATCGGGCCTATCAATCAAGACTTTAGTCATAATTTGAATAGAAAATGAATAATAATTACTTATTAAATTCAAAGTAAAGCATAATTTATATTAGTGGAAATCTTAGAATCTCCTTTAAAAACCCTTTTCATTTCATCAATTTTGGGTAAAAAAAAGTCAACAGCCACATACCCATCATATTGCCACTTTTTGGCCCATCATGATCCTACACATACCCCAACATTCAACCATAAAGCATCATGTCAAGGACTTCCTGCATCATGTTTTTTTTGGAGCTAACAATTGTGATGTAGGGTTTCATGATTCAAGCTAGCATTTCATTCAAGATCTATCACCTTCAAGCAAGAGTCAAGATCTACATCCATTGGAGCAATCTCATAGATGTTTGTACTAGTTCATTGATAGGGTGTGGTGAGTTACATCATATTTTGTTCATTCATCATTCTCCATTCCTATTTCATTATATTTCAAGGTTTAATTACCAAAATAGGGTTTGACCAAGGAAAACCCCTATCCACTAACCCAACAACATTTTTCCCTCTCCTTTGTGTGTGATTTGTAGGTCTAGGTTGTAGTTTCCAAAGGAGTAAGATTGGAGAAAAGGTTTCAAATCATTCAAAGTTGTCAAAGTTGTCATCAAGCCTTGCAGAACATTCAAGAACACCTATAGGTTGCAAATTAGGGTTTCATATCTAGAAATCAATTAGGAAGGATAGAGCAGATATAGAAGAGCAGGATCATACCTTGAAGCTTTAGAAAACCCTAACTAAACTAATTTTTGACTTCTAGCAAATGAGTCCCAATTTTGATCAAAGTTCAAGTTTCTACAAATTCAGATACCCATTTGTTAGATTCATGTTCTCGCATAGAAACCCATATTTTGGACTGAATCACCCAGCTTGAAAAATGAGTCCCACTCAGCATTAATGGTAGAAATTCTATTGTTTCAGAACTCCTTCCATCCATCTCCAAATTTCTAGGTGCATATATTCTATTCTGTAGCTTTTTGTTTTGTTTCACTTGTGTTTTTAGTTCATTTAGTGTTACTTTGCATTGAATTAGGGTTTTTCATTTCATCTTGCATTATAACTTGCATTGAATTTGTCTTTCCAAGTTCTAACTTGGTGGTGAACCCCTTTATTAGTTTAAAATTACCCCTAGGACAACCCTATTTAAAGATCTCTTTCTCCTTTACATTGAGATCTCTAGGGTTATCCTTGAATTAAATTGGAAAGTGGGTGTGCTATATGTCCTAAAACCATATGATAGCACTATATCAGATTTCCATCATTTTATTTTGGTGAACCTGCATTTAGAACATTATAATTCTAATTTGGAGTGCATCATCATCCTAGATTCAACTTTCATTAACATTGCATTAGAGTTTTCACTAGTTAATTGGAATTCTAAGGTTTCTAATTTTGCATTAGTGAAAGATCATATAGTTTTTTTTTTGCATCACATTTAATTGAAAATAATACAAAATCTACATTTGCACTTAGAATTCAGGGCATACATCATAAAAAGCATAAAAAATCAATTATTTTTTAAAAATTTTTTTGAAAAAAATCCCAATTGGGACTCATTCGGTACCTTGGGTGAATCAATCCATGTGCACATTCTACACTACATTTTTTGGCATTTAAAGTTCTTTTTCTAAGTTTTTGTTTGTTGTTTGTAGCTTTTTGCTTCAGTTTCTAGAATATACGTTATAGCCATTTCAGTGTTCTTAGCCCTTGTATGAGAATTTGGTGTCCTATTACTAATATTGTAGTGACACAAAGTTTGAGAATCATTTCATCCCATGATAGCACAATCGTTGTGGATCTTGGGTTGTCTGGCTCTTTCACTCTTAGTATTGACACTAGTACACTAGGTATGGATCATACCCTTAACAACTCTTTACCTTCAAGTAGTGTGATGCATGATGAAACAAAGAATTATAGTATTCCACAAGAAAATAAAATTCAAATTCATGAAGACATAGCAAACCTACAACATCAAGTGAAAAATGTCAACATTTCAACTATTGCCATCCCTACTATAGATAGCATTCACAGCATATACTTGAAAGTGAAGATGGACTTGACCTTATGCAAAACATACTTCAAATCTTTGGAAAACATCTCACCTCAACTACTAGTTGTCTTTTACCTACAAGAAATGTCACAATCTAAGGAGGAACTCAAATTCCTCCTCTCATAACAATTACTTCAATAACTACCTATACCAACCCTCAAGTCACAACAACAATGCAACCAACTAGTAATATGATTCCTTCCTTAGGTATTTCCACTAGCATCCCTAGTACCTTCATGGCATCACACATCATATCTCTTACCACTTTACCACCCATAAGCGTTCCATTCACTTGTCCCTCGAAAACATACACTCCCTCACCCTTTTCACCTCCATGTAATAACACAAGGAGTGACCCTCTCATAAATCAACTCTCCCAAACCGCTCCATCCCTTCAAAACCAAATTTCCAACATCAACCAAAATCAAAATGGCCCACCTACATATTATGTCAAAAGTAGTCCATTGTCCTTAGAGATATTATGAACACTAATGCCACAAGGTGTAGAGGTGTCTAGATTTGAGAAATATGGAGGAAAGGGAGATCCTTCTAACCATGTTAATGCTTATATAGCCTTATGTAGTGACTTTTTCCTTGATGATAAACTCTTGGCTAAGCTTTTCCCTAGGTCCTTGAAAGTTACTACCTTGGAGTGGTTTGCCTCTTTACTGAATAACTCAATTTGTTCATTCAATGAATTTTTGAGGCATTTGTTAACCATTTCCAAGTGAAGATGACCCCTAAGATGACCTTGGATGACTTGATGAGATGCAAGTAAAAAGAATAAGAAAAGATAATTGACTTTATCCCATGCTATCAATCACTCTATTCCTAAATCAATGTCAAGGATCTAGATCGTCACCTTCAAAAGATGTTCATAGAAAATTTGTAAAGTAAGATACAAGATAAGCTTACCATGATGAAATTTCCCTCCTTTATGCACTTGTGTACTGCCCTCCATGATTATCAAAATTTAGTTAGTAGTTAAGATACAAAGTCCACTTCTAACTGAACTGAGAAATCTAAGTCTACAAACCAAAAAAATTCCCAACCCTTTAGAAAATAGAACAAAGGTTTCCTCTAATTCAATCCCCCTCAACAAAAATCTTAGAATACTAATAACGAAGTAGCTGTTGTTAAAGTTGTGATACCTTTTGGCTATGGAGACCCAAAAAGACAATCCACTCCCTTACCTAACACCCTTCATAACACAATGATACAACTTTGAGAACAAAAGATGATTACCTTGCCTCCCGTTAAACAACCCAATCCTAGTAAAAAATTACCTACAAGCTACAGACCAAAATCTTACTGCCATTATCACCGACAAAATGGACATGACACAGAACATTGTAAGTGTCTTGAACATCTTGTGCAAGACCTCATTGATTCCTATCGTCTTTCTGTTGGAGGTGTTAGTGATCAAGGAAATAAATCCATTGCCCCTCCTAACCAAAATTTGTAAATATTTACCAACCATATGTCTAACCATAACATTTCATTTGTCAAAGCTAGTGAAACCATAAAGAATGATGTGATGAATGTTGATATGAATGATGATAACAATGATTCTATTCAACATGATTCTATAGATAATGATCCTATTGATGGCATGGTAGGAGTGATAGATTGTGTTCCTCGTAAGGGACGACCTAAAAAATCCTCTTGACATTTCTTTCTCCTCTAAAGATATACTTAAACATGCACTTGATGGTCCTCTTTACATAACCAGAAAAATCTATGAAAAACCCACTAATGAGATACTAATAGATCATTCCTGTGGATAGAATGTGATCATCAAGGAATTCTTACTTTTGCATGAGCTCTATCAAGATATATATGATAAATCTAAAGCATGGATCAAGACACATAATGGTTTCATTTTCTCTATGATGGGATCAATCACCTTACCATTGCAAATAAGACCAAAAAATTAGATATATCATTCTCCATCATCCCGCAATCAGACAAATTTCATGTGAAGCTAGACTATCCATGGATTTGCTCCATGAAAGTGTCCCTTTGGTTGTACACCA
>VDFB02047230.1:54819466-54867612 GCA_007258455.2 Sequoia sempervirens | reverse complement strand
TAATTAGGTAGAACTCCCCCATTTGAAACTCTATTTTTTCAGGTATGTGAAGTTTTTACACATTTTCTTTCATTTTATTATGGCTTTCTTTCATTTTTTTATTTTTCATATTCCATGTTGATTATTGTTTTTTTTTCATTATAACCTTAGGTTGTCAATGCACATTTTAAATTACACATTTATATACACTCGCTAATTACATTTTTAAACCACAACTCTTTGAGGTATTTTGTTATTTAACAATTGACTTACCTTGTGTATGCTTCCACATTTTGTATACACATATATATGACATAAGTTTTAAGGAAGTAAAATGAAGAATCATTTCTCAACCCTTTATTATGGATGTGCATACCACTCTCCAAAGCTTTCATTGAGGTGTTTTGTCAAATAGTTACACCAAGAAGCTGATTACCTTGTCTATGCTACCAAATTTTCCATACATGTCTCTAAAAAATTGGAATATACTCCTCCCACATTGATAGATCTTCGAAACTATTTTGATTTTCATCTCTATTTATAAATTTACCTCATCACTAAACCTACCTCATCACTTATGTTGTGATATATTTAAAAATTTTCCTTGATTAGTCTACCTACAAAGGATTCTAACCCTTCCCTCCACTATTTCAAGACTCTTTATTCAAGGCTAAGTTAGCAACATGGGGAAAGGTGCAGCCTATCTTGCAATCATGGCTCAAAATGGAAGCATGGAAAAAGCATTTGAATTGTTTAGCCATAATTTTTTTTGTATAAATGTATGCAAAATGTGGTAGCATTGACAAGCTAGTGAGCTTGGCAAGATAGTGAGCTCACTCACTAGCTTGCCAATGCAATAGGGTTGAGAAGGTAAGGGCAGTGTATGCCTCAAACATCACCATGAGTCCCCAATTCTATGAGGCATATGATGCCCCTACCTTTTCAACCCTACCACATTGGCAAGATAGTGAATGAGCTAGCTTGCCAATGTGGTAGGGTTGAGAAGGTAGGGGCAGCGTATGCCTCATAAAAATGGGGTCTCATGGTGATGAGTATATCATTGTGAGACCCCAATTCTATGAGGCATACACTACCCCTACCTTCTCAACCCTATCACATTGGCAGGCTAGTGAGTGAGACCCCAATGCGGTAGGGTTGAGAAGGTAGGGGCAACATATGCCTCATAGAAATGGGGTCTCATGATGATAATCGCCAACCCCACCTAAGGCCCCCAAACCCACCACCCAAAGGCCTCAACCCCATCGACCATACCCACCTTTGGTCAGTGGGTTACTTTGGTCAGTGGGGTTAGCCCCAACCCCACCAACCCTGATTCGAGACCGACCTATTCACTTGAGGTGGATGGGTGGCAATAGGGGTGGCCTCCCATGAATATAAACTACCTCCCGGGGGGTTTGCCTGCCCTTAGTTGGTGGGGTTTGTCTCCAGGGGCGAATGGGACATTACCAAGGGCCCCTATAATCTCCCACCCCCTAGTGGGGTTGGTACCATCCTACATCAACGTGAGACACCATTTCTATGAGGCATACAATGCCCCTACCTTCTCAACCCTACCGCATTGCCAAGCTAGTGAGTGAGCTAGCTTGCCAATGCTCCACTAGCTTACCAATACGGTAGGGTTGTGATGCAAAGTAGGGGGGAAAACCTCAAAACAACACAATTCAAACCAAATCCAATAATTCTTCAATTCATAAAACCCCAACTTGACCTTATTTCATCATACCTTCAAGTTTCTCTTGTAGTATTGCAAACAAAAAAAATTCTTCACAACTTCCAAAAGAAATTCCAAGCCCACAAAAGAATGGGCATTTCAGATACCCATTAAGGCATATTTTATCATATCTTAAAATCTCCTAGGGTCACTTTGGACCATCAATCTCAAATCAGTGTTTCTACACTACCCCAAGGCCAAATTAGGCCACTTTTGCAAAACAACTACTATGCAACCTCCACCCCAATCACAAAACTTCATTCCTAGACCTCAACCAAACCCCAAATACATCGAATAAAAAAAAATGAACTAGAGAAATGCCTACCAAGTCCACAAACCACTAAACACTTGTTTTAGGCCTATTTAGGCTTGCACAATGAGGGTTTATAGAAACTCTATTCTCCAAACCTCCAACCACTTTTCCAACACTTAAAACACATCATTTAAGGTCTACCTATGCTATTTTCAACCATCTTCCATCATTTAATACTAAAATTTCATCAAAATTTTATTCTTAGCCACCATTTTGGCTCAAAACTTGACTGTGAACACCTAGGGCATCATTCCAAATTCTACAAAAGGGTATGTGCAGGATCATGATGGGCCAAAAAGTGGCAATATGATGGGTATGTGGCTGGCGACTTTTTTTTTACCCAAAATTGATGAAATGAAAAGGGTTTTTAAAGGAGATTCTCAAATTTCTACCTATATAAATTATGCTTTACTTTTAATTTAATAAGTATTTATTATTCATTTTCTATTCAAATTACCATTAAAGTCCCGATTGATAGACTAATTGAAAAACATCTATAGCTTTCAAATGGTATCACATTTTTTGAATCCAAAACATGCGTCACATTCTATGCTTCGCATACTATAGGATTAAAAAAAGAAAAATTGGATTTCATGAAGTTTTGACCAAGTTAAGGTGGTCAGACATATGAGTTTTTTATATGTTTTAAAAGTTTTAATAAAAAATTCATAATTAATTATTTACTTGGAAAAAAATTACAAAAAAATATGCATCACATCGGGACATGAGTCCTATACTTATATCTAAAATATTATAAGAAAATATTATTATTTTATTGTGGTTAGGGTGGTCAGAAAGACACCCACTTCTTATTTTTTCCCTGAAATTTAAGTACTACTACATTGAAATTTCAATTTTTCACCAAATAGATGTCTTTTTTTTTTTAAAAACCTAGTAGTTTAAAAACTACGTTCAATTTTCTATAAATTCTATTCTTACATATTTTTGAAATAATATAGATAACGTATTCAATTTTTTACGTCAAGTTGCCTAACTCTTATTTTTTTAATTTTTTGCCACTTAAGGGCCTATTTTTTCCATGGTGATCCTGCACATACCCAAAACTTCCCTCCCAGCTCTTATAAACCACTTAAAAACATCATCCTACATCTAATCATGCCATTCCACCAAGTTATTTCAAATTTCATTGGATGGAATGACCTAAAAAAACATTTTGTTACACCAAACCCTCAAAAAAGGGTTTACAGACCCATTCCCAAAAAGATTACAATAAAAATATTCTAACTTGATGAATTCAACCCAAAAAAAAACCATAACTCTCTTAAGTCATGCCCCCACAAGTTTCAAAACATTTTAGAGAAAAAACACTCAGTAAAAATCCTTACAAAGGTCTGCAATAGCAAATTACCAGTAAAAGGCAAGAAAAAATAGTGCTTTGTTATTGTTTCAACTTCAAATACAATCATTCCAACCTTGCTTCAAGAATTTCAAGGCCTTTTCAAACTTGAAACACCAAAAAATAACCCATCCAACCGACTCCAACCAACATTTGAACCCCATGACCGTTGGTCTCCCACACTTTACACTTTTTTGCACTTTTACAATATTGCATTTGACAACATTTTGCAAGAATTGCAACATTAACACAATAAACCCCTAAAGACTCAAATTACATTACCAATGGTCTATTATGACCTTATTGAATGACATTAGACTAAAAAAAAATTAAAACCTATTACATGACCTTATTCATAAAAAGTGGACACTGGTGCCCTTGCACCAGGTTGAGAAGGTAGGGGCAGTGTATGCCTCATAGAGATGGGTTCTCACAGTCATTGTGAGACCCCATTTCTATGAGGCATACATTGCCCCTACCTTTGCTACCCTACCACATTGGTAGGCTACTGAGTGAGCTAGCTTGCCAATGCTCCACTAGCTTGCCAAGGAATTTGAATTCACATGCCTTTTCCATGCTTCCATTTTGAGCCTATCTTGCAATCATGGCATGTCACATTACCACATTTCTTTAAGGAATTCCATCAAAAAATTCAAGTGACCTTTTTCTATGCTATAAATACTCTTCTATAGGATGATTGTAAGTATTTTTTATGAAGCCTTGAATAACATATATTTCATTTATTTGAATGGATACATTTTTTAGGAACTAATATTCATCTCTTTACCATGATACAGGTAAAATTATCCACCATACTGAAGAAATGAATAAGGAATAAACTAACAGACAAAGAGTATGAAACCAAAAAATTGAAGGAGAGAGAATGGGTGGCAGTATATCCTGAAAAGAAGAAATCAGATACAATTGACGAAAACAAGCCAACTGAAGAGGAACCTCAACCATCAAAAAGAGAATAGCCATTGGCAGCACAAAGGGCACGAATGCAAAAGCATCATGGTAAGACATATTCAGATACTGTAGTTGGAGACACTCCATCTACCGCAAGTGAATACGAAGGGACACCATTAAGTACAAGTGAATATGGAGGGACACCATCTACCACAAGTGAATTTGGAGGGACACCATCTACCACAAGTGAATATGGTTGGACACCATCCACCGCATCTCAAGTTGAGAGTACATAATCACTTGGATAAATGAAAAAGAAGGTATTCCATCATCCCCATGTGAACCTCAAGGTATGTCTTCTACTCCACCCTCAATTGAAGGTATGCAATCTAGCACACCTTAATTAAATATTGATGAAATTCCTAATGTTGAGATGTATGTACCTAGGAGAACACCACCTAGAATTTTACGTAGAAAGCCAAAGTATTTGATTAATATTGATGAGGATATTTTGTAGCATATGGAAGGTAAGATTCCAACATGCACTTGTAGAAGATATTTTGATAACGTTTGGAAATTTTTCTTTCAAAGGATAAATGAGACTGCAAGATGTCAACTATTTGTTGAAATGATGTAGGGTATAAAGTATAGAAACATCATGAAGACTTTTGGGTTGAGAACATTGAATGCATCAAGTGAAAACACTATTGTGAAGAATATAATGGATGCTTATGAGAGTGTGGGTAAGACCTCACACTCAAAGGATAGTAATGTCACCTGATGTGTCATTACATTGACTTTGGTAAGTAGTCAAACAAAGAGAGCTCATCTCATTAGAAGGACAAGTGAACAAATGAGAATTAGTAGAAAATTTTTATCAAGTGAATTATGGGCATCGATTCAAATGAATTATGGGCATTCTCGAGGTGACTACCACAAAAAGATAAAAAAAATTATTGAAGCATTGAGAACACTAATTGAAGAGTATTGGAAGAATAACACCAAGCCATCTTCAAATCAAAGGGATGTGGTAAGAAGGGGAATTGGTAGTCAAAACCATGAGCCACATCCAAAGCATTTTTTGGATACGACTCAAAGCCAATTTTTTCATAAATTTCAACATGATTATCCTCAAATTAGTATTTTTCAAAGATACTTTGAAATACTTAAACCTTTTTATGTCAAGATAAATCACACACACACTACTTGTTGTTGTAGACTACATATTGAATTCTCTAACCATTATGATGTTTATCTTCTATATGTTTATATTTACATACTAATGATGTTTTGCAGGATTGTGGTATAGAAGCCCCACCAACATCTTCAAGAGAGTTCTTATCAAAAAAATTATGTGAAATAGAGGATGGCCAAATATTCTATAGGACAACATGCTTGGATGGTTCATGCAAGCGTTATGGTGGCTTTCAGCATATGCCAGTATGTCAACATATGGAAAGCACAGATGAGGTGGGATAGAAACTAGTAGAGTTTAGGAAGTATAAAATAGTGGCATACATTACAAAAGATGGGTCTCAAGGAAAAAGGTGTGATTTGGTTATTCAGAAGATTCTAGTGTATCATTTTATGTCCATGTTTTGTGACAATATAGTCTTTGATTATGCAAGGAATACCTATAGAGCTTGATGGATGGACACGTAATTCAAGCTATGCAAGGAAACCTATCCAGTTGGAAACATAGTATCAGTGGTTGAATTTGTTGAGAACTACACTCTACAGTTTCTAGAGTGTGAGGTGGTCGTAGTATTACAACTCCACACAGGTTTCGATATTTGTGCACATAGCATTCATTCATGCACTTGATAGTACAGAGGACCAAAGGAAGGTATTAAGGGAGTATCACTTTTATATTAGCGATGGTCGCACACATTCTCCAGAGTTCATGCAAGGTTGCTTCCAGATATTCTATAGTGATTTGGCTCAGAGGGGCATAGCATACAGTCGACATATAATATGGTCAGATAATTGTGCAACACGGTTCAAGAACTTGTGCATGTTCTACTAGTTGAGCATGATGAATTTCATTACAAGTGTTTAGCATATGTGTAACTTTGGTGAGGCTAGGCCTAGAAAGGGGGAGCATGATGGTGCAAGAGCATGTGTGAAAAGAGCATTAGCACAAGAAGAATTAAAGTATAAAGATAGTGAAAATTTGATAGATGCAAAATCAATCATCAAGTGGTGTAATGCTTCGATGGGTCCAGGTAATGAAGGTATGTCTTTAGTTCGTAGATTTTTTTGGTTGATGGATGATACTAACATTGCACCATACGAGGATTGTTGTACACTAACAAGATCGAGTGAGCTACACTCTTTCCTTAGCACAAATGCAGGTTCATGGAGTATCAATACATGGAAGATGCCATGCTTTTGTTCTTCATGTACAATGCAAACCTAGAATGATTGTGAGTCAGGGGAGTGGGTTGACAAATGGCTGATAAGTTATCTTAGCCCACTTCACACGTATCACCCTCTGATGGCATTGAAACTAACACAGATGGAATCATCAGTTGACTTTGACCATGTATCAGATCTAGTTCAACTAGGTAATATATCTACTTGCTTAGTTTTTTAAATTCCTATTGTTATCTTACTTTGTAGTGTATTTGTAATGTTGACTAATTTCAATAGATTTGTTGCACATATGAATGAAGGGCATGTTTATACAGTTATTGCAGATGAAGACAATGAAGAAGGAATGGACTATTACTTGTGTTGTTGTGTTAAGGCCAAAAATAAATTGGAGGCTCCAGTTATAGATGGAGAAAACATCAAATACCCTACAGACTCAGTTGTTGTTACTAGAATGTGGCTTAGAAGGTAACCACATAAGAGTGTTAAACATTGGTTGTTTCAAGACTTTGACATGCATCATAAGATTATTCATTACTTGAACCTTGTCGTGACATCCAATGTTTGTTTGACCAAATATGGGGGTAGACCTTTGAACAAGACCTTGCGGAAGGTCCATGAGTCTGACCATAAGGCAATACTTGACACAATAAAGAGTAGAGTAGACCCGGATGGTTTGTTGGATTAATTTGTAAGTATGCACATTGGTTCTTATTAATTTATACTTGTATGCACATTAATTTTTTTGATGCCAATGCTATCATCTTCATTTATTTTTCCTATTTGTAAGTAACCTGCTAAAAATTGATTGGTGTCCCCTTGTAGAAAATGTAGATTTATGAGCCATCCAAGAGAATCTCAGCCAAAAAAGAAATGCAATATCCTTATTTTGATGATCTTAACAAATCTAAATTGTGATTTTAAGTCGTTATAAAGGTGTGTGCGAAGCTTGGTGAGGGAATTTAAAGTTATTCATTTGAATTTAACCTTATCATGAGCACCTATGATGTAGACATTATAAGAGCATCTCAAATTTCAAGTTATTCTATTCATGAGAGGTGTTGTGTGCAATAGGTATCTTGGAACTCCTAGTGAAGATGTATGACTAGGAGTGGCTAAGTTGAGAGACTGGCATGCCAATCCTCAATGGAAGCATGAATATTTATGCCTTGTTGCTCTCAAGTTGGAACCAAATGGTGTGGATTTGTTGTCTGTAAGTTCCTTCCATCTATTTTCATTTCATTTTCATTTTGGTTTCTCTTTCTTTTTCTTCTTTTACTTTGCTTATTTGTAAATAAACTATTAAAAATTGATTGGTCTCTCCTTACAGAAAATGTTGATTTATGAGCCATCGAAGAGAATCTCATCCAAAAAATCAATGCAACATCCTTATTTTAATGATCTTGAAAAATCTCAATTCTAATTTGAAGCCATTATCAAAGAGCAAGTGAAACTTAGCGAGGGAATCTCAAGTTACTCATTTGAAGTTAACCTCATCATGAGCACCTATTATGTAGACATTATAAGAGAATTTCAAATGTATGAGTGACATTGTAAAAGATCTATGAGAATGGAGTACCTAAGGCATTGTGCCTATGGTGCATGGCACCTGGGCCTTCATTTTGTAAAAGGGCTTTAGTATGTAGTGTCTTTATGTTTAAGATAAAAAAAAAAATTGAAATAACCTCTCTTGTTTTTCACTATCTCGGAGGCATTTTCCTGTGGTGGAAAATTTTCACTTGGTGAAAAAGTTGTCAAATGCAAGTAGTTGAAAGTTGCAAAGTGGTACAACTTTCATTCTGCAACTCGTGTGACTAAACGAACTATTCCAACACATTTGAATAGGTATGTTACGCTAGGAATGGTCCTCTTTCACACCCAAACACGCAGAATCTCTCCAAACTACGTTCAACTAGATCGATCCCTTAAGATTCCAAAATACAAAATGAATGCAATCTTCAGTATTTTGTTACCCAGATATCGTGACGCTTAGAAACTTCTCATCTAATCCTATGGGATCATGTTGGCCTCCTCTACAATAACCTCTCTCATTTTTCACTATCTCGGAAGCATTTTCCCATGGTGGCGAATTTTCACTTGGGGAAAAAGTTGTCAAATGCAAGTAGTTAAAAGTTGTAAAGTGGTGCAGCTTTCGTTCTAAATTTGTGTGACCAAAAAAACTATTCCAAAACATATGGATGGGTATGTTTATGCTACGAATGGTATTCTCTCACACCTAAACACACAGAATCGCTCTGAGCTACATTCAACCGGCTCAATCCCTTAAGGGTCCAAAGTGCAAAAGGGCAGCAATATTTGATGGGCTATTACTCAAAAATATGATGCTTATGAACTCTCCATCTGAGCCTATGGGATTGTGTTGGTCCCCTCTATAATAACCTCTCTCAGTTTTTGTTATCTCAGATTTGTTTTCCCATAGTGTCCAGTTTTCACTTGATGGAAAAAGTGTCAAATGCAAGCAATGTAAAGTTGCAAAGTGGTGCATGTTGCAAGGTGTGACCCTTGGTCTTCCTTGCAGCACTAGCACTTGGGTTTGTGACATGGTCTAACTGCCTCCTATGGTTCTTAATCGAAGCTTGTATTGGGCATTGACAGGTCAATCTTTTGGTGCAATGACAAGTTTAACAATTGGTATCAGAGTTGGTCACATGTTCAAACTCCACACTTGTGCTGGGGGGATTGTTGCAAGGTGTGACCCTTGGTCTTCCTTGCAACACTAGCGCTTGGGTTTGTGACATGGTATAACCACCTCCTGTGGTTCTTAACCGAAGCTTGTATCGGGCATTGATAAGTCGATCTTTTGGTGCAATGACAAGTCCAATAGTGCAACTTTCATTTTGCAATTTGTGTGACCAAATAAACTACTCCAACACATTTTGATAAGTATTTTTATGCTAGGCATGGTCCTCTTTTGTACCCAAACACATGGAATCACTCTGAGCTAAGTTCAACTGGCTTGACCCCTTATGATGACATGCAAAACAATCGAAAAGATAAACATACACACGACGGTTGAGAAATCCAAGTTTTCCACACAAAAAGCATATGATCATCCTCAATTCTAGCAAGTGCAAGACTTTTTTCAATTATCCTCCTTTCCCTTATAACAATATACAACCAATTATAAATGCGTACAATGGTGGAACTTTGAAACAATTAACAACTTTTGTTGTGAAGCATTTTGTCATTTTCATTTGAAATGATTTTCTATGCTTGAAAATTGGAGTTTAAGAGAAACAAGTGATTCTCTCACATACATTTATTATTTAGTGTGATAAATAAAGTTTCCACTGTTGAGTCCATTTCTTATTTGTATTATAAATTATAACTTACTTTCTCCCGAGTCCATTTCCTATACAAGAAATAATACTGCAAAATGTTGACATATAAATCTTTCGATGTGTTTATATGGTGATGGATCAAGAACATAACAATTCATTCTACACTATGAGGATTATGTTGTGAAAATGTTTAAAGACTATTCAAGATAAATTTTTGTATGATAATGTGTCAAGAAGTTAACTACAAGTCATCTACTATGAATATTATGTTTTGCAAGTGTTGTGAAGATTATGTATCCTTAGCCTAATTGAGTTGTTACAATCAGAGGATTAAATATATTGGAATATTTTTATCAAACATACCATGGAATACCAATTGAAAATGTATTTTTTACTTTTAGATAAAGAATTTCATGGAACTCTTTGTATTGAGATATGTAAGAACAAGGGAGCATTAGGAAATACATTGCTCAAGGATCTTAGATAAGCTTTCTCTCCCATTGCAATTTTGGGTGGATTATTACTTTCAAAGTATTGGGAATTCTTTTCCTATTTTCTAGTTGGCAGTTGCCATTCTAGAAGGATCATTTCTTGATATATTTTATACTCATTCTTAATCAATTATCAAGTTAATAATCAATGAATTTAAATTTATAGTTAATTTTTTCTTTTCAATTTGTGCAATTTTGGAATTTATAACTCTACTAGTATTCCTAAAAATATTGAAGTTGTTTAGCATCAATCAATTAATATACAAGACAAACCATGAAGAACAACAATGATGAATGTTAGGGCTAACAAATTAATAAGTATACATGTGAATAAGTCAAGCATGTGCATGTGAATAAGGGAAGCACAAGTACTCAAAAACATGTAAGCCTTGAAGTATACGCATGAATACATAGTATACACAAATTAATACAAAGTATATGCATGAATACAAGGTATATACATTGAAACACGTAAGTTGAAAATTATACATTGGAATACATGTAAGTCACAAAGTATACATGTAATTTGTAAAGTATACACTTGAATACACATAACTCATATCTATTGAACCATGGATTTATAATGCAAATATGGACACCATCAATAAAAAAGATTTGTATTAACCAAACAACCATGTAGGCATACATCAATATATGTCGATATAAGTATAAAATATAGCTACAAAATAGCCATATAGGCTTATGAGAATGTCATATATGCATACAATTTTAAATATATCCAATACAAAATATGTACAAAAATGCCATATAGGCATACAACAAAGGGCTCTGGAATCAAAAGTAATCGCTCTCCATGCTCTCAAAATAAACTCTTTCCCTTTTCTTGTCGATCGAATGGCGATATGTCTATCACTCATTTATGTTGTGGTTGAGGAGTGCTCCTGGTGCTCCTCCTAGGGTTTAGTTCTTGGTCAAGTCTTATCTGTTACAATAAGAAGTAAAGACATTAATATATAGAAATTACATTAAAAAAATAATATATTTAAAAAAATAATCACTTACCGCCATTTGATGATCACTCTCCATGAGGTAAATATTCAAATTCCCATATTGAGGCATGCTAAATCCTTGTCCAAATATAAATTAAAATAAAAATCAATAATGGTTTGATTTTTCACTAACTAACATCTATAACAACAAATGTAAATTGAAATTTTGTAATTTGCCTCATACCTCCCTTGTCAAAGCCATCAAGGATTCTATATTAGATGAAATAATGATATCCATTTACCTCTAAACATTAACATCTGAAAATAAAACAATAAATTATTCAATCACGAAAACTACAATAGTGATACGTGTCATTACTTATAATGTATGAGATAATGAATTTTTTTTTGAGTATTTATTAAACTATATATTTCTAACTATTATGCTTACTATTTTCTCTATCCATATCTTGTTCAAAAGCACATTCTTTTAGGCTTTTACCCATAGCAGCAAGTCAATGAACCATTTGATAAAATGATTTCATAGACATGTACGATAACTATGGTGGCATAGAGAAGGCAATGAACTATTTGAAAAAATGCCTCAAAGAAATGGGCTATCATGGTGATGGAATTCCATTACGAAAAAATGCACATCATGAAATTCCATCACCATAAGACCACATTTCTTTCAAGCTTTTTTTCAAAAAATTCATTTCCTTCTCTATGGTATTATGCTGGGATGGGGTGGATGGTATAGTGTGGCCTTGGTTATAAGATGGAGGGTGATCATGACATGAAGAGGGAGGAGTGGGGACATGAAAAATTGGAATAAAGGGTGGAAGGTTCCATGGATTGGTAAATTGAGGATGAGGACCTTGAAAATAATTTGGAGGGGAATTTTGGCTAATGGGTTGGTTTCTATTCTTCAAGTAATGAGTTGTTTGAAAAAATGCCTCAAAGAAATGTGGTCTCATGGTGATGTAGTAGCATCACCATGAGACCACATTTCTTCAAGGAATTTTTTCATACTACTCAATGCCTTGACTATGATATTTCTTGCTATTATGCTTTGATAGAAATATCCATAGTTTGTTGGAAAGCACCTATTTTAGGCTTTTAGCCATAGTGACAAGGAAGTGAGTAGTTTGATAAAATGATTTGGTACACATGTATGTAAAATATGGTATCATAGAGAAGGTTGTGAGCTATTTGAAGAAATTCCTTGAAGAAATGTGGTCTCATGGTGATGGAATGGCATTCCATCACCATGAGACCACATTTCTTTCAGGCATTTTTTCAAACTACTCACTGCCTTTTCTATGCTATTGCTTACTATTATTCTTTTATAGATTTTTTCCAAGCATCCTTAGTTTGTTGTAAAGCACCTTTTCTAAGATTTTAGCCGTAGCAGAGAGGAAATTAACAGTTTGATAATATGCTTTGGTAGACATGTATGGAAAATGTGGTAACATAGAAAAGGTAGTGAGCTGTTTGAAAAAGTGCCTCAAATAAATTGGGTCTCATGGTGATGGACATCACCATGAGACAACATTTCTTTAAGGAATTTTTTCAAATAACTTGTTTCCTTGTCTACGCTATAGCTTACTATTATTCTTTCATATATTCCTTCCAAGCATCCATAGCATAGACAAGGTAGTGAACTGTTTGAAAAGATGCCTCAGTCAAAAGTGGTCTCATGGAATGCCATGACAAGAAAACGCAATTGGAAGCCACTCCTACTTATTACTTATGCTATGCGAAGTAATTACATCACTGCTTATGTTGACTTTCTAAACAACTATATTGTAGTTGAAATTTTTCCATCTATCAACATCTAGTTTTTAGTTATGGAATGCGAAGTAATGCTTTGAGTTTGAAAGATGTGCAATGCAATGTAATCAACGATATGAATATAAACTACACAAATATATTAATTGTAATTCATTAGTTAAACTCTTTATTCTATTACATGCGTGTAGGTTTTAGTAAATCCACTGGCACTAGGAGGTGTTCCCTCGAAACCTCCAATATTAGCCTATTCAACATCCAAAATCACATATTAAAAATACCATTCATAAAACAATGCTATTAACATGTAATAAATTTATAACTGTTTACTAGTTACATACCTCAATGGTAGATGCAGTGGAGAAATAAGTTGTTGTAGGGACGGTGTATCCATTATCAACACTGTGACCCTAAAATTTTATTAAAATCATAAAAATAAATTAATTAATATTGCATTTCAAAATCAAAATTTAATAAATTAAATTCAATGAACATAGTAACTTTTACCTGAGTATCAATTCCATAGGCCTCATTCAAAATTTCAACTTCCCTCGCCATCTCCATAACTGTAGATGTATCCTACGTAACAACCTCCTGAGTGTCAATGGGGTCATATGAACAAGTCACCCCACAAGAATGACACAAATGGGATTGAAGTCCACCACTCAAAGAATTCCCTAGATGGTGCCATAGAATAGGGTTGGAATGTTGGATGGTACTCTGGGTTAAAGATTTGATGGCCTATAAAGTCTCTACATTGGAACTCTCCTTCGTAACGGAAGGAATAACGATGTGCTCATGAGGTGGCCTAGTGAGAGGTCGTCCCCCTTGGCACATAGGATCCTACTGTGCACTGGGTCTATCTTGAGCCAACTCCCCACTTCTCCCCTAGAATTCTCTCATCTCAAAATAATTTAGGATTTTTTTCAAGATGAACTCATAGTATAGTTTCCTAAGGAAATATTGCAGGACTTCACAATTGTTGCATAGTGGGTAATCAAAAACCATGTGCCACCTATCTCAAAAAAAGTTCCTAATCTATTGGTGGTGAAACCAATGAATAGGAAACCTCTTTGCATTGAGGGTAGGATTTGCATTTATGTGTGGGTCAGTGAATAATGAGCACAAATCAAATTATGTAATTTTTAGATCTTTTACATCTTTATATGATAATTTATCCTAGTAATAAGCCCTAGCCGCCAGTCTCCTATCTTGCCAACCAGCTAATTATTTGTTGATTTAATCTACATGTTTTAGCATTTCTTTGAGTGAAGTTTCCAGGGTCATTGTTTCCATGGTTGAACCATTTGGATCGTTCAACGTCCTGATTAAATCCTCAATTTGTTTTTTATTGTTCTCAATGTCACTCATTAAGCTTTGCTAAGTGCCAGGAGGATTTTGAGGGATTGGTGGAGGAGATTGTTGTTGTGGTTGATTATTAAATTAAGGATTTTTTTTTTGTTATTCTTGTTGTGCTTGTTGAGGATTTTGTTCCTCTTGTTGTTGCTATGATTTTTGAGGATTTTGAGGAGGGTTTTTAGGTTGATTAACATCTCCTAAAAATTCGAAATGGCGGCATCCTAGTGATGAAACAACAATAGTTTGATGAAGAATCTTGCAAAATGGATCCTCCCAGAACATGAGCGTGAAAATGAGGGGTTTTGGTGTGGGCAGCAAAAAAAACACAGTCACAAATGAGAATTATTTCAATTTTTTTTTGCTTTTAATAGCTCATAATGTGAGTGCATTCTAACACACTCACATTATGGGATAATTGTGGCCAAGCCTCAAGCTTGGCACACCAAGCCATAATGCGAGTGTGTTATAACGTGCTCGTGTTATGAGTTTTCAAAACTTTTTTAAAAATTTGGCCACAAATTGGCTACCCATCTTATTGCACACGCCCTACATTTGTGGGAGATTTCATTTGCATTTTTACATGGGTACCTAACATGAACTCATAGTTGAAACCCATCTTTGTGTCATTTGCATAATAATTTACTCCCTAGAAGTTACACTTATGGGGGGTGTTGGTGTGAATGGGGTTATTTCTTAACTAATTACTAGTGAGGACCTATTCACATTATTATAAGTTTACTTAGGAGTTAAGTTTCCTAGTTGTCATTTCTAGAAGTTAGTTATAAAGGGGCCACGTCTGATTATTTACTTTTAGTTATCTGGGCATTTAATAATTCTCTCATGCATTTAACATTTACATTTAGAATTTAATGCTTGTGTCCTAGGTTATTATGACTTAGTTGTCTCATGTAATAAGATTAAGACACTTTTCATGATCTTGTCTAATCATATCTCTCTCCTTGCCTATATAAGCAAGGCTTTATATGTACATTTCATCAATCCAACCAACTTAGTTGAGTGTTGTGTAATTCGAATAAATTATTGCAATCTTGAGTATTTCATATTGGCCATATCTTGTATCCATTGTTGCAATTTCATGTTCTTGCTTTTCTCTCTTCTAGAAGGTTGTTTCTAGTTTTTGAGAATGATCTTGGAGGCTTGTGTCCTTGAGTGACTCAAACATGTTCTATAAGTTATATCTCAGCTCCTACATAGAGGAGTATTGATGCAAGAGCATCTGGGTGAATAGGAAATCCTACACAAACAAAAATATTATTTATTTTTTGTTTCTCTACTCAATTTTGGTGTATTGTTGGTCTTGTAGGCATGAAATAATTCTCCTTCTTTATTCTTTCAACTATTTCAAATGGGACCCCCTTTCCTACACTTGTGATTGGTATGAATTTTAAATGAAATGTTTATGCATTTGATGTAAATTCAAATTGCATCTAGGAAACAAAATCCCATGCCTAGGTTGGGAGATATTATATTTTATTCATTTGTAACTCTAGAGAATTTCAAATTGTTGGCCATTAGTGCTAGAATCTTCTTGGTGCAAGTGCTTGAGGTAGTGGAGGTGCAAGAATGAGATAATGGATGTCAATTTAGGAAAAGATTTTAAAATTGTTAGGAGAGAACAATTAAGAGGACAATTGCATGAATTACTATTCTAGAATGGAGAAGGTAGAGGTTTGATTGGAATTTTGGGGAAAGGAAGATTGTTTGGGTCATAAATGTGAGACCCATTCTTAATAAAACAATCATAACTTTCTCATTTCGTAACGAAATTGAGAAATTCAAAATGTTCTAGAAACATGATAAGGAGCATAAAACCCTGAAACTATTTCAAAAAATTCGGTCTAATGAAATAGCAGTGGTATGAAGAATGTAACAGGTTTATTTTCCTTGTAGCTAATTGTAATTTTTTTGATGAGAAATATTATTTGGATTTTGTGAAATCAAATAAAATTGACATCTATGTTGTTTGGTATGCTTGTGTAAGCTTTTGTGTTGATTTTGTGAGTGTGGTTAGGGAGTCTCTACCTTAATGGCATAGAATTTTGGTGTGGATGTGTATTATGAAATACATGTGGGAGTCTCACTTGATCAATTAAGAGGCCAATTACATGAATTACCATGCCAGAATGGAGGAGGTAGAGGTTTGACTAGTATTTTGGGGAAAGGAAGATTGTTTGGGTCATAAATGTGAGACCCAGTCTCAGTAAAATAGTCATAACTTTCTCATTTTGTAACAAAATTGAGAAATTCAAAATATTCTTGAAAGTTGAGAAGGAGAAGCATAAAACTTAGAAACCAATCTAGGAAATTCATTGTAATGAGGGAGCAATGATATGCTTAATATGATAGTGAAACCTCTAAAAATGGGGGTGAGTTAATTAAGTGCTATCACACCCACTTTCAAGCTATTCCATTCAAGGATAACCCTAGAGATCTCAATGCAAAAGAGAAAGAGATCATGCAATAGTGTTGCCCTAGGGGTTGAAAGTAGACTAATAAGGGGTTCAACACCAAGTTTAGACTTGGAGAAGATAATGAAATGCAAGATGCAACACTAAACCCTAATTCAATGTAATAACCTATAAAATGACAGGTAGAAAATTAAATAAATAGCACATAAAATTGTAAAGAGGTGCACCTAGAAATATTGAAATGATTGGAAGGAGGTATGGAACACTGGAAATTCTACTTTTATTGCTAACTGGGACTCATTCGCTAGGCTGGGCGAATCATTCCAAAAACTAGGTTTCTGTGCAGGAATAAGAATCTGCCAAATGGGTATTTGAATATGCAAAAATCTAAAATTTGAATGGAATTGGGACTCATTCACCAAAATTGGTGAAACGGTGGACAGTTGGGATTTTCTGAGGCTTCAAAGACTAATAATGCTCTTCTCTATCTGCTCTATCCTTGCTGATTGATTTCTGGATCCAAAACCTTGATTTGCAACCTGTAGGTCTCCTCCAAGTTCTCCAAGGCTTGATGAACCCTTTGAAAACTTTGATGTAAGAGGCATCACTAGTGCTACTGGAGATTTTGGTTTGGTTTGTGTTTTTAGTGTGGTGTATTGGACATTTTTTATGTGGTGATTTGGTTCATGGATATTGCTAATATGTTTTGTGGAAACATACAGTAAATTTACATGTTTAGTTATTTACATATTTTGGATAATGTGGTATGGTTATTTAATAACATTCTTTTTACCTTTCATAATGTTTAATTAGCTAATACAATGTTGACTCCAAAAGTGTTTTGTTGAATAAATAAATTTTGCAAGTGTAGCTAGCTATGAATTTCAATGGTGGAAATTATAAGACTAGGAAAATTTCATGTATATACATATACATATACATATATATACTATGTTTTGATTATAAATTTCAAAAATATATACTAATGCTTGTGTAGAGGTCTTACAGGTGGTTAGCGATGCCCTTAAATAAAAAAATAAAAAATAAAAAATAAATTTGGAGACAAGCCCATATGTTTAAAATGTGTGATTAATTCATTTAATTATTTATTTGAGTAACTGTCTTTACTATTTATGTGGGAGAGGGGATTATGTTAAAGGTTGTTTGATTTTATTCTTAAATTATAAAAAAAGGTTGTGTCTTGAATTTTGTGGGATTTTTTTCGGTTGGAGGTAGTTGAAAAGGGTTATAGGTGGTTTATGTTAAAAAGGGGGCTTTGAGAGTGAATTTTATCTCTCATTTTTCTCGTTCGCTCTCTTGGTTGTTTTGTTTTTGTTTTATTATTTTGCTGGAATTGGTTTTTGAATAGAAGCATTGAAGGGAAGGAATTAGAAACTCCCTAGACTGGGCTAGTGCTAACTTGGATAGCCAAGGTAGGGCTATTTTAATAATTTGATTTGCATTGAGGGGATTGAATTAAAGAATAAATTTTACTATTGCATTTGTTGGGGGGGTATAGAGTTAATCATGTTTATCTATTTATTTATTTTCTTCTCAGTGATGTGTATGGGGAATTGGGTGTAGATAAGGAGTGGATCTCACATGCAGGCTGAGAGCCTCCTTTGTGTGGGGTCGAGGAGGGCATGGATCCTCTCTCAGGGATGTGTGTTGAAGTGGAATTATATGTGGAGAAGGGTGATTGTGGTAGTATGGTCCTGTGGTGAATGGAGGTTGAATGTAGGAGGATGTGTTGGAAGAATTGTTGGAAAGGAAGTATGAAGTTGGGATTTTTAATGAAAAAAAAAAGAAAATAAGTAAATTTTTGTTTCTCCCTAAGAGGGAAGTGAATCCCCCTTCTCCCCCTTTTGAAGAATCCAACTACGGGTTCTCTATGTTCATGTCTGGTTTTGTTAGTTTTATTTCTTTGCTGGTATTGGTGCATATAGGCTTGTCTCCTAAAGTCTTGGACTGTTCAGTTGTGTTTGAAGTGTTGTTGGAAAATTAGACGAGGATGGATTCCTTGGGATATGTGCATGCATGTGCTTTGTAATTTTTTTTACGAAGGCTGCCAAACATTCAAAGTTGCAAAAATGTTTTAAGGATTTAATTTACTTTATATGTATAATAAAATTTTATGGTATTGAACTATGCAAGTTTCTATTTAAAGGTGTTGGAAAAGAAAAGAAATTATGTTTTTAAATAGTTTTTGTTTTATTTGATCTATAAAAAAAAGAATTTGAAGTTTAAGGCTTCAAGTTGTGTAACTATAAATTATATATATATGAACAAATAGTTGATTAAATGAGATTTTCTATTAAGCATTAATTTAATTATTTAGTTACCTGATCATCCACTGGCTGTATATTTTAATCATGAAAATGAAAGCGGGTTTACCTTTTTCCTTCGAATTTAGCTTTTAAGAAGACATATCATTTTTATTTTTTCTAGCACCTTGAAGAGTAAATATTTAAGTTTTTAAGGTTAAATGGTTTATTCTTATTATCAAATCTGGTTATTTAAATTTACTTAAGCAACATTCTTATTTCACTTTCCGGCATTGAATTTCTATAAACTACATTGTTTAATTCAATATTCTGGTTAAAGCCTTTGAAACAATTGTTTTATTTTCTTTGGATCAAGAATATAGGAATCCATGGGATGGTGTTGGCATCAATTTTGTTCTTTACATATTTTTTTTTATCTTCGTAACAAAAAAGTTGAAAATTCTCTTTGTATTCACTACTAAGTATACCTTTTATATCTCATTAATTAATCAAGTGATTTCAATACAAATTCTTTAGTCCATGTTTTTGGAACAAGGAACATTTTTGTATGCCAACAGTGTATCATATATTCCTCCTGCAATATCTTGATCTGTATAATTGCATCCTTCCTGTCATCTAAAATGGTCGTTCTTAGTAAAATTCTAGTAAGCATTTATTTGTATGTTTTACATGCTTCTCAAACTTTAGTATTGATTCGATAGCCATAGTAATGTCGTGCCAAATAAAGAATGACATTTAGAATTATAAAGCGTATATTATAAGTAGGCTAATTTACAGTTCCTATCCTTATCTCAGTGATAATAGTAAGAGATTCCACACATGTCAATAAAAATATAAGTTTTATTTCTCCTCTTAGTTGTGGCTTGTAATTATATCTTGGTTGATGCTTCATTTTCTTGAGTTCCTTACCGAAGTGTTTGGTTTTCTCAGGATATCTTGGCCTTTTCATAAATACAACGGTCTTTCATTTTTTCTCTCAATCGTGAAATGTGTCTTCCTTGATGTAAATCATTCCTTATTATGGGAGCACAACAAAAGTCCTAGCAGGGGAAGAGTAGAGCATCATGAGGAGGAATTGGGTAATTTTGGGACTCCCCCTCAAAATATGCAGTCAAGGAGAGATGTTCATGTAGATATAGACAAGTTGATATGTGATTTCCTTCATCTTCAGCCATAATATTTTTCTAGTTCTATTGAGGGCTCGAAAGAGGAGACTTGGTTGATTAGCATTGAGAAATGCTTCACACTCAAGACTTGCAGTAGTAACCTCAAAGCAAGATTGGCCATTCATTTTCTTAAAAACAATTTAGATGCTTGGTGGCGTTAGGAGGAGAAAAAGGGGAATCTGACTCTAGATAACATCACTTCAGATATCTTTTTGGATTTATTTAAGAAAATATATATTACTGACCACTTCTGATAGTGGAAAACTGATGAATTTCATGACTTGTAATAGAGGGGGCTTATAGTAGCTTAGTATGAGAATAAATTTTTTGACCTGATGCAATATGTTGATTATATTCAAGATGAAAAATTAATGGTAAACCACTTTATCAGGGGGCTTAATCACAGGATTTTAGGTCCAATTCGTCTAT
This sequence comes from Sequoia sempervirens, assembly GCA_007258455.2. Lineage (NCBI taxonomy): Eukaryota > Viridiplantae > Streptophyta > Pinopsida > Cupressales > Cupressaceae > Sequoia > Sequoia sempervirens. Next base: position 54,846,747 of record VDFB02047230.1, on the reverse strand, counting down.
CGGATCCTTCCACCTTGAGGTAAGTTGTGGGGAAATCTCTTCTTGCAAAGGAAATTCAACCAAGCCATCATGATCACCATAGAAATCCACCTCCCTAGAACTGCAACTAGTTTCACTCTTTTGCACCACCAAGGAATGGAGGGGGGCCAAGCTCCTTCTTTGGGAGGTCAACTCCACCACAACAACAATATGGTTAGAAAGCTAAGTCATTTCAGGGAGGTTTGGCAAGGCCATGGAAAACCCATTCATAGAAAGGACAGATAAATCTTTCTCCATGGGTGGGACCATCCCCCTCACAGCAAAGTTCCAAGGAAAGTCAGGACAACTCCAAGAAACAAGGGTTTAGGACCCTAGCACTGCCTAAGGGCCCTTCTTATAATTGCAGAGGCATGGGACATATTACTTGAGAGTGTTCTTAGAACAAGATTACTATAGGGGGACAACAGACAGCAAGTCTCATCGAGTTTTTGTAGCAATTGATAATCGATAAACAAATTATCAAGCATCAATCATCAAGGTCCCTAGTAAAATTGGTAAGAATACTATTTCGGTACTTTTTGATTCCAGTCCCACAAACTCTTTTATTTCCAAATCCATTATGCATAAGTGTGGGCCGGTGATGGCTAAGCAAGATGTTAATTGGGATGCGGAGCTAGCATCTAGTGCCAAGATGACTATTAGTTCCCTGGTTAGGAATTGTCAATTAGAAATTAGCTCCCTCCGTAAAATAGTGTATTTTAGGGTAATACCATTACCTAGGTCATATGACGTGATTATGGGTATGGATTGAATGAACACCCATGAGGCTAAGCTCAATTTCCATAGTAAGTCTATCGAATGTGTTGAAAATAGGGGCAAAAAGGTGGTAGTCTTAGGAATCAAGAAACCAGTATCATTAAGGATGATTTTGGCCATGCAACTTAAATGTTGTATTCAAGAAAAGGATGTCAGTTCTTTGATATCTCTATCAGTGATAGGTTAGAGGACAAGGTAGAAAATACCCTGGATGACCACCCCATGCTTCATCAGTTTGTTGATATATTCCCCTCTCAACTTCTAAGAATGCCACCTAAAAGGGAGATTGATTTTCATATTGATTTGGTGCCAGGATCTCAACCTATTTCTAAGGCCCCTTACCACATGATCACACAAGAACTTCAGGAGCTTAAGTTGCAGTTGCAAGAATTGCTAGAGAAAGGTCATATTCATCCAAGCATCTCACCATGGGGTGCACAAGTCATTTTTGTAAATAAGAAGGATGGTACTCTTCGATTATGTATTGAGTATAGGAAGCTAAATAAAATCACAATTAAGCATCGATATTCATTGCCCAGAATAGATGATCTTTTTGACCAAATTCAGGGAGCGAAGATTTTCTCAAAGATAGATCTTAAATTAGGGTATCATTAGTTGAGGATTGTGGAAGCAGACATTCACAAAATGGCCTTTCATACACGTTATGGTCATTACGAGTTCACTATAGTCCCTTTTGGATTGACCAATGGCTGGACAATCTTCATGACACTGATGAATGTTGTTTTCCACACTTTTCTAGACTAATTTTTGGTCATCTTATTGGATGACATTCTGATTTATTCCCGCATAGTTGAGGATCACATCATGCATTTGAGACAAGTATTGCAATGTTTGAGAGAAAACCAATTATATGCTAACCTCTCCAAGTGTGAATTCTTCTAGACAAAAATTCAATATGTAGGGCACATTATTACAAGAGATGGTATTTTAGTGGATCCTACTAAGATTCAAGCTATTTTGGATTGGTCGATACTAATGTAACAAAGGTAAGGAGTTTCATGGCTCTTGTTGGTTACTATAGAAGATTCATGGAGGGATTTTCTAGGATCGCTCATCCAATTACTTCTCTTCAAAGGAAAGACAAGAAATTTGTTTGGTCTAAGCAGTGTGAGAGAGCCTTCTAGTTATTGAAGGAGAAGCTTACCAGTGTGCCTATTTTGGCAATTCCAGATCCTACTAGTGACTTCATGGTGTGCACAGACACATCAAACAAGGGTATTTGAGTTGTTCTGATGCAGGAAGGTTGAGTGATCATTTTTGAGTCTCGTAAATTGAAAACCCATGAGCTAAATTATCCAACACATGATTTGGAGCTAGTTGTAGTTGTCCATTCCTTAACAAAATGGCAACATTTTCTTCTTGGGCACAGGTTTGAGTTGCATTTAGATCATCAAAGCCTACAATATATCTTTTCTCAACCCAATTTAAATTCTAGGCAATGAAGGTGGATGGAGTTCCTTTGTGAGTATGATTTTGATATTCACTATATTAAGGGGAAAGAGAATGTTGTGGTAGATGACCTTAGTAGGTGAAGGCATGAGTTGTTGGCTCTAACAGTGAAAACAAATCTTTGAGGACATATTTTGTAGATGCTCCCTCAAGACGCTTTGTATCGTGAGATTGATCAGTATCAAGGCTCTTTGGAGAACAAGTTTGAGTGCTACTCGGTGGATGTTGACGGGTTACTTCGTCATCATGGGTGCATCTATGTTCCCCCTATTGGCGATCTTAGAGAGTTGGTATTAGTCGAGGCTCATTGAGCCCCCTATGCAGCTCACCCAAGTGTAAAAAAAATGCACAAGGATCTTTAGAAGTTGTACTTCTGGGCAAGAATATGTAGGGACATTGCAGAGTTTGTGACCCATTGCCTCGAATGTCAAAGTGTAAAAGAAGAGCACCAACATCCAGCTGGCCTCTTGTACCTGCATTCCATTCCAGGATGGAAATGGGATGTGATATCAATGGAATTTATTGTCGAATTACCTATGTCTACACATTGGCATGATGCGATTATGGTATCCATGGATAAATTGACTAAGGTGGCACATTTCTCTCCTATGCATTCTTCCTACACTGTTGCTTTAGTAGCTAGATTTTTTCTTTAGGATATTATGCGACTTCATGGGGTTCTGAAGAGGATTATTGATGACAAGGGGGTATGTGCAGGATCATGATGGGCAAAAAAGTGGCAATATGATGGGTATGTGGCTGATGACTATTTTTTTACCCAAAATTGATGAAACGAAAAGGGTTTTTAAAGGAGATTCTCAGCTTTCCACTGATATAAATTATGCTTTACTTTGAATTTAATAAGTAGTTATTATTCATTTTCTATTCAAATTATGACTAAAGTCCTGATTGATAGGCTGATTGAAAAACATGTATAACTTTCAAACGGTATCACATTTTTTGAATCCAAAACATGCGTCACATTTTATGCTTCACATAATATAGGATTAAAAAAATAAAAATTGAATTTCATGAAGTTTTGACCAAGTTAAGGTGGTCAGACATACAAGTTTTTATATTTTTTAAAAATTTGTAATAAAAAATTCATAATTAATTATTTACTTGGAAAAAATTACAAAAAATATGCATCACATCGGGCATGAGTCTTCTTCTTATATCTAAAATCTTATAAAAAATATTATCATTTTATTGTGGTTAGGGTGGTCAAAGACACCTACTTCTTATTTTTTTCCCAAATTTAAGTACCGCATTGAAATTTCAAATTTTCACCAAATAGATTTTCTTTTTAAACATACCTAGTAGTTTAGAAACTACATTCAATTTTCTACAGATTCTATTCTTACACATTTTTGAAATAATATAGATAACTTATTCAAATTTTTATGTCAAGTTGCCTAATTCTGATTTTTCTAATTTTTTTGCCACTTAAGGGCCTGTTTTTTCCATGATGATCCTACACATACCCAAGGATCTAATTTTTACTTCATCCTTTTGGACTTCCCTTCAACAAGCATTAGGTACCCAACTTAATTTCAACACTTCCTACCACCTGAAGACAGACGATCAAACTGAATGTGTGAACCAGGTTTTGGAAGATATGCTTCAGATGTATGTTATGGACCAACTGGCTCATTGGGAGCAGTACTTGTATCTAGTAGAGTTTTCTTATAATAATGGGCATCATAGTTCGCTTGGGATGGCGCCTTATGAGACTCTATATGGAAGGCCCTATAGGACCCTATTGAGTTGGGATCGATTGGAGGACCGGGTTGCACTAGGACCTGAGCTTGTTCGAGAGATGGAGCAGTAGGTAGTTAGGATACATGAGTAGTTGCAGATAGCTCAAGACTGCCAGAAATAGTATGCAGACACTAGGAGGATTGATCATGAGTTCCAAGTTGGAGAGAGAGTCTTTTTACGTGTTTGTCCCCATAAGAGCTCTATCCATTATGGGAAGGGTTCTAAGTTGGCACCAAGATTTGTTGGCCCTTTTGAGATACTAGGGAGAATTGGTCTAGTTGCATACTACTTAGCTCTACCACCCAACATGTCTCGAATCCACAATGTTGTTCATGTGTCTTTACTTAAGAAATATATCTTAGATGTATCTCATGTTCTATAGTGGGATGCCTTACAGGTGACATGGGATGGACAACTAACATTGGAGCCAGTTCACATATTGGATCAACGAACCCTGGCCCTACGAGGATGATAGTTGGACCAAGTCAGAGTCCAGTGGGATATGTGCGATAAGTCTTCTGCTACATGGGAGGATATAGTTAAAATGAGATCTTTATTTCCTTATCTTTTTGCTAGCTTCCAGGAGGAACTAGCTTAAATTTTTGGGGGGAGAATGTAAGGGGGATCACTAGTGCTATTGGATATTTTGGTTTGGTTTGCATTTGTAGTGTGGTGTGTTGGACATTTTTTATGTGGTGATTTGGTACATGGATATTGCTACTATGTTTTGTGGACACATACAATAAATTTACATGTTTAGTTATTAACATATTTTGGATAACATGATATGGTTATTTAATAACATGCTTTTGACCTTTCATAATGTTTAATTGGCTACTACAGTATTGATGCCAAAAGTGTTTTGTTGAATATATAAGTTCTGCAAGTGTAGCTAGCTGTGAATTTTAATGGTGGAAATTATAATACTAGGAAAATTCCATGTATATATATATATATATATATATATTGTGTTTTGATTATAAATTTCAAAAATATATACTAATGTTGTGTGGAGGTCTTGCAGCTAGTTAGCAAGGACCTTAAATAAAAAAATAAAAAATAAAAAATAAATTTGGAGACAAGCCCATATGTTTAAAATGTGTGATTAATTAATTTAATTATTTATTTGATTAATTCTCTTTACTATTTAGGTGGGAGAGGGGATTATATTAAAGGTTGTTTGATTTTATTCTTAAATTATAAAAATAGATTGTCTTGATTTTTGTGGGATTTTTTTTGGTTGGAGGTAGTTGAAAAGGGTTATGGATGGTTTATGTTAAAAAGGGGGCTTCGAGAGTGAATTTTCTCTCTCTCCCTTTTCTCGCTCACTCTCCTAGTTTTTTTTTGTTTTATTATTTTGCTAAAACTGGTTTTGGAATAGAAGCATCAAAGGGAAGGACTCAAGAACTCCCTAGACTGGGTTAGTCCTAACTTGGATAGCCAAGGTAGGGTTATTTTAATAATTTGATTTGCATTGAGGGGATTGGATTAAAGAATAAATTTTACTGTTGGGGGGTATAGAGTTAAATCTGTTTATCTATTTATTTTCTTTTCTTTTCTATGATGTGTATGGGGAATTGGGTGTAGATAAGGAGCGGATCTCGCCTACGGGCTGAGAGCCTCCTTTGTGTGGGGTTGAGGAGGGCGCAAAGCCTCTCTCACGGATGTGTGTTGAAGTGGAATTATATGTGGAGAAGGGTGATTGTGGTAGTATGGTCGTGTGGTGCATTGGAGGTCGAATGTAGGAGGATGTGTTGGAAGAATTGTTGGAAAGGAAGTGTGAAGTTGGGATTTTAAATGAAGTGTGAAGTTGGGATTTTTAATGAAAACAAAAAAGAGAAGTAAATTTTTGTTTCTCCCCGAGAGGGAAGTGAATCCCCCTTCTCTCCATTTTGAAGAATCCAACTACAAGTTCTCTATGTGTGTGTCTAGTTTTGTGGTTTTATTTCTTAGCTGGTATTGGTCCATATGGGCCTATCTCCTATAGTCCTAGACTGTTTAGTTGTGTTTGAAGTGTTGCTGGAAAATTAGAAGAGGATGGATGCCTGGGGATATGTGCATACATGTACATTGTAATTTTTTTTATGAAGGTTGAAAGACATTTAAAGTTGCAGAAACATTTCAAGCATTTAATTTGTTTTATATGTATATAAAATTTTAGGGTATTGAACTATTCAAGTTTCTATTTAAAGGGGTTGGAAAAGAAAAAAGAAAAAAAAATTAAAATAGTTTTTGATGTATTTGATCTATAAAAATAAGAATTTGAAGTTTAAGGCTTTGGGTTGTGAAACTACAAATTTTATATATATGGAGAGATAGTTGGTTAAATGAGATTTTTTATTAAGCATTAATTTAATTATTTATTTACCTGGTCATCCAGTAGCTGTAAATTTTAATCACATAAATGAAAGCGGGTTTACCCTTTTCCTTCAAATTTAACTTTTAAGAAAATATATCATTATTTTTTTTACTAGCACCTTGAAGAGTAAATGTTTAATGTTTTAATGTTAAATGGTTTATTCTTATTATCAAATCTGGTTATTTAAATTTACTTAAGCAAGATTCTTATTTCACTTTCTAGCATTGAATTTCTATAAATTGCATTGTTTAATTCTATATTCTGGTTAAAGCCTTCAAAACAGTTGTTTTGTTTTCTTTGGATCAAGAATATAGGAATCCATGGGATGGCATTGGGATCAATTTTATTCTTTACATGTTTGTTTTATCTTCATAACAAAAGAGTTGATGAAAATTCTTTCTGTATTCACTGCTATGTATACCTTTTATATCTCATTAATTAATCGGGAGATTTCAGTATGAATTCTTGAGTCCATGTTTTTGGAACAAGGTGCATTTTTGTATGCCAATGGTGTATCATATATTATTCCTGCAATATCTTGATCTGTATAATTGCATCTTTCCTGTCATCTAAAATGGTCATCCTTAGTAAAATTTTGGTAAGCATTTATTTATATGTTTTTACACGCTTCTTAAACTCTAGTATTGATTTGATAGTTGCAGTAATGTCACACAAAATAAAGAATCACATTTAGAATTAGAAAGTGTATATTATAAGTAGGGTGATTTATAGTTCCTATCCTTATCTCGGTGATAATAGTAAGAACTTCCATGCATATCAGCAAAAAACATAAGTTTTATTTCTCCTCTTAGCTATGGCTTGTAATTATATCTTTTTTGATGCTTTGTTTTTAAGAGTTCCTTACCAAAGTTTTAGGTTTTCTCAAGATATCTTGTCCTTCTAATAAATACAGCAGTCTTTCATTATTTCTCTCAACCCTAAAATGTGTGTTCCCTAGTGCAAATTGTTTTCTTACTTCCACCTCCTTATTCAAAGTTCCCATTTAAGAAAGTCTTGAGTATAGGGGCTTTGTGGAGTAAAGTTTTCCTATGGGTTTTATTTTTTGATTAGGTGTTTAACTTCTTACCTTAGTTCTAGTTTATTAGATTAGCCTTTTTGGATAATGTAATAGACCCTACAATAGATGATAAATTAAAGGGTTTGTGGAGTCACATGATGGTGTGCATAGATTTTCTCTTGTTAACATTTGAATTGGTATGAAAAGTATCTTATGGATAAAATATTCCCTTATACAATTGTTGGCATTAGTCCTTTTCCTTTTTTTAAGAAGATATTTAGATAAAATATAAGTATTTTATCTTTTATTATTTGTCTATTAATTTGTTTTCTCTTTAGATTGGCTATTTAGTTGTGTTGTATTGGTATGTGTTTTGGGTGGGAATTACATTTGAGCTCTTGACAACTTTTCTCCAATCTTCCTCCTTAGGAAATCTACAACCTAGACCTACAAATCACACACAAAGGAGAGGGGAAAATGTTTTTGGGTTAATGGGTAGGGGTTTTCCTTGGTCAAACCCCTTGCTGGTAATTAAAACTTGAAATAAAATGAAATATGAATGGAGAATGATGAATGAACAAGATGCGATGTTGTGACTCTCCAAACCCTAGCAATAAAAGCTACAAACATTTATGAAGTGGGTCAAATGGATGTAGATCTTGGCTATTTCTAGAAGGAGATAGATCTTGAATGAAGTACTTGCTTGAATCATAAAATCCTACATCACAATTGTTAGCTCAAAATCAAACATGATGCATGAAATCTTTGACATGATGGTTGATGCTTGAAGAATGCTCTAAAATGCTTGATAATATTCTCTTGAATTCCCTTGAATGATCTTGAATGCTCTTGAGAACTCAAATTTTCTATTAGAATGCTCATTCAACTTTCTAGGTGAAAAATGAATGAAAGAACCTTGTATTTATACTCAATTATGCAAGAATTCCTGAACTTACAACACTACAAGCTAACATAAAATCTAGGAGAATAAAATCTCACCAAAAATTTGAATTAATTTTGATTTGGACCACACAAGACTCATTCGCCCAAGGTGGAGAATGAGTCCTACCAAGCTTAACTTTTGGGACCAAATTTAAAAATGCTTAGAAGGGTCTGAAACTAGGTTCAGGACCAAAAGATCCATGTGGGACCCATTCTCCCAAGGTGGAGAATAAGTCCCAGATCACTAAATTTGGGCCATTCAAACCTAAAACACCTGAATTATGCTTGGGTGATGATTGGTGTCAGGATTATCCTTGAAAAGATGCAATAAATGAGGCTTGTTGATGCAAAATAAGGCCAATTAAAGCATAAGAAAGCCCAATTATTAATGACAAGCCTAGAAAAGTGTGAAAGTGGGTTACAACACTTTACAACACTCCAAATAAGGCAAGATTAAGATACATTTTGATTTAGTTATTTGATAAAACCTTAGAAAAGTGTAAAAGTGTGTTACAACACTTCACAACACTTTAGCAAGGTACCATTTAAATTCATTAGTTCACAAGGGCCCAAGATCTAATGTGAATGTGTCAACCACATTACAACACTAAATCAAGGCAATATTAAGCTTAATTCACAAGGAGGGCCCAAACAAGCAAGGAAAAGTAGAAGGGATACTTTTTATGTGACTACATTTAGCCCACAGTTTAATGAGAGGATGAACTTTCTTCAAACTCACACTAAAGTATACAAACACACATCAAGATAGGTCCAAGTGTACCAATGCCAGTAGGATGAGATGATAATGATCAAGATGGGTGATCAAGCCCCTAGGATCAAGATCCCATGGAAAACCAACATAGGCACAAAAATAAAAAGCATGAGAATGATATCAAGAGCAACAATAAAGCAAAAGCATGCACTATCAAAGACGAAAAAAGAGAAAAGGTAAAATATAAAGGATTTGGATCAGGATTTGACCATTTTTCCATTGCGAAGTGGATCAAATCGAGGTTATTTTTTCCAAAAAATGCATACTCACTCTGTGGCAATGGAACTCCTGACTGTTTGTTGGGTGAGAAATCCAAAAATGTGAGAAACATACACTCATGGCTGGTATGTACTCTCTCACACACACAGACACACACACGAGTGGCTATAGGGAAATTCATGCCTCAGTTAGGCTTCCTGCTCAAGGGTATGTGCAGGATCATAATGGGCCAAAAAGTGGCAATATGATGGGTATGTGGCTGACGACTATTATTTTTACCCAAAATTGATGAAAAAAAGGGTTTTTAAAGGAGATTATTAGCTTTCCACTAATATAAATTATGCTTTACTTTGAATTTAATAAGTAATTATTATTCATTTTCTATTCAAATTATGACTAAAGTCCTAATTGATAGACTGCTTGAAAAACATCTATAGCTTTCAAACGGTATCACATCTTTTGAATCCAAAACATGCTTCACATACTATAGGATTAAAAACAGAAAAATTGAATTTCATGAAGTTTTGACCAAGTTAAGGTGGTCAAACATACGAGTTTTTTTATATTTTTTAAAGTTTGTAATAAAAAATCATAATTAATTATTTACTTGGAAAAAAATTACAAAAAAATATGCATCACATCGAGACATGAGCCCTCTACTTGTGTCTAAAATCCTATAAAAAAATATTATCATTTTATTGCGGTTAGGGTGGTCAAACAGACACCTACTTCTTATTTTTTCCTTGAAATTTAAGTACTACTGCATTGAAATTTAATATTTTCACCAAATAGTTTTTTTTTTTAAACAAACCTAGTAGTTTAGAAACTAAATTCAATTTTCTAAAGATTCTATTCTTACATCTTTTTAAAATAATATAGATAACTTATTCAAATTTTTATGTCAAGTTGCCTAACTCTGATTTTTCTGATTTTTTTGCTACTTAAGGGCCTATTTTTTCCATGATGATCCTGCACATACCCTCAAACCATACCAAAGTTATACCTCCTGATAACTTTAATAAGGTTCCATGCAAAAATGGTTTTCAAGCTTCATGAGACAACCAAACCTTCATATGCTTGGAGCTCATGAACAAACAAGATGGCTCCATAGGCATGCAAGCTGTGTTATGCAAGGTGGCCATATAAATGCAAAATAGGAAATGTTCAAAGGAGTCTTGCTTAGTTCATGCGAGGTCTTTAACTTAGGGAACATTGTGCCTAATGTCTCCAAGGGAGGACTAATCAAATAATAGAAAATTCATAACTTAGGGGATGCAATATGTCACATCAAGCCACTAAGAGGAATGTAATATGCTAAGAGAGATCACACTCTTGAGGGAAATCACACCCAATGTCATCCATAAAGTGAAAAAGACATAATATGAAATGAGAAGGATACACCATGAACCATGAAAAGAAAAATACAAAAGGATAATGCCAATGTATGCCCCCACTTTAAAGAAATTGCTAAACACTGTGCTATGAGAAATTACTTTAAAGTAGAAAATGATAAATGCTAACAAAGAAGACATGAGAGATAACTAGGAAATCCCTATACCAAGTCATATGTTTCCAAGTAAAGACACATCATGCAAGAGAGAAACAAAAGAGAGGGGTTGCCCCCAAAATGAGAAAACCAAAAACATAAGGGATCTTGTATTTGGGGTCAGTATGTTCTTGTTGCAATGTTTTCAAGAGAGCTTGGAACTGTTATCATTCCCCAAATACACATAGAACTAGAAGAATGACACAAAGAGAGTGAAAAAAAAGAAAATCCTTTTGGGTCAACGTGAAAGAGACATGAATGTCTCGATGCCTTGCATCATCCTTGAAAGGAAAACACAAGACAAATAAAAAAGATAAAGATAAAAGAAAATCTTTTGGGTCAACATGCAAGAGACATGAATGTCTCGATGCCTTGCATCATCCCCAAAAGGAAAAAAAATACAAATGAAAAGATAAAAGGTTTACAACATAGAGAAGAATGAAATGTACAAATAGAGGAATGTCACAAAGAGAGAGATACATGAAACGAAACATCACAAGGGATCACATTACACACATGCAATCACACAAAAGAGAATGAAAAAGAAATAATGCAAAATACTAGTAAAGCATAGGCAAGTCAACCTAAAGCAAGTCATCCACCTCCCAATCATGTTCATTATATATCGAAGGTGGGAAACTAGCCAAACGGACAATAGTGAGTTTCAAGCTAGGGTCATGACCAAGTTCAACATTCTTTTTAGGATTTAATTATCATTTAAGCTCATGGAAGAGGAAAACAATGTATTCAATTCATTATGCGCCTCTTCATCAATTTTGGAAATATCATCATCGTCATCCAAATTAATCACAACAGGAGGTTGAATGATAATGTCCATGGAAGAGTTCAACTCTTGTTGTGGTTTTTGTATTAGATTGTTTTTTTTTAGTGAAGGGGGGGGCTCATCATTCATTACTTCAGTCAAGTTTGGATTCTTATTTTCTTTGTCTAATTCTTCATGTAACCTATGAGCGAGAGCATGATGTCTACGCCTATGCTCTCTAGCACCTCTCTTTCATTTAGTTTTTTTTCAAGTTGCATTTGTGTAGGAGTGGGTTGATCAACCATAGGTTGCTTTTCTTCCCTAAGGGGAGGAACGAAAGGAACCATGGGAGGTTGTTTGACCACTTTCTCTTTGAATTTGTAAACCTATTTTATTATAGGTGTGACAGGGTTGTTTTCATTATCTCTTGGTCTTTTGTAGGATGTAGGTGAATTTTATGTCTTAGCTTGGTTTTGGTCATTTTGGATTTGTTCAGGTTTAATCATGGTTTCGTCAAGGATGGTAGGCTCGGTGGTAGGTGGAGACATGTTTTAGAGGGATAATTATGCTATTTTCTTTGCCTTGGACTTTTGATAGGACAAGAAAAAGAAGTCTTGTTAGGGTTTTATAGGTGCCATGGGCTCGGGCCAAAAATAAATCTAAGGAAAAGTTACTCTTAGAGGAAAATGGGTTAAATCCATTGTGATGGATGGTGAATACTTCATTTTCAAAGGGAAACTTTAAGCAATTGGGTGATCCCACAATAGTGGACACTAAAATAATTTTTTTAAACTAAATATTCATTTTCGGGCACCTATAGTGGCTAAACCGTGAGGAATTTGAAGATGATGCAAACTAGAGTTTCATGACATTTTTTCTATAGATTCTAAATATATTTTTTTCAAAAATTTTGGAATTAGATTACACTTCTTTTTCCATCTCCCTCATAAACTAGTTTTTTTCATAAAACAACATTTTTAAAAGGGATGTTCACCATATAACACATAAATTTTTTTCAATGAAGGATAAAATTCTAATTCTTTCAAATTTAGATTTATAACTCTGATATCTAGTGCTTCCACTTGGTTAGATAGTTTTTTACTAAATATTTTTTCTTTAATCAAGTTTCAAAGTCAAACTAATTACAATTCAAACATAGTGTGACCGTATAATGCGTAACTTTTTTTGTATATATTGAAATTCAATTTTATTTTTTTGTTGGATCAAGGACTTCAATATCTGGTGCACTCATATCTTTATTTATTTTTTAACAATCTTCTATTTTTCCACATGTGCAAAATAGAGAGTTTGATTTTTAGTGAAAAACCTACATTCACAAGAAATAAAAAATAAATATAGTAATAAAATTAAATTTATTTAAAATTATACTTTTTAGGAAGCTTATAATAAGGACTACATACAAAAAATATTTTTTAAATGAATTCATTTCATCCCCCAAAAGGTAAATTAAAAGTTGTTTTTTGTCTACATTTTGATAAGTGTAAAGGAGACTCCATTATAGGTATGGTTTAAAACTAGTGGGGTTTTATCCAAGGGGGTTTTATCTAAGGTAGTTTGATCAAACCCTCTTTAATTTGAATGCTTTAAGTGAAACTTTTAAATGCTTAAATCATTATATTTTCTAAAAATATGTGATTTCAACAAAAATCAGAATCTCCCAGAAATTGTAAACCAACTTTGTGGGATCACCCATTTAACTGCACAATCAAAGGGACAACTTTCATCAAGTGAAGCCATGGATGGCCTAGCTTCACATGAAATTGGTCCGACTGCAAGTTGATGGAGAATGAGATGTCTAATGTTTTCGGTTCTATTTGCAATGGTAAGGTGATCGATCCCATCATAGGGAAAGTGAAACCATTGTGCATCTTAATCCATGCTTTCGTTTTATCATATTTGTCTTGATAATGCTCAAGCAAGAGTAATAATTCCTCGATGATCACATTCTCTCCACAGGCAGGATCTATTAGTATCCCATTAGTGGTCTTTTTATAGATACGATCGACTATGTAAAGACGACTATCGGGTGCATGTTTAAGTATATCCTTATAGGAGAAAGCAATGTCAAGAGGATTCTTAGCTCGACCCTTACAATGAATATCATCTATCACTCCTACCATGTCATCCATAGGATCATTATCTATAGGATCATGTTGAATAAAATCATTGTTATCATCATCTGTGTGAACATTCATCACATCATTCTTTGTAGTTTTGTTGGCTTTGACAAATGAAATACTATGTTTTGGCATGGGGTTGGTGAAGATTTTCAAGTTTTGGTTAAGAGGGCCAACAAACTTATTTCCTTGATCATCAGCACCTCCAATAGAAAGACAAACAGAATTAATGAGGTCTTGCACAAGATGTTTAAGATGCTTACAATGTTCTGTATTGTGTCCATTTTGTTAGTGATAATGGCAATAGGAATTTGATCTAAAGCTTGGGGGTAAAGGCTTATTAAGATCAAGTGTTTTTATGGGAGGCAAGGTAATCATTTTTTGTTCTAAAATTTGGGACATTGTGTTATGAAGAGTATTGGGTAAGGGAGTGAATTGTCTTTTCGAGTCTCCATAGCTAAAGGGTATCGTGGCTTTAGCAACATTTATTTGGTTAGTGAGATTCTGAGTTGTTTGTTGAGGGGGATTAAATTGAAGGAACCCTGTGTTCTTGTAGAAGAGGGGGATTCGCTACTCATGAGTTCTCTTCATTTAGAGAGCCTCATGGGGCGAACTGCCCTAATCTACCTTAGGAACAACAGCGAGAGTTTCAGAATCTAAAAGAGTAGGTCATAGAGACTTTTTGGAAAAACTGACAAGCTCTCGGCCAAAGGACTTCAGCGTAGAATATGGATGACATCGCGGCATGCTGGGATCCCAAAGGTGCACTGGCATCTCGTACGAACTAGAGAATGAGTTTATCACATAGAATCCCTAAATAACTACTTCTACTCTGATTATCGAGAAATTATAGAATGTGATAAAGTAATAGAAAGTGATAGAAATGAGATGAAGTAAAGTAGAAAAGATAAAGATAAAGAGAAGAAAGGAAATAATTACAACCACTCAAGTGATGAGCCTTCTAGCATGTGAATTTCTTAAAAACCTACATATGTAAGATATCTGGGGAAAGTGTTGGGGCTGCATAGGGGTTTTCCTCAGTCAAAACCCTATTTTGGGGTTCCCACCTCCACAGACAACCAAGAAGATAAAGAAAGAGAGAAATGAAAAAAGTGTGTGGTGAAAGCAAAATCCGCTCAAGAGTAGAATCCACACCACCAAGTAGGAGTGATAAAAGCAAACCCCGCTCGAGGAGGAGAACCCATATCACAAAAGGGGTGATAAATGCAATCCCTGCTCAAGGAGGAGAACCCGTATCACAAAGAAAAGATGCAATAGGAAGGGGATATGGAATCCCAGGATGCTCAAAGGTGCAAGCAAGGCTTAGGAAGCCAAGAGTGTTGCAAAAGGATTTGTGAAAGCTTTGGAGAATGTTTTTGTAGCAAGCAATGGAGTTGTGCAAGCAAGAGAAAGATGGAAGAATGAAGCTAGAAGTTAGAGAGTGGGACTAGAAGAAGTTAGAAGATGAAAATGGAGTGAAAATACTACTTTTAATGAGAGAAAAGAAGCTTCTTCAGCCATTACAAGGCGTCCTGGGTTGTTACCACGAATAAAACTTGTTAACAAGTGGAAAACATGCACGGAGGCAGTTGTTTGAAAGTTGAAATGTCACACGACACTAGTGTGGTGTGTGGATTTTTGTGTGGTGCGCTAATGTCTAGACACGTCACACTACAAAACAACAAGAACAGGAAAAGCGTAAGATTCGATGGAAAGCTAGCACACGAGGGTAACTGTTGAAAAGGGGTGTTGAAGCATCCTGAGAAGGGAATAAGGCTGATGCAAGGGCTAAAATGAGCCTACTCAAGATGCTAAGGGAGTCGACACTAAATCAACTACAAGAATGTATGTGAAATTGTGAGGGGTGCAATTTTATGATTATACAGTTCTATTTTCTAAATGGTTGGGAATTGTTTTGGTTTGAGGGCTTAGATTTCTCAATTCAACAAGTGAACTTTGTATCTTGACTACTAACCAAATTTTGATAATCATGGAGGGAAGTACACAAGTGCATGGAGGATGGGAATTTCATCATTGTAAGCTTGTCTTGGGGTATGTGCAGGATCATCATGGAAAAAATAGGCCCTTAAGTGGCGAAACATTCAAAAAAATCGAAGTTAGGAAACTTGACGTAAAAATTTGAATAAGTTATCTATATTATTTCAAAAATATGTAAGAATAGAATCTGTAGAAAATTGAATGTAGTTCCTAAACTACTAGGCTTATTTAAAAAAAAATCTATTTGGTGAAAATTTGAAACTTCAATGCAGTAGTACTTAAATTTCAGGGAAAAAATAAGAAGTAGGTATCTGTCTGACTACCCTAACTACAATAAAATGATAATAATTTTTTATAATATTTTAGATATAAGTAGCTTGGACTCATGTACTGATGTGATACATATTTTTTGTAATTTTTTTCCAAGTAAATAATTAATTATGGGGTGATCCCACAAAGCTGGTTTACAATTTCTAGGAGATTCTATTTTTTGTTGAAATCACATATTTTTAGAAAATATAATGATTTAAGCCTTAAAAAGTTCCATTTAAAGCATTCTAATTGAAGAGGGTTTTATCAAACTACCTTAGATCAAACCCTCTTGGATAGAACCCCGCTAGTTTTAAACCATACCTATAACAGAGTCTCCTTTACACCTATCAAAATGCTGATTAAAAACCACTTTTGATTTACCTTTTGGGGGATCAAATGAATTCATTTAAAAAAAAATTTGTAAGAATGTAGTCTTTATTATAAGATTCCCAAAAAGTACAATTTTAAATAAATTTAATTTTATTATTATATTTATTTTTATTTCTTGTGAATGTAGGTTTTTCACTAAAAATCAAGCTCTCTATTCTACACGTGGAAAATAGAAGATTATAAAAAAAAAATTGAAAAATACGAGTGCACCTGATATTGTAGTCCTTGATCCAACAAAAAAAAATTGAATTTCGATACATACAAAAAAAAAATATATTATACAGTCTGCCTATGTTTGAATTGTAATTGGTTTGACTTAAAAAATTGATTAAGGAAAAAATATTCAATAAAACACTATGAAACCAATTGGAAGCACTAGATATCGTAGTTAAAAATCTTAAGTAATTCAAAAAAAAAAAAAATTGATCCTTCATATAAAAAAAGTTATGTGTTATATGGTTAGTGTCACTCCTTAAAAATGGTGTTTACTAAAAAAAATAGTTTTCAAAGGAGATGGAAAAAGAAGTGCAATCTGGTTCCAAAAAAATTGAAAAAAATATATTTAGAATCTATAGACAAAATGTCACAAATCACTAGTTTGCATCATCTTCAAATTCCTCATGGTTTAGCCACTATAGGTGCCCAAAAGTAAAGATTTAGTTAGGAAAAATCAATTCAGTGTCCAGTTTGGCCAAAAATTGTAAACTAGTATTGTGGAATCACCCTATGAATTTTTTATTACAACTTTTAAAAAATATAAAAATTTGTATGTCTGACCAACTTAACTTGGTCAAAACTTCATGAAATTCAATTTTTTTTTAATCCTATAGTATGCAAAGCATAGAATGTGACACATGTTTCAAATTCAAAAAAATGTGATAACGTTGGAAAGCTATAGATTTTTTTCAATCAGCCTATCAATTAGGACTTTAGTCATAATTCAAATAGAAAATGAATAATAATTATTTATTAAATTCAAAGTAAAACATAATTTATATTGGTGGAAAGCTGGGAATCTCCTTTAAAAACCCTTTTAGTTTCATCAATTTTGGGTAAAAAAAAGTCATCAGCCACATACCCTACACATACCCATCATATCGCCACTTTTTGGCCCGTCATGATCTTGCACATACCCCTTGAATCTTTCTTTGAAAATTTTCTATGAACATATTTTGAAGGTGAGGTTCAGGGACCTTGACATCAATTTGGGAATAAAGTGATTGATATCGTGAGATAAAGTCAGTTATCTTTTCTTCTTATTTTTTCTTACATCTCATCAAATCGGCCAAGGTCATCTTAGGAGTCATATGCACTTGGAAATGGTTTTCAAATGCACCAACAGTTTCATTGAATGAACTAATTGAGTTGTTCAATAAAGAAGAGAACCATTCCAAGGCAGTATCTTTCAAGGACCTAGGAAAAAGGTTAGCCAAAATTTTATCATCAATGACAAAGTCACTACATAAGGTGGTATAAGCATTAACATGATTAGAAGGATCTCCCTTTCCTCCATATTTCTCAAATCTAGGCACCTCTACACCTTGTGGTGTCAATGTTCACAATATCTCCAAGGACAATGAACTGCTTTTGACATAATATGTAGGTGGGCCATTTCGATTTTGGTTGATAGTGGAAACTTGCTTTTGAAGGGATGAAATAGTTTGGAAGAGTTGATTTATGAGAGGGTCAATTCTTGTGTTATGAGATGGAGGTGAAAATGGTGAAGGGGTGTATGTGTTCGAAGGAAAAGTGAATGGAATTCTTATAGGTGGTAAAGTGGTAGGAGATATGACGTATGATGCCACATAGGAACTAGGGATGCTAGTGGAAATACCCAAGGAAGGAATCACATTACTAGTTGGTTGCATTGTTGTTGTGACTTGAGGATTGGTATAGGTAGGTATAGAGGCAATTGTTGTGGGAGGAGGAATTTGAGTTCCTCCTTGGCTTGTGGCATTGCTTTTCAATAAAGGACAACTAGTGGTTGGGGGGAGGTGTTTTCCAAAGATTTGAACTATGTTTTTCACAAGGTCAAGTCCATCTTCACTTTCAAGTATGCAGTGAATGTTATCTATAGTAGAAATGGAAGTAGTTTAAATTTTTTCATTTTGCACTTGATATTGTAAGTTTACTAGATCCTCATGAATTTGGATTATGTTTTCTTGTGGGACACTATGATTCCTTGTTTCAACTTGCATACTACTTGAAGGAAAAGAGTTGTTAAGGATATTGTTCATACCTACTGTATAGTGTCAATACTAGGAGTGAAAGAGCTAGACAACCCAAGATCCACAACAATTGTGCTATCACGGGATGACATGATTCTTGAACTTTGTCTCACTATAGTATTAGCAATAGGACACCAAATACTCATACAAGGTTTACTAAATGAAAAATGAATGCAAATGTAATATATGTTAAGAACAATGAAACACTTATAACCAAAATTTTGGAAACTAAAACAAAAAGGCAATAATAGCAAACAAAACTTTAGAAACAAAGCCTTAAATTCTAAAAAATATAGTGCAAAATGTGCACAAGGGATGATTCGCCTAAGGTGGCGAATGAGTCCCAGTAGGGATTTATTTTAAAACATTCAAAAAAAATTAATTGCTTTTTATGCCTTTTATGTTTTATGATCTGTATGTGAAATGAAAATGCAGATTTTGTTTGATTTTCAATGAGATTAGATGAAAAAATGCAAGCTATATGAGCTTTAACTAATCCAAAATTTGAAACCCTAGAATGTAAATTAACTAATGTAAATTTGAATGCAATGTTAATGCAAGCTAGATCTAGGATGACAATGCACTCCAGATCAAAATTATGATGTCTAAATGCACGTTCACCAAAATGGGGGTGAGTTAATTAAGTGCTATCACACCCACTTTCAAGCTATTCCATTCAAGGATAACCCTAGATATCTCAATGCAAAAGAGAAAGAGATCTTGCAATAGGCCTATCTTAGGGGTTGAAAGTAGACTAATAAGGGGTTCACCACCAATTTTAGACTTGGAAAAGATAGTAAAATGTAAGATGAAACACTAAACCCTAATTCAATGCAATAACCTATATAATGACCTAGAAAAGTAAATGAAATAGCACAAAAAACTACAGAAAGGAAGAGGTGCACCTGGAAATATGGAAGTGACTAGAAGGATTCTGGAACATTGGAAATTTTTCTTTTATTGTTGACTGAGATTCATTCACTAGGCTGGGTGAATCAGTCCAAAAACTGGGTTTTTGTGTGAGAACAAGAATCGGCCAAATGGGTACCCAAATCTATAAAAATGTGAAATTTGACTGGAACTAGGACTCATTCGCC
Source organism: Sequoia sempervirens (assembly GCA_007258455.2). Classification (NCBI taxonomy): domain Eukaryota; kingdom Viridiplantae; phylum Streptophyta; class Pinopsida; order Cupressales; family Cupressaceae; genus Sequoia; species Sequoia sempervirens. The sequence goes on along the minus strand of VDFB02047230.1, from coordinate 54,826,939 downwards.
AAAAGTGGTGAATCAGTCTAGTTGGGATTTTTTGAAGCTTCAAAGACTGATCCTACTCTTCTCTATCTACTATGTCCTTCCTGATTGATTTTTGGATCTAAAACCATGATTTGCAACCTGTAGGTCTTCTCCAAGGTTCTCCAAGGCTTGATGACAACTTTTACAACTTTGAGCTCTTGACAACTTTTCTCCAATCTTACTCCTTAGGAAATTTTCAACCTAGACCTACAAGTCACACACAAAGGAGAGGGGAAAATGTTGTTGGCTTAGTGGATAGGGTTTTTCCTTGGTCAAACCCCTTGTTGGTAATTAAACCTTGAAATAAAATGAAATATGAATGGAGAATGATGAATGAAGAAGATGTGATGTTGCAACACACCAAACCCTAATAATAAAAGGATGCAAACATGTATGAAGTGGCTCCAATGGATGTAGATCTTGAATGAAGTACTTGCTTGAATCATAAAATCCTACATCACAATTGTTAGCTCAAAACCAAACATGGTACATGAAATATTTGACATGATGGTTGATGCTTGAAGAATGCTCTAAAATTCTTGATAATCTACCCTTGAATTCTCTTGAATGTTCTTGTGAACTCATATTTTCTATTAGAATGCTCATTCAACTTGCTAGATGAAAAATGAATGAAAGAACCTTGTATTTATACTCGATTATGCAAGAATTCCTGAAATTACAACACTACAAGTGGACATCAGATCTAGGAGAATAAAATCTTGCCAAAAATTTGAATTAATTTTGATTTTGGGCCACATGGGACTCATTCAACCAAGGTGGCGAATGATTCCGTCTAGGATTAATTTTTGGTACCAAATTTAAAAATGCTTAGAATGGTTTAAAACTAGGTTCGGGAGCAAAAGATCCAGGTGGGACCCATTCACGCAAGTTGGTGAATGAGTTCTAGATCACTAAATGTGGGCCATTCAAGCCTGAAACACCTAAATTATGATTGGGTGATGATTGGTGTCACGATTATCCTTGAAAAGATGCACTCAATGAGGCTTGTGGATAGAAAATAAGGCCAATTAAAGCATAAGAAAGCCCAATTATTAATAGCAAGCCTAGAAAAGTGTGAAAGTGTGTTACAACACTTTACAAAACTCTGAATAAGGCTAGATTAAGATAAATTTTGATTTAGTTATTTGATAAAACCTTAGAAAAGTGTAAAAGTGTGTTACAACACTTTAACAAGGTACCATTTAAATTCATTAGTTCACAAGGGCCCAAGACCTAATGTGAATGTGTCAACTACATTACAAAACTAAATCAAGGAAATATTAAGCTTAATTCACAAGGAGGGCCCAAACAAGCAAGGAAAAGTAGAAGGGATACTTTTTGCTAACTACAAACGAGATTTGTTTTGTTGCATACGAATTAAAGAGGTTTTTCATGGGAAAAAGAAGAATGTGTGAAAATTAAGATTGTTCTTGGAGAGGAGATGTTTTTGTTGAATTGAAGAAGTATGTAGCTGATTATTAAGCCTTGAAAATCATAAAACAAAATAGTTGAAGGTAATCTTACTTGCAGTTGTGAAGATTTTTGTGCTTGTCAGGTATTATTGCCTATAAATTTGATTTCAATTTAGCCTATGGATTTCTAGTAGCATATGTTTTTGTTGTGGTTGCACATTGAATGAAAAAAATAGATTGTTCAATTCGAATGAAGAAGACTTGTTAGTATTTTTCATTAATTTTTTTTTGCAAATGTTGCACTTATGAAATGAGGTTGTTTGTGGGGTTATGGTTGCTTGGGTGGGTTGTTTTCGAAAACCCCCCATCATTGTACTACATCAAATGGTATCAGATGCAAAATATCTTGAGAGTGTAGAGTATGTACAAGGACTTGTGAGTGAATAGTGGTGAAGAGTGAAGTGGTGAAGTCATGAGAAAGAGTTGTGAGAATTTTTGTTGTTGCAGGTATGAGAGGATCTGTGACTACTATCCTCCAGTAGAGATGAAGCTGGTAGAAGGTATAGAGTGGGTGCTACCACAATAGTGGTTTACACTTTCTGGGAGATCCTATTTTTTACTGAATCACATATTTTTTGAAAATATAATGATTCAAGCCTTGAAAATTTCCATTTAAAGGATTCCAATTGAAGATGGTTTGATCAAACCACCTTAGACCGAGCCCCCTTGGATATAACCCCACTAGTTTTAAACCATACCTAGAGTCTCCTTTACACCTATCAAAATGCTGATAAAAAACCACTTTTGATTTACCTTTTGGGGGATAAAATGAATTCATTTAAAATTTATTTTTGGTAAGTATGTAGTCCTTATTATAAGCTTCCAAAAAAGTATAATTTTAATTAAATTTAATTTTATTATTATATTTATTTTTTATTTCTTGTGAATGTAGGTTTTCACCAAAAATCAAGCTCTCTATTCTACACGGAAACATAGAATATTATAAAAAAATGAAAATATGAGTGCACCAAATATTGAAGTCCTTGATCCAACAAAAAATTGAATTTTGATACATACAAAAAAATTTATGTGTTATATGGTCCCTATGTCCTGAATTGTAATTGGTTTGACTTCAAACTTGATTAAGGAAAAAATTTAATAAAACACTATGAAACCAATTGGAAGCACTAGATATTGTAGTTACAAATCTAAATTCAAAAAATAGAATTTTATCCTTTATGGAAAAAAAATCATGTGTCATATAGTGAGCATCACTCCTTAAAAATGGTGTTTACTGAAAAAACTAGTTTTTGAAGGAGATGGAAAAAGAAGTGCAATCTGATTCCAAAAATTTTGAAAAAAATATATTTAGAATCCATAGAAAAAATGTCACAAATCACTAGTTTGCATCATCTTCAAATTCCTCATGGTTTAGCTGGTATAGGTGTCCAAGGGTGAAGATTTAGTTAGAAAAAAATTAGTTCAGTGTCCAGTTTGGCCAAAAATTGTAAACCAGTATTGTGGGATCACTCAAGTTCCTCCACTAAGAGAGGGTGGGTAGAGGAAGCATCTTCCAGAGTCTTTGTTGGGTAGAGGATAGTTGTGTGAGTGAGAAATTTTTGCAAGGAGTACTTGTAACTGTAGAGGGACTTGTGAGTCTCTAAAATGACTTTGGAGAAGAAGACAAGATGGGTCATTAGAAAACCTATGAGAATTTTATTTTGGGAAGAGTATTGGTAAAAAGTGAGAGAAAAGAAGCTTATTGCAAAGTTGAAAAAGATAGAAGTGATATTGGATGCCCCCGAGGAAAGCTTGGGAATGAAGAAGCAATCTACAATTGAGGAAGATCAAAAAATAGATGAAGTTGAGTTTCATTGTTTGTTTCGTAACAAATTTGCGAATAATGATTTTTGTACATGAGATGAAGAAGGAAAGGAAGTTATAATAGAGGACATAAAAGAGAAGAAAGAGGAAAATCAAAGGTTTGGCAAAGAGGAAAGAGAAAAGAATAATATAGAATTGCAATGTTGTAGCCTTATGATAGAAAGAGAATGGAAAGAAATTCATGTGGGAGCAGCCCACCCAAATGCAAATGAAAGAAAGAAGGAAAAGAAGAAAGGCACAAGGAAAAAATGGAGAAAGAAAGAGGTAGCAATAGATCTACATCTTGTTGAGGACATAAAAGAAAAGAAAGATGAAATTGAATGCATAGGAAAAGAAATTACAGCAAAAAATGAAGAAGAAAATGACTTATTAAGGCAAATTGTGGAACTTGAAAAGGAGTGGCTTGCATTAACAACAAGTGAAAAGAAAGTTGCAACAAACATTGAGGTAAAATTTTAAAAAATTAGAATTATTTGTTGATAAAGAAGAGGTTTTTTTGCATGAAAATAGCATGGTTTACAATCATGGAAGTGAGATAGATGCACTAGTGGGGAAAGGGGAAAATTAAGATATTTGACGATTTTTCAAAATTTGTTGAAGTTGATGTTCATGCTGATTTACATTTTGATGAATTGGTGAAAGAAAGTGAAATGGCCCAAAAGATGGTTAGGGGAAGCAATAACAAGTTACAAACTAAAAAAAAACAAGGCATCTTAAATTTTATTGGCATGGAAGAGTGGGAGACTGAAGAAAGACAAGGTAAGAAAGAAGTGCAAATAGAAATATTTGATTTCTATGAATTTGTTAATGCTAATTTGTATGCAGATGTTGATAATGAAGAAGTAGGGTGGAAAGAAGAATCTTAGTATAGTGAATTGAATTTCATAAGTGGAAGAAAGAGAGAAAGGATGAAGGAAGGAAGAGATGTGAAGATTCAAAGCAAGGTGAAGAAAAAGAAACAAGTTGGTAAGGAAAAAATATGGTCGAAGAACAAACACAGGATTTTCAAATGTTCATGAGTTCCAACTCATTTCCAACATTTCTTCTTACCCTAGGTGTTTGATGTAGGAGAATTTGGGTGCACAAGAAATTTTACACAACTAAAAAAAATATTTAATTTTATTTTTGTCTTTTCTCAATTTTGGTGTATTGCTGGTCTTTCAAGCATGAAATAATTCTCCTTCTTTCTTTTTTCAACTATTTCAAATGGGACCCCTTTTCCTACACTTTTTTTTGGTATGAATTTAAAATGCAATGTTTATGAATTTTATGTAAATTCAAATTGCATCTGGGAAACAAAATCTCATGCCTAGGTTGGGAGATATAATTTATTCATTTGTAACTTCTAAGAATTTGAATTTGTTGGCCATTAGTGCTGGAATCTTCTTAGTGCAAGTGCTTGAGGTAGTGGAGGTGTAGGAATGAGCTAATGGATGTCAATTTAGGAAAAGTTTTGAAAATTGTTAGGGAAGAATAATTAAGAGGCCAACTACATGAATTACCATGCCAGAATGGAGGATTTAGAGGTTTGACTAACATTTTGGGGAAAGAAAGATTGTTTGGGTCATTACTGTGAGACACAACCTTAGTAAAACAGTCATAGCTTTCTCATTTCATAACAAAATTGAGAAATTTAAATTTTTTGAAAATTTGGGGAGGAGCACAAAACCTAGAAACCAATTTGAAAAAAAAAATGTAATGAGGGAGCAATGATATGCTCAATATGACGTGATTTTTTTGTTGCATATGAATTAAAGAGGTTTTTGAAAAGAAAAAGAAGAATGTGTGAAAATGAAGATTTTTCTTGGAGATGAGATGTTTTTACTGAATTGATGAAATATGTAGCTAATTATTGAGTCTTGAAAATCATAAAGCAAAATAGTTGAAGGTAATCTTGTTTGCAATTGTGAAGTTTGTTGTGCTTGTCAGGTATTATTGCCTATAGATTTGATTTCAGTTTAGCCTATGGATTGCTAATAACATATCTTTTTTTGTGGTTGCACATCAAATATAAAAATTATATTGTTTAATTCGAATGAAGAAGAATTGTTAATATTTTCCATTGAAAAATTGTTTGTAAATGTTGCACTTGTGAAATGAGATTGTTTGTGGTGTTATGGTTCCTTGGATCAGTTGTTTGACAAAACTACCCATCCTTGTACTCCATCAAGTATTCACAAGATAGAGCCTTACAAATTCTAGAAATTGAGAGAATAGAATACAAGAGAAAACAAAGAGGTTTTGATATTTTAAATGATGTTTAGAAGGATTTTCGAAAGGCAATTTCATGTCAAGTTTGCCAAAATTTAGAGTATGAAAAGTGAACCACTACGAAGGATAATTAAATCCTTTGAGGATCCAAATTTCAACCCTCCACTTAGGTAATCCTTCAGGAAGCTATGACCTTTAAGAATACATATTAATTAATTAAATGTGTGTTTTAAAGAGAATGGAAATTATCTAGACTCTTTAGACTTTAGAAACCAAAATTGTAGGGTACAAAGATCACTTGGATAGCTCGACATGCTCTTTGTCTAGGAATAACATGTGGCTATAGTACAATAGCTTGTTGCACTAGTATCCTATTCTAATAGAAAACAAAAACTATCACAGGAAAATGTAAAAAACATCCTATATAGGATTCTAGATATGAAAGTGTGTGAAATATGATTGTATAGTGAATACAAAATGATAAGAATAAATATTTAAGGAAATTTAGATGAAAATGACAAAGAGAAGTTTAGGATATCACCAAAGATGTCTAATGAAATCCAAGCTTTCTCCAAGTAGTTCTTCCACTTGTACCTACACACATAAGACGAAAGAGAGGGGTTGGGTGTTTGTATAGTATTTTTCCTCAATCAAACCCCCATATTTGTGTTCCCACCTCCATGAACAACCTTAGAAAAGATAATGCAAATAAACATAAATTGATATAAAGAACAATATGCTAACTGGAACCAAATAAAATGGGGGAAATGAATGATGATGATGGTATGATGTATTCACACCCACTTTCAAAAGAGACTCCACTCAAGGATAACCCTAGAGATCTTAATGCAAAGGAGATTGAGATATTGCAATAGGGCTATCATAGAGATTGAATGATAGCTAATGAGGGGTTCACCACCAAGTGTAAACTTGGAAAAGACAATGAATTGGAAAACATAGTGTGAGATCAAGATGAGATCAAGATGAATGCAAAAGGACCTAGGAAATGTTATAAAACATAGTGTGAAACCAAGATGAATGCAAAATGCCCTAGCAATGTAAGTAAAACATAAAAAAAGGAAGGAAAAATGTAAATAGTTTGCACTTGGAAACCTTCAAGTGACTAGAAATAGCTTTGAAATTCTAGAAATGTTGACTTTTTGACCAACTGGGACTCATTCGCCAACCCAGGCGAATCAATCCCAAATCAGGGTTTCTACACGAGAGTCTTTTCAGGGAAAAGGGTATTGAAATCTGCAAATAGATCTTGAAAACAGCTATAGTGGGATTCATTCACCACTCTTGTTGAATTAGTCTCATTCTACTTTTTCATAAATTGAAAGTTGTGATCCGCACTTCAACACCTGCTCTTTTCTTCCAACTTGAGTTTTGAATTTGAATCTACGAAAAGCACCTGCAAAATAGAATTCAACTTGATTTGCTAATGGGGGTTTTCCTCGATCAAACCCCTAGTTTGGTAATTAAACCTTGATATGAATAAAGGAATGTGCATGAAAACCCTAGCCTTAAGTGTGTCTAAGACTAAGAAATCTGAAACATGATGCAATCTTATTATAATGTGTATGAATATGATGCAAGAATGAAAATGTAAAGATGAATGGGTCACTTGTGATGATTTCTAATCACACCAAATGAGCTTTAATGATGCTAATACCTTCCTTAGGCTGAATGTAGAGTGACAATGGAAGATGGAATCACTTAGGAAACAAGTCTTTAGGCATGGATTGATGGCTAGTTGCATCTCCCCAACCTAGAATCCATCATGATTCACCATAGACATCCATGATCAACTCTTGACAATGCTAGATCTTGATTGAAAGTGAGCTTGAAAACCTGCAAAAATGCTTTGATGTTGTTCCAATGCTTCAAATTTACTTTCTCTTGAAATGAGAATGCTCTTGTGAAAGCTTTTCCTTAAGATTATTGA
>VDFB02047230.1:54730348-54819366 GCA_007258455.2 Sequoia sempervirens | reverse complement strand
AAATCAGAATCTCCCAGAAATTGTAAACCAACTTTGTGGGATCACCCATTTAACTGCACAATCAAAGGGACAACTTTCATCAAGTGAAGCCATGGATGGCCTAGCTTCACATGAAATTGGTCCGACTGCAAGTTGATGGAGAATGAGATGTCTAATGTTTTCGGTTCTATTTGCAATGGTAAGGTGATCGATCCCATCATAGGGAAAGTGAAACCATTGTGCATCTTAATCCATGCTTTCGTTTTATCATATTTGTCTTGATAATGCTCAAGCAAGAGTAATAATTCCTCGATGATCACATTCTCTCCACAGGCAGGATCTATTAGTATCCCATTAGTGGTCTTTTTATAGATACGATCGACTATGTAAAGACGACTATCGGGTGCATGTTTAAGTATATCCTTATAGGAGAAAGCAATGTCAAGAGGATTCTTAGCTCGACCCTTACAATGAATATCATCTATCACTCCTACCATGTCATCCATAGGATCATTATCTATAGGATCATGTTGAATAAAATCATTGTTATCATCATCTGTGTGAACATTCATCACATCATTCTTTGTAGTTTTGTTGGCTTTGACAAATGAAATACTATGTTTTGGCATGGGGTTGGTGAAGATTTTCAAGTTTTGGTTAAGAGGGCCAACAAACTTATTTCCTTGATCATCAGCACCTCCAATAGAAAGACAAACAGAATTAATGAGGTCTTGCACAAGATGTTTAAGATGCTTACAATGTTCTGTATTGTGTCCATTTTGTTAGTGATAATGGCAATAGGAATTTGATCTAAAGCTTGGGGGTAAAGGCTTATTAAGATCAAGTGTTTTTATGGGAGGCAAGGTAATCATTTTTTGTTCTAAAATTTGGGACATTGTGTTATGAAGAGTATTGGGTAAGGGAGTGAATTGTCTTTTCGAGTCTCCATAGCTAAAGGGTATCGTGGCTTTAGCAACATTTATTTGGTTAGTGAGATTCTGAGTTGTTTGTTGAGGGGGATTAAATTGAAGGAACCCTGTGTTCTTGTAGAAGAGGGGGATTCGCTACTCATGAGTTCTCTTCATTTAGAGAGCCTCATGGGGCGAACTGCCCTAATCTACCTTAGGAACAACAGCGAGAGTTTCAGAATCTAAAAGAGTAGGTCATAGAGACTTTTTGGAAAAACTGACAAGCTCTCGGCCAAAGGACTTCAGCGTAGAATATGGATGACATCGCGGCATGCTGGGATCCCAAAGGTGCACTGGCATCTCGTACGAACTAGAGAATGAGTTTATCACATAGAATCCCTAAATAACTACTTCTACTCTGATTATCGAGAAATTATAGAATGTGATAAAGTAATAGAAAGTGATAGAAATGAGATGAAGTAAAGTAGAAAAGATAAAGATAAAGAGAAGAAAGGAAATAATTACAACCACTCAAGTGATGAGCCTTCTAGCATGTGAATTTATTCAAAACCTACATATGTAAGATATCTGGGGAAAGTGTTGGGGCTGCATAGGGGTTTGCCTCAGTCAAAACCCTATTTTGGCGTTCCCACCTCCACAGACAACCAAGAAGATAAAGAAAGAGAGAAATGAAAAAAGTGTGTGGTGAAAGCAAAATCCGCTCAAGAGTAGAATCCACACCACCAAGTAGGAGTGATAAAAGCAAACCCCGCTCGAGGAGGAGAACCCATATCACAAAAGGGGTGATAAATGCAATCCCTGCTCAAGGAGGAGAACCCGTATCACAAAGAAAAGATGCAATAGGAAGGGGATATGGAATCCCAGGATGCTCAAAGGTGCAAGCAAGGCTTAGGAAGCCAAGAGTGTTGCAAAAGGATTTGTGAAAGCTTTGGAGAATGTTTTTGTAGCAAGCAATGGAGTTGTGCAAGCAAGAGAAAGATGGAAGAATGAAGCTAGAAGTTAGAGAGTGGGACTAGAAGAAGTTAGAAGATGAAAATGGAGTGAAAATACTACTTTTAATGAGAGAAAAGAAGCTTCTTCAGCCATTACAAGGCGTCCTGGGTTGTTACCATGAATAAAACTTGTTAACAAGTGGCAAACATGCACGGAGGCAGTTGTTTGAAAGTTGAAATGTCACAGGACACTAGTGTGGTGCGTGGATTTTCGTGTGGTGCGCTAATGTCTAGACACGTCACACTACAAAACAACAAGAACAGGAAAAGCGTAAGATTCGATGGAAAGCTAGCACACGAGGGTAACTATTGAAAAGGGGTGTTGAAGCATCCTGAGAAGGGACTAAGGCTGATGCAAGGGCTAAAATGAGCCTACTCAAGATGCTAAGGGAGTGGACACTAAATCAACTACAAGAATGTATGTGAAATTGTGAGGGGTGCAATTTTATGATTATACAGTTCTATTTTCTAAATGGTTGGGAATTGTTTTGGTTTGAGGGCTTAGATTTCTCAATTCAACAAGTGAACTTTGTATCTCGACTACTAACCAAATTTTGATAATCATGGAGGGAAGTACACAAGTGCATGGAGGATGGGAATTTCATCATTGTAAGCTTGTCTTGGGGTATGTGCAGGATCATCATGGAAAAAATAGGCCCTTAAGTGGCGAAACATTCAAAAAAATCAAAGTTAGGAAACTTGACGTAAAAATTTGAATAAGTTATCTATATTACATTTTAAAGAGAGTATGGCAGAATAAGAATGTGAAATTGGATAACCAGTTTAAACTGCCAGGAAGCTTGTTTAAAAAAATCTATTTGGTGAAAATTTGAAATTTCAATGCAATAGTACTTAAATTTCGGGGAAAAAATAAGTAGGTGTATGTCTGACCACCCTAACCACAATAAAATGATAATATTTTTTTATAAATTTTAGATATAAGTAGAGGACTCATGTTTTGATGTATTTTATATATTTTTCTGTTGTTTGCTTTCAAATGTAATAGTATGGGGTGATCCCACAAAGTGGTTTACAATTTCTGAGGATTCTAAATCCATATTTTAGAAAATATAATGATTTGACCTTAAAATTTCCATTTAAATCATTCCAATTGAAGAGGGTTTGATCAAACTACCTTAGATCAAACCCCCTTGGATAGAACCATGCTAGTTTCAAACCATACCTATAAAGGAGTCTCCTTTACACCTATCAAAATGCTGATAAAAACCACTTTTGATTTACCTTTTGGGGGATCAAATGAATTCATTAAAAAAAAAATTTGTAAGTATGTAGTCTTTATTATAAGATTCCCAAAAAGTACAATTTTAAATAAATTTAATTTTATTATTATATTTATTTTTATTTTTTCTTCTTATATGTGAATATGGGTTTCACACTAAAAATCAAATCTCTATTCTACTGCATTGGAAATATTATAAAAAATTAGAAAAATCTGAGTGCACGATATTGCTTGGTCTGTGATCAACAAAAAGGTGGATTCCCGATACATACAAAATATTATCGGTACCGCCTATGTTTGAATTGTAATTGGTTTGACTTAAGATGATTAAAAGGAAAAAATATTCAATAAAACACTATGAAACCAATTGGAAGCACTAGATATCGTAGTTAAAAATCTTAAGTAATTCAAAAAAAAAAAAAATTGATCCTTCATATAAAAAAAGTTATGTGTTATATGGTTAGTGTCACTCCTTAAAAATGGTGTTTACTAAAAAAAATAGTTTTCAAAGGAGATGGAAAAAGAAGTGCAATCTGGTTCCAAAAAAATTGAAAAAAATATATTTAGAATCTATAGACAAAATGTCACAAATCACTAGTTTGCATCATCTTCAAATTCCTCATGGTTTAGCCACTATAGGTGCCCAAAAGTAAAGATTTAGTTAGGAAAAATCAATTCAGTGTCCAGTTTGGCCAAAAATTGTAAACTAGTATTGTGGAATCCTTATATATAAAATTTTTAATGGCTTTTAAAATACTGCCTCACAAAATTGTATGTCGACCACTATATAACTTATTAAAACTTCATGAAATTCAATTTTTTTTTAATCTATAATTTATGCAAAGCATGATGTGACACATGTTTCAAATTCAAAATGTCACGTTGGAAGCTATGAATTTTTTTCAATCAGCCTATCAGTGGGACAGTCATAATTCAAATAGAAAATGAATAATAATTATTTATTAATTCAAAGTAAAACATAATTTATATTAGGTGGAATCTCCTTTAAAACCCTTTTTAGTTTCATCAATTTTGGGTAAAAAGTCACGTAAATACCTTACCCTACATACCATCCTTTTCCGCCACTTTTTGGCCCGTCATGATCTTGCACATACCCCTTGAATCTTTCTTTGAAAATTTTCTATGAACATATTTTGAAGGTGAGGTTCAGGGACCTTGACATCAATTTGGGAATAAAGTGATTGATATCGTGAAATAAAGTCAGTTATCTTTTCTTCTTATTTTTTCTTACATCTCATCAAATCGGCCAAGGTCATCTTAGGAGTCATATGCACTTGGAAATGGTTTTCAAATGCACCAACAGTTTCATTGAATGAACTAATTGAGTTGTTCAATAAAGAAGAGAACCATTCCAAGGCAGTATCTTTCAAGGACCTAGGAAAAAGGTTAGCCAAAATTTTATCATCAATGACAAAGTCACTACATAAGGTGGTATAAGCATTAACATGATTAGAAGGATCTCCCTTTCCTCCATATTTCTCAAATCTAGGCACCTCTACACCTTGTGGCGTCAATGTTCACAATATCTCCAAGGACAATGAACTGCTTTTGACATAATATGTAGGTGGGCCATTTCGATTTTGGTTGATAGTGGAAACTTGCTTTTGAAGGGATGAAATAGTTTGGAAGAGTTGATTTATGAGAGGGTCAATTCTTGTGTTATGAGATGGAGGTGAAAATGGTGAAGGGGTGTATGTGTTCGAAGGAAAAGTGAATGGAATTCTTATAGGTGGTAAAGTGGTAGGAGATATGACGTATGATGCCACATAGGAACTAGGAGGATCTTCAGTGGAAATACCAAGGGAAGGAATCCACATTACTAGTTGGACACACATTGTTGTTGTGACTTGAGGATTGGTATAGGTAGGTATAGAGGCAATTGTTGTGGGAGGAGGAATTTGAGTTCCTCCTTGGCTTGTGGCATTGCTTTTCAATAAAGGACAACTAGTGGTTGGGGGGAGGTGTTTTCCAAAGATTTGAACTATGTTTTTCACAAGGTCAAGTCCATCTTCACTTTCAAGTATGCAGTGAATGTTATCTATAGTAGAAATGGAAGTAGTTTAAATTTTTTCATTTTGCACTTGATATTGTAAGTTTACTAGATCCTCATGAATTTGGATTATGTTTTCTTGTGGGACACTATGATTCCTTGTTTCAACTTGCATACTACTTGAAGGAAAAGAGTTGTTAAGGATATTGTTCATACCTACTGTATAGTGTCAATACTAGGAGTGAAAGAGCTAGACAACCCAAGATCCACAACAATTGTGCTATCACGGGATGACATGATTCTTGAACTTTGTCTCACTATAGTATTAGCAATAGGACACCAAATACTCATACAAGGTTTACTAAATGAAAAATGAATGCAAATGTAATATATGTTAAGAACAATGAAACACTTATAACCAAAATTTTGGAAACTAAAACAAAAAGGCAATAATAGCAAACAAAACTTTAGAAACAAAGCCTTAAATTCTAAAAAATATAGTGCAAAATGTGCACAAGGGATGATTCGCCTAAGGTGGCGAATGAGTCCCAGTAGGGATTTATTTTAAAACATTCAAAAAAAATTAATTGCTTTTTATGCCTTTTATGTTTTATGATCTGTATGTGAAATGAAAATGCAGATTTTGTTTGATTTTCAATGAGATTAGATGAAAAAATGCAAGCTATATGAGCTTTAACTAATCCAAAATTTGAAACCCTAGAATGTAAATTAACTAATGTAAATTTGAATGCAATGTTAATGCAAGCTAGATCTAGGATGACAATGCACTCCAGATCAAAATTATGATGTCTAAATGCACGTTCACCAAAATGGGGGTGAGTTAATTAAGTGCTATCACACCCACTTTCAAGCTATTCCATTCAAGGATAACCCTAGATATCTCAATGCAAAAGAGAAAGAGATCTTGCAATAGGCCTATCTTAGGGGTTGAAAGTAGACTAATAAGGGGTTCACCACCAATTTTAGACTTGGAAAAGATAGTAAAATGTAAGATGAAACACTAAACCCTAATTCAATGCAATAACCTATATAATGACCTAGAAAAGTAAATGAAATAGCACAAAAAACTACAGAAAGGAAGAGGTGCACCTGGAAATATGGAAGTGACTAGAAGGATTCTGGAACATTGGAAATTTTTCTTTTATTGTTGACTGAGATTCATTCACTAGGCTGGGTGAATCAGTCCAAAAACTGGGTTTTTGTGTGAGAACAAGAATCGGCCAAATGGGTACCCAAATCTATAAAAATGTGAAATTTGACTGGAACTAGGACTCATTCGCCAGAAGTGGTGAATCAGTCTAGTTGGGATTTTTTGAAGCTTCAAAGACTGATCCTACTCTTCTCTATCTACTATGTCCTTCTTGATTGATTTTTGGATCTAAAACCATGATTTGCAACCTGTAGGTCTTCTCCAAGGTTCTCCAAGGCTTGATGACAACTTTTACAACTTTGAGCTCTTGACAACTTTTCTCCAATCTTACTCCTTAGGAAATTTTCAACCTAGACCTACAAGTCACACACAAAGGAGAGGGGAAAATGTTGTTGGCTTAGTGGATAGGGTTTTTCCTTGGTCAAACCCCTTGTTGGTAATTAAACCTTGAAATAAAATGAAATATGAATGGAGAATGATGAATGAAGAAGATGTGATGTTGCAACACACCAAACCCTAATAATAAAAGGATGCAAACATGTATGAAGTGGCTCCAATGGATGTAGATCTTGAATGAAGTACTTGCTTGAATCATAAAATCCTACATCACAATTGTTAGCTCAAAACCAAACATGGTACATGAAATATTTGACATGATGGTTGATGCTTGAAGAATGCTCTAAAATTCTTGATAATCTACCCTTGAATTCTCTTGAATGTTCTTGTGAACTCATATTTTCTATTAGAATGCTCATTCAACTTGCTAGGAGAAAAATGAATGAAAGAACCTTGTATTTATACTCGATTATGCAAGAATTCCTGAAATTACAACACTACAAGTGGACATCAGATCTAGGAGAATAAAATCTTGCCAAAAATTTGAATTAATTTTGATTTTGGGCCACATGGGACTCATTCAACCAAGGTGGCGAATGATTCCGTCTAGGATTAATTTTTGGTACCAAATTTAAAAATGCTTAGAATGGTTTAAAACTAGGTTCGGGAGCAAAAGATCCAGGTGGGACCCATTCACCCAAGTTGGTGAATGAGTTCTAGATCACTAAATGTGGGCCATTCAAGCCTGAAACACCTAAATTATGATTGGGTGATGATTGGTGTCACGATTATCCTTGAAAAGATGCACTCAATGAGGCTTGTGGATAGAAAATAAGGCCAATTAAAGCATAAGAAAGCCCAATTATTAATGGCAAGCCTAGAAAAGTGTGAAAGTGTGTTACAACACTTTACAAAACTCTGAATAAGGCTAGATTAAGATAAATTTTGATTTAGTTATTTGATAAAACCTTAGAAAAGTGTAAAAGTGTGTTACAACACTTTAACAAGGTACCATTTAAATTCATTAGTTCACAAGGGCCCAAGACCTAATGTGAATGTGTCAACTACATTACAAAACTAAATCAAGGCAATATTAAGCTTAATTCACAAGGAGGGCCCAAACACGCAAGGAAAAGTAGAAGGGATACTTTTTGCTAACTACAAACGAGATTTGTTTTGTTGCATACGAATTAAAGAGGTTTTTCATGGGAAAAAGAAGAATGTGTGAAAATTAAGATTGTTCTTGGAGAGGAGATGTTTTTGTTGAATTGAAGAAGTATGTAGCTGATTATTAAGCCTTGAAAATCATAAAACAAAATAGTTGAAGGTAATCTTACTTGCAGTTGTGAAGATTTTTGTGCTTGTCAGGTATTATTGCCTATAAATTTGATTTCAATTTAGCCTATGGATTTCTAGTAGCATATGTTTTTGTTGTGGTTGCACATTGAATGAAAAAATTAGATTGTTCAATTCGAATGAAGAAGACTTGTTAGTATTTTTCATTAAATTTTTTTTGCAAATGTTGCACTTATGAAATGAGGTTGTTTGTGGGGTTATGGTTGCTTGGATGGGTTGTTTTCGAAAACCCCCCATCATTGTACTACATCAAATGGTATCAGATGCAAAAGATCTTGAGAGTGTAGAGTATGTACAAGGACTTGTGAGTGAATAGTGGTGAAGAGTGAAGTGGTGAAGTCATGAGAAAGAGTTGTGAGAATTTTTGTTGTTGCAGGTATGAGAGGATCTGTGACTACTATCCTCCAGTAGAGATGAAGCTGGTAGAAGGTATAGAGTGGGTGCTACCACAATAGTGGTTTACACTTTCTGGGAGATCCTATTTTTTACTGAATCACATATTTTTTGAAAATATAATGATTCAAGCCTTGAAAATTTCCATTTAAAGGATTCCAATTGAAGATGGTTTGATCAAACCACCTTAGACCGAGCCCCCTTGGATATAACCCCACTAGTTTTAAACCATACCTAGAGTCTCCTTTACACCTATCAAAATGCTGATAAAAAACCACTTTTGATTTACCTTTTGGGGGATAAAATGAATTCATTTAAAATTTATTTTTGGTAAGTATGTAGTCCTTATTATAAGCTTCCAAAAAAGTATAATTTTAATTAAATTTAATTTGATTATTATATTTATTTTTTATTTCTTGTGAATGTAGGTTTTTCACCAAAAATCAAGCTCTCTATTCTACACGTGGAAACATAGAATATTATAAAATGAAAATATAAAAAATATTGAAGTCCTTGATCCAACAAAAATTGAATTTTGATACATACAAAAAATTTATGTGTTATATGGTCCATATGTCGATTGTAATTGGTTTGACTTGAAACTTGATTAAGGAAAAAAAAATTTAATAAAACACTATGAGAACCAATTGGAAGCACTATATATTGTAGTTCAAATCTAAATTCAAAAATAGAATTTTATCCTTTATGGAAAAAAAATCATGTGTCATATAGTGAGCATCACTCCTTAAAAATGGTGTTTACTGAAAAAACTAGTTTTTGAAGGAGATGGAAAAAGAAGTGCAATCTGATTCCAAAAATTTTGAAAAAAATATATTTAGAATCCATAGAAAAAATGTCACAAATCACTAGTTTGCATCATCTTCAAATTCCTCATGGTTTAGCTGGTATAGGTGTCCAAGGGTGAAGATTTAGTTAGAAAAAAATTAGTTCAGTGTCCAGTTTGGCCAAAAATTGTAAACCAGTATTGTGGGATCACTCAAGTTCCTCCACTAAGAGAGGGTGGGTAGAGGAAGCATCTTCCAGAGTCTTTGTTGGGTAGAGGATAGTTGTGTGAGTGAGAAATTTTTGCAAGGAGTACTTGTAACTGTAGAGGGACTTGTGAGTCTCTAAAATGACTTTGGAGAAGAAGACAAGATGGGTCATTAGAAAACCTATGAGAATTTTATTTTGGGAAGAGTATTGGTAAAAAGTGAGAGAAAAGAAGCTTATTGCAAAGTTGAAAAAGATAGAAGTGATATTGGATGCCCCCGAGGAAAGCTTGGGAATGAAGAAGCAATCTACAATTGAGGAAGATCAAAAAATAGATGAAGTTGAGTTTCATTGTTTGTTTCGTAACAAATTTGCGAATAATGATTTTTGTACATGAGATGAAGAAGGAAAGGAAGTTATAATAGAGGACATAAAAGAGAAGAAAGAGGAAAATCAAAGGTTTGGCAAAGAGGAAAGAGAAAAGAATAATATAGAATTGCAATGTTGTAGCCTTATGATAGAAAGAGAATGGAAAGAAATTCATGTGGGAGCAGCCCACCCAAATGCAAATGAAAGAAAGAAGGAAAAGAAGAAAGGCACAAGGAAAAAATGGAGAAAGAAAGAGGTAGCAATAGATCTACATCTTGTTGAGGACATAAAAGAAAAGAAAGATGAAATTGAATGCATAGGAAAAGAAATTACAGCAAAAAATGAAGAAGAAAATGACTTATTAAGGCAAATTGTGGAACTTGAAAAGGAGTGGCTTGCATTAACAACAAGTGAAAAGAAAGTTGCAACAAACATTGAGGTAAAATTTTAAAAAATTAGAATTATTTGTTGATAAAGAAGAGGTTTTTTTGCATGAAAATAGCATGGTTTACAATCATGGAAGTGAGATAGATGCACTAGTGGGGAAAGGGGAAAATTAAGATATTTGACGATTTTTCAAAATTTGTTGAAGTTGATGTTCATGCTGATTTACATTTTGATGAATTGGTGAAAGAAAGTGAAATGGCCCAAAAGATGGTTAGGGGAAGCAATAACAAGTTACAAACTAAAAAAAAACAAGGCATCTTAAATTTTATTGGCATGGAAGAGTGGGAGACTGAAGAAAGACAAGGTAAGAAAGAAGTGCAAATAGAAATATTTGATTTCTATGAATTTGTTAATGCTAATTTGTATGCAGATGTTGATAATGAAGAAGTAGGGTGGAAAGAAGAATCTTAGTATAGTGAATTGAATTTCATAAGTGGAAGAAAGAGAGAAAGGATGAAGGAAGGAAGAGATGTGAAGATTCAAAGCAAGGTGAAGAAAAAGAAACAAGTTGGTAAGGAAAAAATATGGTCGAAGAACAAACACAGGATTTTCAAATGTTCATGAGTTCCAACTCATTTCCAACATTTCTTCTTACCCTAGGTGTTTGATGTAGGAGAATTTGGGTGCACAAGAAATTTTACACAACTAAAAAAAATATTTAATTTTATTTTTGTCTTTTCTCAATTTTGGTGTATTGCTGGTCTTTCAAGCATGAAATAATTCTCCTTCTTTCTTTTTTCAACTATTTCAAATGGGACCCCTTTTCCTACACTTTTTTTTGGTATGAATTTAAAATGCAATGTTTATGAATTTTATGTAAATTCAAATTGCATCTGGGAAACAAAATCTCATGCCTAGGTTGGGAGATATAATTTATTCATTTGTAACTTCTAAGAATTTGAATTTGTTGGCCATTAGTGCTGGAATCTTCTTAGTGCAAGTGCTTGAGGTAGTGGAGGTGTAGGAATGAGCTAATGGATGTCAATTTAGGAAAAGTTTTGAAAATTGTTAGGGAAGAATAATTAAGAGGCCAACTACATGAATTACCATGCCAGAATGGAGGATTTAGAGGTTTGACTAACATTTTGGGGAAAGAAAGATTGTTTGGGTCATTACTGTGAGACACAACCTTAGTAAAACAGTCATAGCTTTCTCATTTCATAACAAAATTGAGAAATTTAAATTTTTTGAAAATTTGGGGAGGAGCACAAAACCTAGAAACCAATTTGAAAAAAAAAATGTAATGAGGGAGCAATGATATGCTCAATATGACGTGATTTTTTTGTTGCATATGAATTAAAGAGGTTTTTGAAAAGAAAAAGAAGAATGTGTGAAAATGAAGATTTTTCTTGGAGATGAGATGTTTTTACTGAATTGATGAAATATGTAGCTAATTATTGAGTCTTGAAAATCATAAAGCAAAATAGTTGAAGGTAATCTTGTTTGCAATTGTGAAGTTTGTTGTGCTTTTCAGGTATTATTGCCTATAGATTTGATTTCAGTTTAGCCTATGGATTTCTAATAACATATCTTTTTTTGTGGTTGCACATCAAATATAAAAATTATATTGTTTAATTCGAATGAAGAAGAATTGTTAATATTTTCCATTGAAAAATTGTTTGTAAATGTTGCACTTGTGAAATGAGATTGTTTGTGGTGTTATGGTTCCTTGGATCAGTTGTTTGACAAAACTACCCATCCTTGTACTCCATCAAGTATTCACAAGATAGAGCCTTACAAATTCTAGAAATTGAGAGAATAGAATACAAGAGAAAACAAAGAGGTTTTGATATTTTAAATGATGTTTAGAAGGATTTTCGAAAGGCAATTTCATGTCAAGTTTGCCAAAATTTAGAGTATGAAAAGTGAACCACTACGAAGGATAATTAAATCCTTTGAGGATCCAAATTTCAACCCTCCACTTAGGTAATCCTTCAGGAAGCTATGACCTTTAAGAATACATATTAATTAATTAAATGTGTGTTTTAAAGAGAATGGAAATTATCTAGACTCTTTAGACTTTAGAAACCAAAATTGTAGGGTACAAAGATCACTTGGATAGCTCGACATGCTCTTTGTCTAGGAATAACATGTGGCTATAGTACAATAGCTTGTTGCACTAGTATCCCATTCTAATAGAAAACAAAAACTATCACAGGAAAATGTAAAAAACATCCTATATAGGATTCTAGATATGAAAGTGTGTGAAATATGATTGTATAGTGAATACAAAATGATAAGAATAAATATTTAAGGAAATTTAGATGAAAATGACAAAGAGAAGTTTAGGATATCACCAAAGATGTCTAATGAAATCCAAGCTTTCTCCAAGTAGTTCTTCCACTTGTACCTACACACATAAGACGAAAGAGAGGGGTTGGGTGTTTGTATAGTATTTTTCCTCAATCAAACCCCCATATTAGTGTTCCCACCTCCATGAAAAACCTTAGAAAAGATAATGCAAATAAACATAAATTGATATAAAGAACAATATGCTAACTGGAACCAAATAAAATGGGGGAAATGAATGATGATGATGGTATGATGTATTCACACCCACTTTCAAAAGAGACTCCACTCAAGGATAACCCTAGAGATCTTAATGCAAAGGAGATTGAGATATTGCAATAGGGCTATCATAGAGATTGAATGATAGCTAATGAGGGGTTCACCACCAAGTGTAAACTTGGAAAAGACAATGAATTGGAAAACACAGTGTGAGATCAAGATGAATGCAAAAGGACCTAGGAAATGTTATAAAACATAGTGTGAAACCAAGATGAATGCAAAATGCCCTAGCAATGTAAGTAAAACATAAAAAAAGGAAGGAAAAATGTAAATAGTTTGCACTTGGAAACCTTCAAGTGACTAGAAATAGCTTTGAAATTCTAGAAATGTTGACTTTTTGACCAACTGGGACTCATTCGCCAACCCAGGCGAATCAATCCCAAATCAGGGTTTCTACACGAGAGTCTTTTCAGGGAAAAGGGTATTGAAATCTGCAAATAGATCTTGAAAACAGCTATAGTGGGATTCATTCACCACTCTTGTTGAATTAGTCTCATTCTACTTTTTCATAAATTGAAAGTTGTGATCCGCACTTCAACACCTGCTCTTTTCTTCCAACTTGAGTTTTGAATTTGAATCTACGAAAAGCACCTGCAAAATAGAATTCAACTTGATTTGCTAATGGGGGTTTTCCTCGATCAAACCCCTAGTTTGGTAATTAAACCTTGATATGAATAAAGGAATGTGCATGAAAACCCTAGCCTTAAGTGTGTCTAAGACTAAGAAATCTGAAACATGATGCAATCTTATTATAATGTGTATGAATATGATGCAAGAATGAAAATGTAAAGATGAATGGGTCACTTGTGATGATTTCTAATCACACCAAATGAGCTTTAATGATGCTAATACCTTCCTTAGGCTGAATGTAGAGTGACAATGGAAGATGGAATCACTTAGGAAACAAGTCTTTAGGCATGGATTGATGGCTAGTTGTATCTCCCCAACCTAGAATCCATCATGATTCACCATAGACATCCATGATCAACTCTTGACAATGCTAGATCTTGATTGAAAGTGAGCTTGAAAACCTGCAAAAATGCTTTGATGTTGTTCCAATGCTTCAAATTTACTTTCTCTTGAAATGAGAATGCTCTTGTGAAAGCTTTTCCTTAAGATTATTGATGCTTAATGCTTAAAAATGCTTACTCAAAGTGCTTAGATATGATGAAAATGACTTAGAAGCTTGATTTTATAGGAATTAACACCTAATTGACTGTTATTTAGATCTCAAAAGCCAACATCCACCAAAAACTTGAATTAAATTGATGAATTCCTATTTCAATTTCATTCACCACACTTGGTGAATGGGTCCCACATAAGGGGACTCATTCTCCCAAGGTAGCGAATGAGTCCCACCTTAGCTTTTTGAGGTGGGTTTTTGGATTTTTTGGTGTTTTGAATGATTTTATAGAATTTTTAGGTGAAACGAGCCTCAAGATCCAAAATAATGGGTCCTAGGGGGCTATAAATGATGGTTTAAAAGATAATTTAAAGCAAGGGTACCCTAGATAGGTCCAAATTAGACTAAGGATTGTACTTTCTCCAAGAAGGGAGTACAATTTCAGTGGTCACGCTAACAAATAAAGATAATATTCCTAATGAAAATCTTGAAGAGTTACTACTCCCAAGCACATAAGCCAAGTAGCTTGCTAGTGCAATGAAGAAGCAACAAGAGTCCCATGATGGTAGTGACCTCTTTGCAAGATAACCTTGTGTTTACAACAATGGAGTTTACTCTAAAAGATGTAGAAGAGCTCTTTGAAAGATATGCGTAAAAAGGAGATATGGAGAATGTTGTGAATGCTCAAGATGTGTTATATAATGTTGAAGAATGAGAGATGAAGAAAGAGTTATGTGTGTGTATAGTTTAAAAGATTCAGAATCTCAACCGAGAGGGAATTCCTTTTTGGTCCAAATAGCTTTCCCAAGAGACTCCCAAAGAGGTTATAGGTTGGTAGAGGCATTACACTACCAAAATGTGGTAGATGTAATGTCCCAATGGCTAACTCAGTCACAGAGTTTTGTGGGACACGAGTGTGGCACATAGACATGTCCATGGCGTGCACCAGTTTGTAGAAAATTGGACTTAGTAGTCAAGTATTTGGACATGAAAGGTGTCAAAAGATGCTTTAGATTGACAAAGAGCATAATTATCTTACTTTATTAAAAGAGGAAGCCATATGTAATCTGAAATTGCATCAGATGCAATTTACGACATTACAGTTTCTTATCCAGCTCACCTAGTGAGTATTGGACTTCACTAGCCTATGATACTTTCATTTATGGGACACCTATCAAATATCAAACTTTTCTAGTCTTATGATTTATGGATTCCTTGGGTATGGATCTTAGTATGATTTTTGTGGAACCTTCTAGTCCATGATTTGCATATCCCCTTTGCATGTTCGTATTGTGTTTGCATTATGTTTGCATCATGTTTACATTGTGTTTGCATTATGTATGTTTTTCATCATGTCATATTTGTATCTTGATTGTGCATGCTTCATGTTTTTCATATTGCATTGTACCTCATGTGTGTTTTCTTTTGGCTTTACATTGTTTTCCATAGGATATTAAGCTTGGGGGCTAGCACATCCCCTAGATTCAATGTCATCCTACCTCTCCAATGTTTGGATGAATGAACCCTTCTTGGATTATCCTTACTTTAGTGTGAGAGTGAGTGTAAGTTCTTACAATCACTAAAGTGGGAGCTAAATGTAGCATCATAAATTGTCACCCTTGACAATTCCACACTAGGTTTAGCTCCCCCTATTTGCTTGGATCTAATTGTGCTCTTAATTTGACCATTTCCTAGGACAATTTCTTAGTCATTTTTTAGGAAATCCAATTTAATTAGGAATTATTTATTTAACAATACTTAAAGACCCAAAATAGGTTTACACTAGGGCACTAGCACCCCTATCCAGCCTATTTTCACCCAATTTAAAATATACTTTTGTTGGTATTTTAACATTTATTTAAATCCAAATTCATTTTTTGACTTTTGATAATTAATTTTGATGGAAACTAAATTAATGTATATAAACACGTCTTTTTCACCATTTGAAAACCTAGTGAATTGATTGAACAATTGAGCATCCTGGAAAGGAGTTAAGTATAGAATAAGAAAAGTTTACAATGTTTATTATTAGTTAAGATTCATGTTTGCAAAGCATCAAATTTTCATGTGAGTTTGCTCATGTTATGTGTTTAATTTTTTTGTGAGTACTAACAATTGTTGGACCTTCAATCAAGAAATCAATTATCCTTGTATGAGACTAATAAATTGACTTCAAACCATCAAAGAAAGTATATTTGAGTGGTAAGTTGAAACACTTGTCAATTTATCATTCCTTTTATCCATTAGATCATACGATGAGAGGTAACTAAAAACAATATGATGAACATATTGCAAAAC
Organism: Sequoia sempervirens; assembly: GCA_007258455.2. Taxonomy (NCBI): domain Eukaryota; kingdom Viridiplantae; phylum Streptophyta; class Pinopsida; order Cupressales; family Cupressaceae; genus Sequoia; species Sequoia sempervirens. The sequence goes on along the minus strand of VDFB02047230.1, from coordinate 54,803,164 downwards.
CATCTACATTGATTAACAAGATTGTCAAAGAGTTCACGTTTGTACATCCAAAAGTAACAAAAAATATATCTCCTCTATTTTTGCAACCATAGATAAAGAAGCTATAAAAAGTTGTTGCAACATCCATACCTTGCCATCTTGCCAACCACTAGAGAAAAACAAACAGAAATTGTAGACAATTCTTATGCACTTATTTCTTCAATCTGGCCTGGTAGTCACATTTATTTTCCCTGATAGAAATCTTTGTAGAATTCCCATAGTGAATGCCCCTTAATTATAGGATTGATAAATCTCAAGCTAAAAGTTTGTAGGGAAAGTTAATTAATGAAAAATAATAAATCAATGGTATAGCACTTACATTCATAGTGTATTAGTAAATATTTATTAAAAATATATTTTTTAATTTTATGTTTTTATATTCATTATGTATATGTTAATGTTAATTTTTATACATTTTAAGATATTTTATGTATTTAATTTTTAGGAATTATATTATTAGACGCATCTTTATAAAAATAATGTTTTTTTGGATTGGGACATCTTCAACATGGGGACTTGGAGGGAACATCCCTCACTGTCCTACCACTTCCATTGGTGACCAAGGGATGTTTTTGGGACATCTCCCTCTTAGAGGCAACATTTTCAAGATGCCCATTTGTTTGGGGACATTTAGGGGATGTCTACACCTCCCCAAGACATCTTGGGGAATCCCAAGAGTCGCCCAAATGTCCTTGGGATGCCCAAGTGTCTCCCACTATGTTGTAAAAGAAAAGTGCATTTTTTAAATCAATTTTCTTTTGAAATTCACGCTCAAGCCTGAACCCTAACAGAAAAACCTCAAAAACTCTATAAATTTTCTTTCCAACCTCATTTCAACTCACAACAAGAAATCAATAGCATGCTAATAACTCATAGCAGTAAGTGTGAGACTAAGTCTTGAGAGCAACAAGCTCGCAAGTGCAAGGTGAAAGAGTGAACGAAGAGAAAGAGGATTGAGGAAGAGGAAGAAGAGGAGTCAAGTGATAACAACTCAAATGATTGAAAGCACTTTTCAAGCAAAAAGGTAGGTTTCCATTATTGTTTTTTCAAATTTTATAATTATTTTCTTTCACTAATAATTTATAAATTGAAATATTAGTTTACATTGTTGATTGTAACTTGTTACAACTTTCAATTTTAAAATTTAAATACAATAGTGTTATTTGTTTAGTTTTCAATTTTGAAAATTATTCCATGAATCATGTTTTATTAATTATATAATGTAACAAGCTATCATATTTTACTTTTTAAGTTTTAGATGTTCAATTTTTTTATTTTGTCAAATTAGGATTATAATTTTTGTGTATCATTTATATCATTGCTTCATGCAACTTGAGGTAAGAAAAAAAAAGTGAAATATTTGTTTGACAAAGGTTAACAATTTTTTTTTTTAATTTTTGTATCCTCTACCTTTTTGCTTAGTTTGATCCAAAGTAAGAAAAAAAAAAGTGTCTTAATCCCTTGTTTTATGCATAGTTTGAATTTTAGTTTTTAAATTGTAAACTTATAAATTTTATATCATTTATTGTAGTGCCATTATGAATTCTCATAGCATGAGTGAGGATGAGCCTCAATAGGGTGAAGTTGAAAGTGAGACCATGAGGTCTTAAATGAAGATTGTGAGTAGAGAACAAACAATATGAAGAGGTAAGGGAAGAAGCAGAGAGGTAAAACAAAAGTAGAGTGAGACTATGAGGTCTTAAATAAAGATTGTGAGTAGGGAACAAACAATATAAAGACGAATCTTCTATCTCGTTGAAGGAACAATGGAGGCACACGAGCGCGAGCACGGGCGGGGAAAAAGGGATTTCAAAATTCAAAGCAACGGAAAAGGAAATGGAGCAAGATCGGAAAATCTACAATCGAATTAGGAGCTAGAGGAGTCAGAAGCAAGGTAAGGATGACCAGGATGATGTGGACTCTGGAAACAAAATACAGGTGGAACCTGGGGGAAAGGAAATTGTGGAGATTATTCCTGTTACGTCCTTCGCCGGTAAAAATGAGAAAACTAAAGCGGGGGTGGGGACCACAAGAGGTATTAGAGGCAATCGCAAACCATGGACCTCTCTGTTCGAAGTAAAACCTAATGGAAAATCATCTTTCCCTCCAGTGCAAAATATCTCATCCCCGGATAGAGGTAAGTTTGCTATTTCTATTCCAGATCTGCTCATAGATCATAATATTGCTCTAATGGAAAGAACTCTGGTTGGTAAGTTCATGGGCCCTAGACCAAATATTGAAGTGGTCAGGGAGTTTGTTAAAAATAAATGGAGAACAAATGGGAAAGTCTCAATTGTTGCTCTTCCAAAGGGTTTTTTTGCGTTTGAATTTACTTGTAGAGAGGACATACTAGCTATTAGAAGTGGAGGCCCTTGGGTTATAGGGAAATCTTCCCTGGCGCTAAAGAAGTGGTCCTCCAACTTGGACCTATCGGACTCCATTTTTTAGAATGTCCCAGTTTGGGTTAGACTTCCGGGCCTACCCTTGGTGTATTAGAGTGAAGACATCTTTCATGGTATTGTGAACTCCTTTGGTGAGCTCCTTTCTATTGACACAATGACAGATGCTAGAAAGAGATTAGTTTTTACAAGGATATGTGTGGGGGTTTCCCAGGAAGCTAATCTTCCTTCTTCGATTGAGATCCAATCTAAACTAGGTTCCTAGTTGTAGAATATTGAGTTTGAAACCATCTTGTTTTCCTACTTCAAGTGCAAAAAATTTGGACACTGGGCAAAAAAATTCCCTTTAAATGCCACTTCAGAGAAAGAAAAACCACCTAGCTCCTTGAAAATAGTTTGGAAAAAAAAAAGAGTCTAATGTGCAGGACCTGGAAAATAAAGAGTCTAATATTCAAAGTATCTCTCCTGAGATTGAAGTGGTCATGGAAACAAATGGTGAGATCTCCTCTGATCCTCATCACATGAATCTTGTTAAAACATCTTCATCAAAGGAAAATGGTTCTGATGAAGACAAGTTGACTGGGGAAGGAGATATGAACCTAACCAAATCTTTGTCCCAAATGACACACCCATCTAAGAGAAATGTAGAGACTCCGGGGTTGGAGGATATTCCTAGTAAGGGTTTGTCCTTGGAATTGAATATTCCTTTTCCCTCCCCATCTATTGAAGATCTCTCACCTCTGGGTCCTGTGAACCTGACAGATCCCAACTCCCTTGAAATGGTCAAGGACTCCCTTGAAAACCTGGACCACTCTGCCGATCTTTCTAGTAATCTCTCATTTTTTCAAGGGAATGGTAATATGGACACATTACCCTGGGAACAAAGGATCCCAACTGATAAGGATTGGGAGTCCAACAGAGAGACGAATAGCCAAGAAGAGCCTGACAAGGAGGAGAATATATCAAAGAAGAAGAAAGAAAAAAACAAACAATGGAAGACTCCAAGTAGCATTTCTACTAGATCAAGAGTAAAGGCAGATTGTGGAGCAGTAAAGAACTCACAAGGGAAAAAGTCCTCGAAAAAGAAAAGAGAGCAGAATAGTTTTCAGGATATTGTGGATGGATCTCAGAAAACCATCCTGGAATGTCTTAACTCCACTGGTATTTAAATGAAAATTATGTCTTGGAATATCAGGGGACTCAATAGTCCCCACAAGCAGGATGTTCTTCACAATTTCGTTAGAGATCACAAGCCTGATATTCTTTTAATTCAGGAAACTAAAATGTCAAAGGAGAAAATTGAAAAGATGAAACTTTTTCAGCACTGTAGTAATCATGGTAATAATTCGACTGGGGCTTCTGGAGGCATTGCTACTTTCCATAATTGCCACATAATCAAAGGTGTTCCGATTTTGGAAGGTACGAATTATCATATAGCCACTAGATTTACTCATATAAGAGATAACTTCAGTTGGATTCAATTGAATATATATGCTCCTAATGGAAAAGGAATGAGAAAATCCTTTTAGTTGGAGTTGGCTGCCTTTAGGAGGATTTTTGATAGAGTAGCCTGGATTGTTATGGGTGATTTCAACACACCCTTAATGAATGAAGAAAAATTTGGAGGATCCCATATCAATGTGGAGAGCAAAGAGGATCTTCATAATTTCATTGATAATCAAGGGCTGATAGATCTGGATTTATATGGAGCTTCCTTTACCTGGTCTAACCACAGAAAGGGGTTGGATCTCATTCAGGTCAGATTAGATAGATCTTTAATCTCAAATCACTGGTATTTTGACTATTACTACTCCCTTAAAGCTCTTTCTAGGATTGGCTCTGATCATTTCCCTATTAGTTTCACTACGGATCCTATAAAAAAGAAGAAAAACAGTCCTTTCAGATTTGAAAAAATGTGGATCTCTCATCCTGCTCTTAAAGAGGAAATAAGGAAATGGTGGAATATAAGAATTCCTGGAACTGCTATGTTTAGAGTAGCTAAAACACTTAGGGAAGTGAAATGTAATCTAAAAAAATGGAAAAAGGAATCCTTTGGGAACATCTTTAGGATTAAGTCTGATCTCTAGATGGATTTGGGAGAAATTCAATATAAAATCTAGAAGGAGGGATATTTGAATGACACTAAGGAAAAAGAGAATGAGCTCCTCACTAAGTTGCATGACATAATTGGAAAGGAGGAGGAGTTCTGGAGACAAAGATCTAGAACTCTTTGGTTATCTGCAGAGGACAAAAACAATAGGTACTTTCATCTATCAACCTCAAAACATAGAGCTTTCAACAGAATATCTCAAATTGAAGTGAATGGAACTAGGTATGAGGAGGAGGAAGCTATTAGAAAGCATGCGATCTCCTTCTTTAAACATCTTCTTTTGGCAGGTGATGAAATAAACCAAAATGATCAGGATCAGCTAGTTGAAGTTATACCGAGAATTATCAACCAAGAAAATAACTATTTTTTGAATGCTATCCCTACTAATGAGGAAGTCAAGAGAGTTGTCTTCTCTTTTGATGCGAGTAAAGCTCTGGGTCCTGGTGGTTTCCCTTTATTTTTCTTTCAATGGCTCTGGGAGATAGTTGAAGAAGATGTGGTAAATGTTGTTAAAGAGTTTTTTGGATCCAGAAGTCTTCTAAAAGAATTAAATGCCACCTTCTTAGTTCTTATCCCCAAAAAACCCGGAGCTAATAATTTTGAGGCCTTTAGGCCTATTAGTCTCTATAATTCTTTATATAAAATTATTTCTAAGGTCTTAACTTCAAGATTTTTAACTTTTTTTCCCTCTTTGATCTCTCCTCAACAGAATGGCTTTTTCCCTGGTAGACAAATTCTTGACTCTATTGTCATGGTACATAATAATATTCATTCCTTAGTGGAGTCGAAGACTGAAGGCTTTTTATTAAAGCTTGACATTTCAAAAGCCTATGATAGAGTTGACTGGATTTTCTTATTTAAAATTTTAAAGGCTTTTGGTTTTTGTAGCAGGGTTCTCCAAATGGTGGAACAACTTGTGTCCACGGCTTCCATATCGATTATGGTTAATGGATCCCCTACCTCTTTTTTCCAAAGCACCAGAGGTCTAAGACAGGGAGATCCTATTTCTCCTATTTTATTCAATATTATGGCTGAAAGTTTAGGCAGGAATCTGAAAAAATCGATTGATTTTAGATCTCTTCTTGGTCTCAAACCTTCCTCTGGTAATTTGGTGTGCTCCCATCAACAATTTGTTGATGATACTATGCTTATGGGTAAAGCTACGGTCTCTGAAGGTAAAACTATAAAACAGTTGCTTGAAAAATATGGGAGAGCTTCAGGGCAGCTGATCAACAACCAAAAAAACTCTTTGTTCTTCTTCAACACGCCGGATCATAGACAAGCTAAATTGCCAGAATCTTGGATTGTAGGGTGGACTCCCTTCCTGCCACCTATCTTGGTTTACCCTTAAGTTTGAAACCTCCTGATTCTTTTTGACTCTCGCTGGTTGAAAGATTTAGCAAGAAGCTTGTTGGATGGAAAGGAGCCCTATTAAGTCAAGCTGGAAAACTTTAGCTCCTCAAAGCCTCTCTCTAGAACCTGCCTATCTATGCCATGAGCCTTTTCAAGATTCCTGCTAAATTTTTTGATGCCATTGAAAAAATTCAAAAAAGATTCCTATGGTCGGGTGTTGAGGAAAAAAAAAGACTTCCCTTAATTGGATGGAATCTAGTTTGTAGACCTAAAAAGGCCAGAGGATTAGGTCTTAGAGGAATCAGAACAGTTAACAAAATCCTCCTAGTGAAACAAATTTGGAGAATCTCTTCTTCCTCTGGGGAGTGGACTGATATCCTGGCTAGCAAATATTTAGAAAACAACTGCTCCTTCATAATTAAGAAGGATCCCCACCTTCTTCCCAGAGGTTCTACATGCTGGAATAATATAATCAAGGGAAAAAATATTGTGGACGTTGGAATTGGCTGGCAAGTGAGAAATGGGAATCATACAAGATTTTGGGAGGACAGATGGCTTTTCAAGGAGCCCATTTTAAAAATCAATTCCTTTAGTGAATGGGCTGAGATTTGTAAGGCCCGATTTGGATCTTATATGAAAGACTACAGAGTGAATGGTAAATGGGTGGATCTGCGCAGTGTCAGCCAGGCTCTGGCTCCTATCTAGTCCTCTTTGATGGCTATTAGACTTTGCTCTGAGTAGTTGGATGATCATGTTGTCTGGTTCGATGAACCCTCAGGTAATTTTTCTGTGTCTTCTACCTTTTCCAGGATTACCTCTTCTTAGGACTTTCCTCCCTTCTGGTCGAAGGCTTGGCTCAAACATTTGATCCCTAAAATCAACATCTTTTTGTGGATCCTATTCCAAAACAAGGTGCTCACGATTGATAACTTTTGCAAACGCGGATTTCAAATACCTAACAAATGCTTTCTTTGTAAGATGGAGGCTGAATCTGTGCGTCACTTATTCCTTCACTGCTCGTTTGCTACTTCTATTTGGGAAAAAATTATCAGGTGATGGCATCTTTCTTGGGTTTTTCCTTCATCCATTGAAGACTTCTTCCTTCAATGGAAAGCCCCAACTAAAAATCCTACACTCAGGATTTTATGGGATTTATCCTTCCCTCATGTTGCTTGGGGCCTCTGGAAAGAATGAAACAATAGAATTTATAGAGACAAAGAAGCTTCTGTGGATATTGTTTTTGATAAAATTGTCAAATTCTTGAAGGAAAATATCAATGCTTTGGTCCAAAAGGATTGCCTGTCTGTGAAAGTGGGGCATTTGCTTTATGACCTAACTATTGCTAAGGATTGGAACATAAGTCTAGACCTACCTAGTGCTCCTATGAAAGCCAAGAAGGATAGAGAGGGTGTTCGCTGGTCTTTTCTGCTAAATGGTTGGATCAAAGCTAACTTTGATGGTGTGGCTAAAGGTAATCCAGGGGCGGCAGGCTGCGGTGGAGTCATAAGGGATTCCTCTGGTAATTTCCTTGGTGCGACGGCCTCTCCTCTTGGTTCCCAAACCAATCATTTGGCAGAGGCTATTGGCGCTTATCACATTATAAATTTAGCCCAAATTCTTAACTTTAAAAATCTTTGGCTTGAAGGAGATTCCAAAAATATAATTGACTACCTCTGTGGCAAGTCTCCCCCCTCATGGACAATAAAATCTTAGGTTGATGAAGCCATCTTGACTTTGGCTAAATTTGATAAAGTCAAAATATCACATGCTTATAGAGAAGCCAATGCTGTTGCAGATTTTTTCGCTAATGAAGGAGTTAGGAGTAATGATTTGCGCACCTGACATAATGTTAGTGATCTAAATTCTATTGTCTGTGCCCTATTGAATTATGATAAAACACATGGAAAAGAGACATGGTATCCCTTTAATGAGGACAGGTTCGATATCTCAAATCACAATCATTAGATTGTATGGGACCGAGCTCAGTGGCTTAATTTGCAAGAAAGCTCTGCATGCTTTGTGGGTTCTTAGATTCGGCGGGGCCAATTTTAGCAAAGATTTTGTCTGTGTCTACCCCACTGTGTCGGCTGAGATGGGTGGAGACAGAGAAAGAAGCGAGCCAGACAGCTATGAGATGCACACAAAAAATGTCAAGGTTTGGAATAAAGTTAAAAGCGGCGGGCTACATCCTTTCCTGGAGAGGCTCCATGGCTCAAATCAGGAGGTGACGGACCTCTTTGTTAAAAATTGGAATAACAAAAATCTGACCCTGTTCGGTAGGAATGTGGAACTCAATGAAAATCTGATAGCTGATGTTACGGGTTTATCCACTGAAGGGAAGAAGTTCTTCAGGGATAGGGTTTTTTTCGATGAAGTCGTGATCATATTTCCTAAAAAAGATAAGAAAGACAGAGTCTTGTGAAAATCGCTAACAACTACTTCGAAGCTAACACCATAAAAGCCATTTGGAGAAAGGTCCTAGGGGTCATCATGGAGTACATTACGGTGGACGGGCGCTTCACTAGAGTCTATGGCTACCACTTCGCTCTTCTCAATCACTTCCGCTAGTAGGTTAGGGTTTATGTCCCCTATTATCTTTTCTGTTCTTTGAGGAAAAGCTTGGATGATCACAAGAAAAACCCTAGAATATTTCCTATCCTGCATACTAGGTTGATAAGATTGATTGTTGAGCATTATCAAAAAATGCCTATCCCTGCTAACCTGGATACTCATTCTGATTCTGTGAGTGATGACTCTGAGCCCAGTGGCTCGGAGTTTCTACCTAACTTAAGTCCGGCTAGAAATGTCCCTAGCTCGCATGCTGGCCCTTCTGGGATCAAAAAACCTCCCCCCTTTTTTGCTAAAGTTCGTGCTGAGCTTGAGCTTGGAGGTCTGAACAGTCCTGTTGAAAAGAAACCCCAAGCCAAAAACCTTGTTTCCTATACCGAAGACTTCTCTGATTCTGAGGAGTCTGGTGCCAACAAAACTGAGTCTTGTGCTGAACCCTAGCTGGATAGTCCTGCTAAAGATGACTCCCCTGTTTCTCCTAACCCTGAGAAAACTCATCTTAATACTGAAAAGGATCCCTCTCTGGATTTTCTGAACTTAGCCAAAACTAATTCTGAGTCCCATTTCAAACTCTCGGAGTGGAATTTCAATGAAATTAATGAATTAAAGATATAAAAATTGGGCCCTTCAAAGCAAGCTAGAAGAGCTGGGTGCTAAGATTGTTGTGATTGAAAAGAAAGAAGTGGATAGTGGTGTTCATGGTCTCAGGAAAGAACCTCTCAGTAACAAAAATATAGATGCAAAGGTTGAGAATATTAGGAACACCATCAAAATTGTTGCAGAACAAAACAATCGAATGGCCAAACATAATGCCATTATCATTAATGCGATGACAGAGAAGTTAGACAAAGCCCATCAGGGGTCTTTAGTGGTGGATCTGGAGGATACCAATGGCAAAAGTTAGGATACGGATGCTGGCATTTCCAAAATAACCAGAGCCAATCCGAAGTGTAAGGCCCCCCCTACTCCGAAGATGATTCAAATTTTTAAAAAGGGTGTCAATGAGATGCAAATTTTGGAGGCAGAAACGAAGTCTGTCCTCAAGACTCTGAGTCATTAGCGACAGGTTTTTTTTGTTAACTTTGTTCTTTTTGGCTTGACCTTTCTGGTCTGTTTCAAGTGGCTGCTACTTTCTCTTTCCTTCTTCTCTTGGGAAGCTAGTGTTTTATGTTGGACTTTTGTGTCCTATCTTTTTTATTGTAAACTTTGTGGTTTCGGGTCCTTGTAAAACTCGTTTTACCCTTTATCAAAAACAGTATAAAGGGGAGTGCAATCGAAAGAGACATACATCATCACAATTTTTAAACATCACAAATCACACACATAATGCACATCCACAAAATAGTTATTTCATTAATTTCAACCTAAGCATATATCTCAAATATTCTTTACTATTTTTATGGAGCAGTTGCAACTACCTCTGAGAAAATTCCCCTGTCCTTTATGTTTTGATGGATGTCCACACCCTGTTCGAAAGCTCTAATTTTGGCACAGGCTGGGAGTACGTTGTCAAAGGTTGTAGGGTCTAGCTTTACACATGCTATAGTTTCTAAAGCCTTTTCCACAAATCCATTTTGTTAATATCCTGCAAACAGGTGTTCCATGAGAACACATTTCTTTGAGGCATTCTATCAAACAGTTCACGTGCTTTGTATATGCTTTCACATTTTGCATATCTTGCAATCACGACCTTCTGTCAAACAGTTCATGTGCCTTGTCTATTCTTACAATATTTTTCTGGCAATTGCAGCTACAAGATCTGACAAAATCCCCCTATCATTTATACTACGATGGATGTCTATAACCTGTTCCAAAGCTCCCATCTTTGTACAGGTTGGAAGGATGTTGGAAAAGGTTCCGGAGTCTAGTGTTACACTTGCCCATTGCATTTGGTTGAACATTTCTAAATAATTTTTAACATACACATTTTGTGCATATCCTCCAATCATAGTATTCCATGAGACTGCACTTCTTTGAGGCATTCAGTCAAACAATTCACATACCTTGTCCATGCTTCCACATTTTGAAAGCATGTATACCAAAGCATTTCCAACTGTAACATCTGACCATAACCGGGTTGGGCTAGTCGCTGAAAATACTTCAGCGGTGAGGTATTCCATGATAGGGGTGAGGCAGACGGGAATGTTTTTTTTTCGTCCACTTTGTTTTATGCCATCAAACGCTTATTGGAATCCACAGAACTCCTACGCGAAAAAATGTGTTTGAATTCAAATGGTGACTAACTTTTTGAATGGGAATGGACGGAACGAACTTTGGAGAAAGGAAGGAGCCCACACCAGCCACCTTAGTGTTCAAAGCTTAGTGTGTGCTGGTTAAGCCCAGCCGATTAACAAGGTCATAAAAAAGATTAGGTCATATATTCTTTGGAGTATGATACATCATTGCTCTTAACTATAGGTCTGAAATTAACGGAATGTCTGTCTCCTCCATTATAGCGACCATAGATAATGAAGCTGCAGAAAGCTGCTGCAGCATCCATGCCTCTCCATCCTGCAACTCAACAGAATCCAATCCTTGTTAATCTCATTGTGAATTGTTCAACCTGCTTGTTAGAGCATTCGTAGATTCCATTGTTCTGAATTTGTTCTTTGGCAATCAAAAGTTTGTGTGACAAATCATTGTTTTGCTATATGAGTCATTTGCTAGTTTTTAATCGCCTCTTTCTAAAAGGTCTTAAACATTTCCCATTTTCTGCTTCAATTTTTTACTTGTATTTCTGAGTGGAGGTGCAGATGGGCCGCTATGTTCCTTCCAACTTCTGCTCTCTCCTATCTAATAGCCGACAGCAGAAGTCTATCTAGCAACTGGAATTTTTCATAGAAAAGGAAGTGGAAATATTAGTAGGAATGATCTTCCACAGTTCATGAGCATTAGATTAAAAAAAAAATGAATTCAACTGGGTTTGTTTATTTGTATCTAAAGTGGAAACAAACAAAGAGATAGTTGAACCTAGGTTTTTTTTAATTTAAAGTGGAAACAATTAAAATAAATAAAAAATGACTAGAAAAGTATTTTTTTATCAAATAAATAGACACAATTGAATCTAGGATTTTTTCTACCTAAAGTGGAAACAATTAAAATAAAGAAAAAATGACTAGAAAAGAAAAGGGAAAATATTTAAATTGATGAAATTTTGTAGAAACTTTTGACTTCGATTTCTTTTTATCACCCTTCAATCTATTTTTAATGATCAATCACACAATGTGATCTAAAATAATGATGTAAAAATCTTTATATAATGACATCAAATCAAATATCTATATTTTATATTTTAAAAATTTAAGGTCCACAACATCCTCTAATCTACAAGTAATAAAAAATCAAAATAAATAAATAAAAAGTATTTGACTTTCCAGGACAACAAATAAAAAATTGAGAGAAGGTTGACTAATTATTTATTTGTCATTTCCTAAACTTAAATAGAGACCACACAAATCTATTTTATTTAAATATCCAAAATCAAGTAGTCAATCATTTTGAATATCCAGTTAATTGTTTATTATTTCTTAATTTAGTAGTCAACCATGTACTCACAATCTGTTGGTGGGAAATATGGTTCTTCCATCTCTTTATATGGGCGACAGATATGTTGCCAATCACCTTCATGCCATGGGAAATATTTTTCCTTCCCACTCTTCACTCCCCCTATCTCATTGCAATCCTTGTTGCCATCATCTTATTCCCACCTCTGCTTATCAGGCTTTCATTAATCACCGTGGAAAGGATACAAAACACTCTCTAGCAAGTTTCATATATGATAATCTTCATAACAGAGGATTTAAAGTGTTTTTGGACAAAAATTCCCTTCGAGTGGGGCAGTACATACCAGAAGCTATAACTTGTGCAATACGCACTGCCTCTATTCACATTGTAATCTTGTCTCCCAACTATGCAGAATCTGAGTGGTGTTTGGATGAGCTACATTTAATCATCGAAAATGGGGCTCCAATCGTCTCCGTGTTTTGGAAAGTTCGACCCTCTGAGGTTCAAATGGAGGACAACAATGGTGTCTATGCAAAAGCTTTACGAAAGCATAAGAAGGCTGGAAAATTCAGTGCTCCAATGCTTGGGAAATGGAAAAACGCTCTGCGCAGGGTTTCACTTATGCAAGGCTTTATCAGTGAAGGGTAAAATATATTTTGAACTTTGTTTGATTTTATTTTAAAGTGAGCTCGTCTCTATAATATATTACTTCTTTCTATTTCAGTGATCAACTGGAGATGGTCGAGAAACTCACAACGAGCGTGGTTAAATATATTGAGATGGAAAAATGCTTAAAATGAGAAGTGTGTTAGAGTTGATAGCTGATGAGAGAGACAGCTGATAAGTGATAGACTCCATATATTTTATTTTATTTCAACTGAAGTACAGCTAACAACGTGATGGGTAGATAAAGTTCTTCCAGCTCGTATGGCAATTTTATTTTCATACTTTCCATGTAAGAAATTGTCATCGAGAGATTTATTAAATGCCTTCTCACAGACAAATTTAACTATAGAAATGGAAGGTGGGTACTTGTTTCAGGAATCTAAAAAAATTGGTTGACTTTAAATTTCTTTTTGGTCTCAAACCTTCCTTGGGCAATCTGGTGTGTTCCCATCAACAATTCGTTGATGACAGTATGCTTATGGGTCAAGCTATGGTGTCTGAAGGAAAAAATATAAAACAGTTGCTTGACAATTACGGGAGAGCTTCAGGACAGCTGATCAACAATCAAAAAAGCTCTATGTTCTTCTTCAACACTCCGGATCATAGACAGGATAAAATTGCCAAAATTCTGGGTTGTAGGGTGGATTCCTTTCCTGCCACCTACCTTGGTCTACCCTTAAGCTTGAAACCTCCTGAGTCTTGCTGGCTCTCACTGGTTGAAAGATTCAGCAAGAAGCTTGCGGGCTGAAAAGGAGCCCTGCTAAGTCAAGCCAGAAAACTTCAACTCCTCAAAGCCTCTCTCTAGAATCTGCATATCTATGCCCTGAGCCTATTTAAGATTCTTGCTAAATTTGCTGATGCCATTGAAAAAATTCAAAAAATATTTCTTTGGTCGGGTGTTGAAGAAAAAAAAAGACTTCCCTTAATTGGCTGGAATCTGGTTTGTAGACCTAAAAAGGCCGGAGGACTAGGTTTAAGAAGAATCAGAACAGTCAACAAAATCCTCTTAGCTAAACAAATCTGGAGAATCTCCTCTTCTTTTGGGGAGTGGATTGATATTCTGGCTAGCAAATATTTAGAAAACAACTGCTCCTACATTATAAAGAAGGATCCCCACCTTCTTCCCAGAGGGTCTACATGCTGGAATAATTTAATCAATGGAAAAAAAATTGTGGATGATGGTATTGGATGGCAAGTGAGAAATGATTATCATGCTAGATTCTGGGAGGACAGATGGCTTTTTAAGGAGACCATTATAAATATCAACTCCTTCAGTGAATGGGTAGAGATTTGTAAGGTACAGTTTGGAACTTATGTGAAATATTACAGAGCGAATGGTAATTGGGTGGACTTGTGCAGTGTTAGTCAGGCTTTGGCTCCTATCTAGTCTTCTCTGTTGGCAGTTAGACTTAGTTCTGAGCAGCTAGATGATCGTGCGGTTTGGATAGATGAACCCTCTAGCAATTTTTCAATGTCATATGCTTTTTCCAGGATTACTTCTTCTCTGGACCGTCCTCCTTTCTGGTCTAAAGCTTGGTTCAAACATTTGATACCTAAAATTAATATCTTCTTTTGGATCCTTCTCCAAAACAAGGTGCTCACGATTGATAACCTGTGTAAATGCAGATTTCAAATTCCTAATAGATGCTTTCTTTGTAAGATGGAGGCTGAATCTATGCATCATTTATTCCTTCATTGCTCATTTGCTACTTCTATCTAGGAAAAAATCATCAGGTTTTGGCACCTTCCTTGGGTTTTCCCTTTGTCTATTGAAGACTTCTTCACTCAATGGAAAGCCCCGACAAGAAATCCTATGCTCAGGCTTTTATGGGATTTATCCTTCCCTCATGTTGCTTGGGGCCTCTGGAAAGAATGCAACAATAGAATTTATAGGGGTAAAGAAGCCTCTATGGATATTGTCTTTGATAAAATTGTCAGATTCTTGAAGGAAAATTTCAATGCCTTGGTTCAGAAGGACAACATGCCCATGAAAGCAGAGCATTCGCTCTATGACCTAATTGTTGCTAAGGATTGGAACATAAGTTTAGAATTGTCTAGAACCATAATGAAGGCCAAGAAGGATAGAGAGGGTGTTTGCTGGTCTTTTCTGCCAAATGGTTGGATCAAAGCTAACTTTGATGGTGCGGCTAAAGGTAATCTTGGGGCGGCGGGCTATGGTGGCGTTATAAGAGATTCCTTTGGCAATTTCATTGGAGTGATGGCCTCTCCTTTTGGTTCCCAAACAAATCATCTGGTGGAGGCTACTGGAGCTTTTCACATCATAAATTTAGCCCAAAGTCTTAACATTAAAAATCTGTGTCTTGAAGGAGATTCCAAAAACATAATCGACTGCCTCTATGGCAAGTCTCCCCCCTCGTGGACCATTAAATCGTGGGTTGAGGATGCCATATTGACTTTGGCTAAATTTGATAAAGTTAAAATATCACATGCTTATAGAGAAGCCAATGCTGTTGCAGATTTTTTCGCTAACGAAGGAGTTAGGAGTAAAGATGTGCGCACCTGGCTTAATATTAGCGATCTAAACTCTAATGTCTATGCCCTATTAAATTATGATAAATCACATGGAAAAGTGACGTGTTATCCCTTTAATAAAGACAGGTTGGATCTTTCACATTACAATCATTCGAGTGCATGGGACCGAGCCCAGCGGCTTAATCTACAAGAAAGCTCTGCACGCTTTGTGGGTTCTTAGATTTGGTGGGGCCAATTTTAGTAAAGCGTTTGATTGGGTCTACCCCACTGTGTCGGCTGAAATGGGAGGAGATAGAAAGCGAATTGAGCTAGACAACTATGATACACACATGAAAAATGTCAAGGCTTGGAATAAGGTTAAAAGCGGAGGGTTGCTTCCTTTCCTGGAGAAGCTCCATGGCTCTAACCAGGAGGCTACGAACCTCTTTGTTAAAAATTGGAATAATGGAAACTTGACCCTATTTGGTAGGAATATGGAGCTCAGCAAAAATCTTATCGCTAATGTTACGGGATTATCTACTGAAGGGAAGAAGTTCTTCAGGGATGGGGCTTTTTCTGATGAAGCTATGATCAGATTTCCTAAAAAGGACAAAGAAAGGCTAAGTCTGGTTAAAATTGCAAATAGCTACTTCGATGTAGACACCATAAAGGCCATTTGGAGAAAGGTTTTGTGGGTCATCATGGAGTACATTACAGTGGACAGACGCTTCACCAGAGTCTATGGCTACCACTTTTCTCTTCTCAACCACTTCCAATACAAGGTTAGGGTCTCTCTCCCCTATTATCTTTTTTGTTCCTTGAAGAAAAGCTTGGAGGTTAATAAAAACCCTAAAAGATTCCCCATCCTGCACACTAGGTTAATAAGGTTGATTGTTGAACATTTCCAAAAAATGCTTGCCCCCGCTATCTTGGAAACTATCCCTGATTCTGAGAGTGACGACACTGAGCCCAGTGGCTCGGAGTATCTGCCTAACTCTAGTCTGGCTAGAAATTCCTTAGCTTGCACGTTGTCCCTTCTAGGAACATAAACCCTACTCCCCTTTCTGGTAAAACCCGTGCTGAGCTTGAGCTTGATAGCCCCTCCCTTAAGAGTCGTTCTATTGATAAGAAACCCCAGGCCAAAAGCCTTTTTTCCTACTCCGAAGAATCATCTGAGTCGGAGGAGTCTGATGCCAACAAAACTGAGCTTTGCACTATACCTCTGCCAGATAAACATGCTAATGATGACTCCCCTGTTATTCCTAACCCTGAGAAAACTTATCCTAATACTGGAAAAGAGCCCTCTTTGGATGTTTTGAACCTTGCCAAAACTAATTATGAGTCCCACTTCAAACTCTTGGAATGGACTTTTATTGAAATTAATGAGTTGAAAATAAAAAATTGGGCCCTTCAAAGCAAGATTGAAGAGCTGGGTGCTAAGATTGCAGAGATTGAAAAGAAAGATGTGGATCACAGTAACAGAAATATAGACTCCAAGGTTGAGAACATAAGGAATACCATCAAAACCATTGCTAAGCAAAACAACTGAATGGCAAGACACAATGCCATTATCATTAACGCGATGACTGAAAAGCTAGATAAAGCCTAGCAGGGATCTCTGGTGGTGGATCTGGAGGAAACAGAGGACAAAATCCAAGATACGGATGCGAGCATTTCCAAAAGAACTAGCCAATCTGAAGCGCAAGGTCCCCCCTACTTTGAAGATGATTCAAATTTTTAAAAATGGATTCAATGATATGCAGAATCTGGAGGCAGAGACGGAGTCTGTCCTCAAGACTCTGAATTAACGGCTGGGGTTTTTGGTGCTTACTTTGTTGTTCCTTTTGGTTTGACCTTAATGGTCTTTTTTGTTTGGTTGCTGCTGATCTTTTCTCGAGCAGCTGGTCTTTTTGGTTGGACTTTTGTGTCCTCTTTTCCGTTTTGTAAACGTTATGGTTTTGGGTCCCTATAAAACCCGTTTTACCCCTTTTATCAAAAACAATTTAAAGCAGACGTTGAAATAAAACTCACCTATTCTTCTACACTAGTTCTCAAAGTAAAACCGAGGTTTCAAGCTTCTTCTACGTAATATAAAATAGTAATAATAGTAGATTATAATTCTTAAATCATATACTCATATTTATTTTGGTAAGATAATTGGCTCTTAACTAGATTTGATTAGTATCGCAATCTTGATTAGTTTATACAGTAGCTGATTGACGAGATACATGAATCTTCAGCAGATTCCAAGGATGAACATGTCCATTGCATTTAATAGCCATGAATGCATAAACAATAAGTTCATTCGCAAGGTAATTTACATAGTAAGCCCACACACGCCTTTCATTTGCCGAGATTATATGGAGTTTTACCCTGCCGAGCGTGAGAGAGAATAAAGTTGTGGGTTATGAGAGTTTGAGAAATATTTTAATTATTTGTGCTCCTTCGTGGGTTGTTTTTTAATTATTTTGTAATTTTTTTATTTATATTTTTTTTTGAATTTGTTATGAATGTAGGGATATGATATTATAATCTACATAAGGATGAAAATATTGATGTGTGGTATACATTTCTTAATTTTTTTATATTAGATCGTATAAACAATATGTATAATTAATTATATTATGTAATGAGTAAGTCGACATTGAGATTAGTGGTTTACCTCACCATTATGAAAGTAAAGTGTATGTAGGGATGAAGATGTTGATGTGTGACATGCACCTCATAAGTTTGCTATATTGGATCATGTGGACAACTTGTGTAATTAATTATATTAGGTAATGAGTAGACTTGCATCTAGATAAATGCTTCACCTCACCCTTATGTTTTAGGAGGGTCTCTATATAAATGGGGTGACTATTATTGTAAGGACATGTGTAGTATGATATTTATTTGGGATCTCTTATAAATATAACATGGAGTGATTTTATTCCATAAAAGGAATTGTATGTATCATTGCCCTTCCTCAAGGGTTTATTATATTTATGGATATATTAGATATTAAGATGTCTTCACTCATAGATATCTCTTGTTTTGTGTTTGATTTACCTTCTATATTGTTTTCTTTATATTATTATATGTGTAGATATTATCAAGTAGTATTAGAGCTATGATTTGGGAAAACGTGAGGATGCAACCATGTTTTATAAGATTTATCTATATCTCACAAAAAACTGTACATTTTTTTTGTAAATTTTTAGCATTTGAAGATTCAATTAGGAAGTTATTATCTTAAATATTATTTTATTTCATCAAATATGAGTGAATTATTGATTTTATTTTCCTTTATAAATTTACTCTATAAGCTACAAATCATGTTTTTAAAATAATTTGTTCACATCTCTAAAAAGCTCACCCAAATTCATTAGGGTTTATCATTTTTTTTTTGAGGTCAAAAAAATTAGAAATGATCTTACCAAACTAGTGTCAATGATATGGACATATATGTGGTGTATTTTTTTTGGAAACCTTAACTTTAATGGTCTTTCCTTATTTTGATGAAAATGGAGATGCATTAGAATAGTGGAAACATTATAAAGTAACTTATGGTTGAAATGTATTTTGGAAATAGATTTTTCCACATACTTAGAAAGTGTAGCTAAACATTAGTATGTGCCATTATGTATTGACATTTTTTCATTGGATGAATTGGAATAAGTTTTCTTAAAATAAATGAGAAAAATGATTTAATATGAGGAGGAAGATAAGAATGACTAAATCAATTGAGAATGATAAAGATAAGATGAAGGATAAAATTACATGCATTTTAGTTTCAATGATGGAAAATTAAATCCATCAATTTCATGGAGGTATTCAAAAGAAAAATATTATTTTTGTAAACCTTAGTAATAGGTGTTTCATTTGGAGAAGGATGGAGACCCTCTTCCCAATTGTTTTGGATTGGATTAAAAATGATATCAAGAACAACTTGGCTACAAACCTATTTGAGAGAGCCGGAATGGTGGATCAAAGCTTTAATCCATTGTTTATGGCATATGTAATTGTGTGATTATTGATGATATTGTTTTGAATGCTTATCAATTGACTAATTTGTAAAATATAGTGATTTAATTATGAAAACTATGAAAATGCAGTAGTATGTTATGACTCCTAATAAATTGATTGCAGAAAGAAAAAATCCAAATCCTGAAATATAGAGCGCAAACATAAAGGAACCTGGGATTTAAATTTGATGTAGATCTAGCTAGTCTTGGGTGTAGTACTTCCTAGAATGTCCTCCTTTTTGACCAAATCTTAAAGTGCATGCTTGAGGTCATCAATGTGTAGCTCTTTCCTTTCAAGTGTTGTTAGAACTTTGTCTATTGATGAAAACATGTAGATTTTGTGACTTGTTAACTTGTAGGGTTCAAGTGCATGAATGAACAAGTAACCTTCAATCTTCCTTCAACTTACTTCAGATTTCTAACATGCATACATAAGAGGAGAGGAAGGGTTGTGCCATATAGGGGTGTAGTGTAGGAAAAAGTAGCCCTTTTTCACACTTAATTTGGGAATGATTGACAATAAAAGGAATGTAATATTGCTTTGATCTAGTTTTGTAATGTGTTTTACACATTCACATTAGGTTTAGGGCCCTTTTAAGCTAAATTGACCTAATTTCTCCTTAATTCAATGTTGTAAAGTGTATTTATTTATACCTTCACATTAATTTTTGGGCCCTCTTGCATTTATGACCTACATATCATCATTAATAGGCCCCTAAAACCCTTTATTATGTATCTTGAGGCTTATTTCAATCGACATTCTAACATAATCAACAAATACAATTAATATCTTAACCCCTCAAGATTTCCTCTGCCCAAACAAGCCTGGTGGGACCCATACACCACCTTGGGCGTATGAGTTCCACACAGATGGGACCTATACACCACTTTGGGCGTACGAGTCCCATTTGCCCCCTTTTTAGGGTTTTGAGTTCAAATTTCATGAATGTCAACATTTGGGATCTAATAAACAGTAAGTTAGATGGAATCCCTATATAAACAAGGTTTCAAATCATTATTTCACCTAATAAATCATAATATCAACCTAACAATCAAGAGTCAAGCATCCTAAGAATTCACAAGAGAATCATAGAGTATTCAAGAGCATTTCTAAGGCATTCAAGGGCAGATTTCTTTATCATTTGTTGTAACAATTCAAGATCAATTATCATGTCAAGGGCATAAAGCATCAAGCATGTTATTGAGCTAGTGTTGTGATGTACCATTCAAGATCTAAGTTAAGCATTGTTCCATATCTAATTCAAGATCAAGATCTACATTCTTTATGGCCATTTCATGTTAGATTGCAGATTTACATTTCAAGACATTATTCAAGGTATCATTGTTCATGTTTCATTGTTCATGTTTCATGTTCATGTTTTTTTGTTTCATCATAAGTTTTAATTACCTAAATGGGGTTTGACCAAGGAAAACCCACATTTCCTAACAATCAACAAGTGTTTTTCTTCTCTTTGATGTGTGATTGTAGATCTAGGTGTTTTGGAGCTTGAGGATCCTTTGAAGACAAAGCTGCAATATTGAAGAAAGTTTTCAAGCTTGTCACAAGTTTTTCATCTTCATGAAAAGTCATCTATAAAGCAAAATTCAATCTTTCAGACTCAAAGATCTGGTAGGAAGAAAGCTACAAGAGATCACAAAGACTACCAGAATTTTAGCTAAACCCTAATACTAGGACTGAATTGCCACCTTGGGCATATGATTCCCACTACTACCTTTTTTCAAATTTCAAGAGATCCAAATCAGTCACTGAAAGATTCTTGTTTCTGCACAGAAACCCTAGTCTGGGACTAAATCACCCAGACTGGCATATGAGTCCTAGTGAGCTTCAAACAACAAAATGTTAGGGTTTTGAGGCTTTTTTTACCACATCTTTCCTCCAGGTATGTTTCTATTCATTTTCGATTTGTTATTTTGTATTTCAATTTCATACTCTATGTCATATAGTTAGGTTTTCACATTGCATTCATCTCTTTCCTTCCAAGCATTTGCTCGGTGCTAAACTTCTAGTTTAGTCTTTAATCACACCCTAGGACAGCCTTCTAGCAGATCTCTTTTCCTCATTCCATCCTTGGATTGAAATCTCTAGGGTTTCCTTGAATGAAACTTGAAGGAAATTGGTTCTATCTCCCAAACATAGAGTGGCAATTTTCTTCATTTCAAGGGGCTTGCCTAAGTCAAAACCCATGTTGGTATTTCTACCTCCATAATGGTGAATTATGATAAAATAGAGTGTATCCTTGGATAGATAGAGTATAATTGAAAAATTTAAGTAATGAATTGACAACTTGCTGCAATTCGCCATTCAGATGTGATCTCCTTGATGGAATAAAGTCGCACTCATCACCTTCAAGCATCAATTATTGCTTAATTTGATTTGATTTGATAACCTAAAAGTGTTAGTACACATAAATAAAATTCATGCAAAACATATGACAAACTTACATAATATATGACATGATGGTTCAATGATGAAATGTTGTAATAATCTTGATAATTCTTCTCTTGACCACTCTTGAATGATATTTAGGAATATCAATTGCTTCTGTGAAATTGCTAGGATTAAAATGGTGAAGATAATTTATATTTATATGAAATTCTTCTAATTTCCCAAAAATTAAATACCGATAGCTAATAAATGAAATTGGAAATTAAAATAATAAATTACTGACACTGACATATTTGAATTTGGAGCGAAAATAAGTAGTTTAGGGAATAGTGTGCCCTAGACTAGATTCCTTCTTTTTAGGAATCAAATGTGTCAAGGAAAAAGTATTAAATGCATACCTTGATTTCCCATGTTTGATTTTCCAAGAATGTTTATAAAAATGGGAAATTAATTCATAAATAGGTCCAAGCACATAGGTGAGAGAAAAACCTAGTGTGAAATTGTCAAAGGTGACAATTTTCAACATTACATTTATCCCCCACTTTAGTGAGAGTATGAACTTACACTCAACCTCACACTAAAGTATGGATATGTCAAGAGGGGTTCAATTATCCAAATATTGAAGAGATAGAATGCTATTGAATCTAGGGGAAGCACTAGCCCCTAGGATTCAAGATCCTATGGCAAGGCAACATAAATACAAGGGAACATTCATGTATAAAATGTAATGCAACATGAAAAAAATTAAGCATACATGATGAACACACAAGACATAACATGACATAAACATAAGACAACAAAATGAAAACATAGCACGACACAAAGAAGACACATAATGAAACACAAATAAACCATAAACACAAAGGTTAGTAATAAAAGGATTCGAGTCAGTAAGGAAAAGAGAACTTAATCTTAAATTTGCCTCAAATACAAAAAATCATCTCTTGAACATATGTTAGACAAAGATAGGTCTCCCATAAGGGCTAATAAAGTGTGTTATGCTAAACCACTCATGAGCTACATAGATCTACTAACTAACAAACTTGATGGCTCTAGATAATGGCTAGGTTTTCCTTCACCAATTTATGCATTCATCAGCTCATTTGTTGAGTTTCACAAACATATCCAAGATTTCATACATCTTTCATATGCATTTTATGCACTTTGACAGACCTAAATATGTGGAAATATGAATATGATATATTGATATATGCTTGTGTGGATGTATGAATGTTCATAAGATTTAGTATATATTTATGGTTTAATTGTGATTGTTAATGATGTGAATTCATTGGTAGTAAGACAAGCAACTTGCAACCAAGAAGACTATAGCCCATAGCAACTAGATTTCTATCCTATAGCAATTAGATTTTTAGCCCACAACAAAGGACTATGGATGGTTACAAGGGAGAAGCTAGAATAATTGGAGAATGACAGTTTTAGAGGGAAGTAAAGGTGGATATTGAATGATTATCCATGAGCCACCACAAATACACTTTTATCCACCAATAAGGAAACCAAAAGAAGAAGTTTGTTCCAAATAGTACTATCCCATGACATGACAATTCCTTAGAAACATGTCTCTGTCATAGTAGTTAATCATTAGAGGTTGAGTCCTAGTTTGGTTTTTCTTCTTCTATTTCATATTTATGGTTTTCTATTTCAAATAAGTTTGTCCTCTCCCTATCCTTGAGGGAGAGTGGGTGTATGCATTAATATTCTATTTTCAATCCTTAGTGAATAAGACTCCTCACAAGCCTATATATTGGGATCTATGGTTGAGGAGCATATCTGGTGGTAGTTGTGTGATTTTTTTTACTAGTTAATAGTTAATTATTATTTGTTTTATGTTATCAAGTTAAAATTGATATGTAATACTGAATGAGAAATCTTTAGAGATTCTTGTCATACTATAAGAAGTCAAATTTTCATGCAATAATGGAGTTTAGTTTGTTGTCATGACTTTTTGACCAAGTAGCACATATTTGATATCTTTTATGGGTACAACAACTCGAGCAAGGGTCATTCAAGGTACTACCGACCCATCTTATTTTCTATTACTAGATTAGATGTTACACCATTGAATTCACTTGAGATAAGTTTTAAATTATGTGCATGTGAATTTCATAAGTAATACTCTGTAGCATGGATACATCTTGTAACATTACATTGAGTTATTTTCTAGAGAAGTTAGAAGTGAAAATTCAGAAGTATTAGTTAGTTGCAAGTTCAGATTCAATAGTTAGTAGTTATAGTATTGAGCAGTAAGTACCCATAGGATAAGCAATAGATTTATGTTAATTCCCCTGTTTTACAATTTCATGTTGTATTTCCTTTTCTAGTTTTTACCGTTCTTGGTACATGCATGACCACCTATGTTCCATTGATATAGGGTGTAGTTAGGATCCTTGGATGCACATATAGTGCCAGCACTATAAAAATCTTATGATCCCTAGTTGATAATTAAATGTAGCCTTTTTTTAAGGTTTGGTGAATTGTTTAGCTAGGAACATTTCCTTTGATTTGCGTGTCTACTTGAAAACACCAAGTTAAAGATACATTGGGAAGGCCTTATATTTTTTGTGCCATTGTTGGGGATGGTGCTACATTTAGGATTCTACTATGTATTTTCAAGCTTTCATAGTTTAGTATTTTTTTTCTAGAATTAGGGTGAATAAGGTATTAGCCATCAACACAAACATGCTTTACTAATAATGTGCACGAACTGCCAATCCAAAGAGTCATAATTATTGTATGCAGAGGAAACAAGACACTCAAGGAAGATTTCTCCCTTCAACATAAGAAGCATTGTAATATATTGGTGAACATGGTGAATAGAGAAAGGGTATTCTTGAGGAAGAATCATCCCCGACACTAGTACCTACACTAGAAACAGAGGAGAATTCCCACACACACCTAAACATCATAGTTGATGCAACATTTGAGGATCCACAAGCACATGTTACATTTAAGTTCATCATTGTCAACCAAGAGAGAGCTACTACTTTGAAGAACACACCTCCTTCAGCACTTCCTATCTTTTATGGGTTAGTCACAGAGGATCTAGACAACTTCCTTTTTAAGTTTGATGTCTTGTGTGTAAGCTATGACTATACCAAAAATGCACACAGGCTCAAATTGTTTCTAGCAACATTAAAGAATGTTTCTCTAAGATGGTTTATGGGGTTGGGAAGAGATATTGTTCCCAATAAGAACACAATAAAGGAAATTTCTTGGAAAAATACTAGGACTATTGTTGTGGCATAGATAGAGAGAGGGATGACATGTTTAGGATATCACATTTAAGGAATATGATTCCTTGGAAGACTATGTAGAAAGGTTTCAATTCTACCTTAATAAATCTCACCAAAATAGAATTTTTTGAATCCCTAAAGTTGATATTCATGAGAGGATTTAATGAGGATTGTATGGATGCACTTAACCTTATTGGGGTAGGATGCATCTGAAAGGCACTATTTGAGAAAATTTTCAAAGCATTTAGGAACTATTCAAGGTCTTTCACCAAGAGGGTTAGAGGAGATAGGGAATCTTCCATCAACAAATCAACCACAGTCTCAAAGGTAGAGATAAGAGATCTTCTCTCAAACATGAAGAAAGATATCATAATTCATTTGGATACATAATTAGATACTCTTCACAATAAGAAAAAGCAAGAAGAAGCATAAGTAGCACTTATAAAATACTACCCTCATTGTACAAACATAGAAAGACTAATTACAAGTACAAGAAGGTGGCAAGTATCTCTGAAGATAAGCAAGGGACATCAAAATTCCATACATTAGAAGGTGCAGACAATTGAGTGTTCTACATAGCTCAACACAAACCATGGTAGCCAAGACAAGGTATTCCCCAATCTTGATTCTCTGAGTTATAACATGTTATTTTCCTGTAAAAATGAAAATTTTCCTAGTTAGAACCCTCAATATTGGGCCAATATGAAAAACTAATAATGGTAAATGTCTCAATCCATTTGGAATCAACAACAACAAAACATGTGGCCACCTTAGAATTATTATAGACCTATTTATAATTATTAGTGGCCACCCCAAAAAAATCAATGGCAACCTTAGTGGCAAAGAGGCCAACAATGGTAAAATCAAAATCATAACTATTAGCAACCTCAACACCAAGCCAAAATGCCAAACCCTTCAATAGTTGCACCAAATCCATCAAGATCACCTCAATTTTCAACACATTCTAAAACTAACCCAAATAATAAGATTTCCCAATAGGCTTATGCTAATGACACCATGTAATACCCACCTATGGGGTTAAGGTGAGTGATGTACATCTCAGATCAAGGAAGATGTTAGCTAGGCCTTCATCTCCTCATATCAGTGAATTATTTTATGAGGAACTCCTAGTTGAGCCCATGGACCAACAATCTAAGGAACCTAATTCAAATTAGGCCAATCCAACAACCAAGAGTCTATAATCTTCATTTCCTGAGCGATTAATAGTCCAAAGAAATAAATCTCAAGATGAAATTGATCTATTGGGATAGCTCAAGGATGTTTGCATCAAAATACCCCTCATCCAGACTATTAAGGAACCTCCTAGATATACTAAAATAGTGATCAACTATGCCTCAAAAAGACAGGAAGGAAGTAAAGGGACCCTCAAACTATATATGTCTTAGGATAACTTGCAAACATTATGTTGGGAAACATAACTGTCCCCAAGTATGCAGATCCTGGGAGCCCTATAGTGGATGTCAAAATAAATGGCACTCTCATTAAGAAAACCTTAATTGACTTGGGAGCATCTATTAATATAATGACCAAAGAAACCATAAAATTATTACAGTTAATGGAGCTCAAACCTATACCTATTGTGCTACAGTTGCTAGATAGGTCCATAGTTAAACTTGAGGGAATCATTGAAGACTTGGTAATAACATTAGATTCATGGGAGTGCCTTATAGACTTTATGGTGTTGCAACTTAAATCTAAAATTGCAAGATATCTCCTCATCTTAGGCAGAACTTGGTTGGCAACATTAGATTCCTTCATAGGTTGCAAGTCTAGAAATATGATCATTTCCAATGGGAATGTGACTAAGAAATTAGTCCTTTATCCACCAGCCCAACCCCATGCATACCTAGAACAAACTATCTAGCCAACCCTAGATGAGGAAGATTAGTAATCCTTATAAACTTTGATGACTATTGAACAAAACCCTTTGTTAGAAAACCAAGATGAAGATGAACTGATTGCAAACATCATGCAAAACAACTATGGCAGGGAATCGCAAGAACATGACTATCTTACATGTCTACAAGACCCTCTATAGAATATAATCCTTGCTAATTCATCTAAGTTAGTTTCCCAAAATTTTCATACCTTTTTACATAACTGTATTCCAAACATAGAAATACCCAGGTTGACATTTCATCTATTCAAACATCATCCTTGAATTTAGAGATTATATGCCAGGCTAAACATTGAATGTGATCATTCAACTAACTGTTGCACAATGGACCTCATTGTTGACTATGTCGAAGGCACATGCAACTTCCTTTGCATGGGATTATCATGATATGAAGATAATAGACCCATAATTATGCATGCATAGGATTTACATCAATGAAGGTTTCAAATCGGTTAGACAACCACAAAGAAGAATGAACACTATAGTTAGAGACATAGTCAAATAAGAATCATGAAAATTGTTGGATGCAAGATTTATCTATCCCATCTCTAATAGTCAATGGGTGTCTCCAGTAGTGATTGTACCTAAGAAAGGAGAAAAATGGAGAGTGTGTGTATACTACTATGAATTGAATGATGTAACTAGAAAAGACCAGTTTCCACTTCCATTCATTGACCAAGTACTTGATTCATTAGCAGGAAAAGAAGTAATTTTCCTTAGATGGATTTACTAGATACAATAAAATTAATATAGCCCTAGAAGACCAAGACAAGAAAAATTTCACATTCTCTTAGGGTACATATGCTTATTCTATCTTTTCATTTGGGCTATGCAATACACCAACAACCTTCTAGAGGGCAACACTAAGCATATACTCAGAATTTGAACATGATTCCATAGATTTTTACATGGATGATTTCATAACTTATGGGAATATCTATGATGAAGCACTTAGAAATTTGGAGAAGATACCAAAGAGATGTCAAGAAAATAACCTATCCCTAATTCATGAGAAACACTTCATGATGATGAGTAGGGAATTGTCTTGGCACATTTTGTGTCCAATGAAGGAATTAAAGTGTACCCCAACACAACTGAGGTGATATCAAAAATCCTTGTTCCTCAAAGGAAAAATTATGTTGGAAGTTTTCTTGGCCATACTGGATATTGCAAAATATTTATACAATATTTTTAAAAAAAATTAACTTCACTATTTTTCCTATTGTCTAAAGATATAGCTTGTTTGAATGGACACTTTCTTGTCAAACTACAATTGAAGCTCTCAAGGTAGCACTAATTAAGACACCTATCTTGATAGGACCAAATTTGAATCTCCCTTTTCATATTCATACAAATGCTTCTTATTTTGTAATAGGAGAAATGTTGGGACAAAAGGAAGGAAACAAAGAATATGCCATATATTATAATAGAAAAAATATTCAAGGGGCGGAACTCAACTATACAATGACTGAAAAGGAGATGTTAGCAGTGGTTCATGTAATAAATAAACTTAGAAATTACATTAAACAAAGTATTTAGTGTTCATACAAACTGTTCATACAACAATAAGGTATTTCATGAACAAACTAATGGTTGGTGGCAGGCTTGTCAAGTGGTTATTATTACTTCAATAATTTGACACTACAATTGTAGATAAGCCAAGTAAAGCCAATGTAGTGGCAGGTTTACTATCTAGACTACCAACCAAATCAAAATAAAATGTTTTTGATTACTCATTCCTAAATGAGCATTTATTTTCTCTATCTCTGCATACACCTTAGTATATAGATATTTCCAACTATCTTGTATAAGGAAAGACACCACCTCATTTCTCATCAAGGGAAAAGAGACAATTAGTTTAGAAGAGGTTTCCCTACTCATGTCCATAGTTGGATACTTATTCTACATAGGGATAAACAACATAATGAGAAGATTTATTTGATAAGATTAGGTATATGATATCCTCAGAGCATGTCATGATGAACCCTATGGGGGACACTTTGCAGCAAAGAAAAAAACTCTTAAAATTTTGAATATTGGCTATTATAGGCCAAATCTTCATAAATATGCAGTTAAATATATCAGGAGCCATGATAGATGTCAAATAATAATAAGACCAAGAAAAATAGATGAAATTCCATTGTAGCCATAGCTAATAGTAGCACCATTTGACAAATGGGGATTAGACTTTATTAGCCCCATCTCACCAACATCAAACAACAAAGAATGTATACTGGTCTACATAGATTAAATTACAAAATAGGTAAAATTTAAGGCTTTACAATTTGCATGAGATGGGAAAATGGAAAATTTTCTTTATGAAGACATATTCACAAGATATGGATTTCCCAGAGAAATTGTCATAGACCAAAGGACCTCAATTTACATTAGATATGATCACAAAATTAGTTCAAGAATATTTAGATCAAACATAGAAAGTCCACACCTTATCACCCTCAAGCCAATAGACAAGTGGAAGTCACCAATAAGGAAATTGAAAACATCCTCATAAATACTGCAACTTCATAGGAGAGATTGGGAAACCGGGTTACTTGAGGTAGTTTGGGCTTACAAAAAAACTTGGAAGACCACAACAAGCTTTACACCAAATAAGAATGGAAGTCATACACCACACTAAATTTATCCAAAATCAAAGGACACATTGGCATGATAAATTTATTAGATAAAGGAATTCAATGTGGGTGATTGGGCTCTCCTTTATGACTCTAGATGCAAAGATTACAAAGGGAAATTGCAAACTAGATGGCTTGGGCCATATGAAATAAAGGCAGTCTTTCCAAATGGATTAGTACAACTACAAACAATTGATGAAGTAAGGTTATCATTGCTAGTCAATGGTCACATATTGAAACTTTATAAGAAACCATTGCAAAAGTATGACTTCTTTCAAGTTCATTACAACAACAATTTGAACTTGACATGGACAAATCAGCAACAAAAAAAACCATCTCTACAAATGTATCAGTAGATGAGATACACAACTTTCCCATTGATGTTCCACAAGTATAATTTCTTCACCTATTTTTGTGTGCACACATTGTACAAGTGACAATTGGAAATCTTTATTTCTTCAACCAGTGAGTAGAAGTAGAAGGGAGTTACAACAAAACAAACCAACACAACAATCACAAAGGGACCTATTATTACATGCACCTATAGCATCATCATATACACCCATTCATATTGCTTTTACATCATATTTTTCATGAATATACTAATATACATGTCCACTTTATTACATACAACCAATGTCATCACACCACCTTTTCATCTCTAATGTACCCTGCAATAACTATCACTTCACCCAAAGTATATTAAGTGCAACATTTTTTTTCCATCCATCACTCCTGCCTAATTCCCACATGTCACACATACACTACATACCACAACTACACACAACTCATATCCATCACAACAAGTCTTTTCAAATTTTCTTGCATGGTGCAATTTAGCTTCTACAAACGAGTTGCAAATCACTTCAAATAATAACTCTAGGTACACTCCACCTTAGTAATAATAATTATCATTTAACCTTATTGATCTTATGTATATTTATTATTCATTCAATAATTTCAAATAATATATTTTAAATTTCCACTACTTTCCATTTATATCTCTCCCTATCCATACGAGCTAAGTGTGGAAACTTAGTAGGCTTAATTGGGGGGAGGGTATTCAAGATTATTGCTTCTTTTTTTGTCAATCAAACTTACTTTTGTCTGTTGTTCTATTTTCCACCATTACAAAGATACAAATAGCTTATCAGAGGAATTAAGAAGTGTATTTGGGTGTTATAACATACAAAAGAGCTCAAGCAGTGTAATTGGGTTGATAGAACGAGAACATAATAGAGAAAAATTGTGAAGTGATTATAAAACCATAGAGAATTTTAATTGGAGGTGATATAATATGTAGAGAACAAACAACACATAACCAACTACTAGATGATAGGCTATGTTTTCCCATTTTCCAGCAAGCTGGCTAGTTACAATATTTTTTCAGGCTCATAGAATTTAATGAGGTAATGACCCAACAATTCACAACCACATCGCAGAATGATGAGACAATTGTTAGGGGTCTAATGGTAGATTCCTTAGAAGTAGCTATAGCTAAAGTATCTATATTTCCAAGGATAGGAGAGGAGTTAAATCTAGTTAGGGAGAATTCCATTACAACAAGGAATGGATTCTCCCAGCTAGGAGAAAACCTGGTAAAATTGAGTGCAACAAAAGAGCATATTAAGAATGCTATATTGAAGATGTCACTATAGTGTAGAAAATTATACAGTCTTCATTGAGATAGTATAATTTCACACTTAATTTGGACCTATTTAAGTACCCCTTCATTCATGACCCTTTAAATTATCATTAATAGGCCTCTAAGATCCTTTATTTCAGATCCCAAGGCTTATTTCAATAGAAATCTTGACAAAATCAATAAAGGCATTGAATTTTCTAACCTGACATTTTCTCACCCCAAAAAACTAGGGTGGAACTCATACACCACCTTGGGTATATGATTCCCCCTAGGTGGGACCCATATGCCACAACTGGCGTATGAGTCCTTGGTGGCCCCTTTTTAGGGTTTGAGTAAGAAATTAAAG
Source organism: Sequoia sempervirens (assembly GCA_007258455.2). Lineage (NCBI taxonomy): Eukaryota > Viridiplantae > Streptophyta > Pinopsida > Cupressales > Cupressaceae > Sequoia > Sequoia sempervirens. The sequence goes on along the minus strand of VDFB02047230.1, from coordinate 54,771,846 downwards.
TTTTAAATTCAAATTCTTGGTTGATGTCAGCATTTGGGATCTAATAAATGGTAAATTAATAAAGTTCCTATAAAAACAAGGTTTCAAATCATTATTTCACCTAGAGAAAGTGATTCAAGATCTAAGCATTCATAATATCAACTCAAGCACTCAAGCATACTTTCACAAGAGCATTCAAGAGCAAGGAGCACATAAAGTTGAAGTCTTGGAGAAGCCTTATATTTTTTTTGCAGGTCTTCAAGCTCACATTCAATTCAAGATCTAGCATTGTCAAGGATTGATGATGATTTCCTATGGAGAATCATAATGGATTCTAGGTTTGGGAGATGTAACTAGCCATTGAACCAAGCCTAATGACTTGTTTCCTAAGTGATTCCATCCTCCATTATCATTCTAATTTCTACCTAAAGGAAGGTACATGCATTTTATGGATTCCTAGGGTGATTAGAGATCTCCTAAAGTGGTCATCATGTTCCATTTATGCATCTTATTCTAGCACATTAGAATAGGGTTTTGTGGCATTTTAGATATCCTAATATTAGATGCACTTAATATGAGGACTTACATTCATATTTACTTCCAAGATCTTTCATTTCTATCAAGGTTTAACTACCAAACTAGGGGTTTGACCAAGGAAAACCCCCCATAAAAAAATCAATACAATATTTTTTTTTGCAAGTTTGTTGGCAGGTTCAGATCCAGAAATCAGGTTTGGAAGAAAAAGAAGAGATAGGAGAACAAACTCAAATCTTAACTTTTTGAAAAATAAAAATGATACTGATACGCCACTTGTGGTGTATGAGTCTGGATATAGCACTTTTTCCATATTTCAGAGGATTCAGACTCATCGTTGTGAAATTCTAGTTTCTACCCAGAAACCCTAATCTAGGACTAAATCGCCTAGCTTGGCGTATGAGTCCTAGTATGCTTTGAAAGTAATATTTTTAGTATTTAGATCTTTTTTCAAGCCTTTTCAGTTTCCAGGTGCACCTTTGTTTCATCTCTAGTTTGTTGTTCTTATTTCGGTTCATTTTCTAGGTCATTTACTTAGATTTTGCATGTCATTTACATTTCTTGTCTTTCCAAGCTCCCGCTTGGTGGTGAACTCCCTTTTTATCTTCAATCACACCCTAAGACACCTTATCACAAATCTCTTTCCCTCATTTCATACTTATATTGAGATCTCTAAGGTTTCCTTGAATGAAACTTGTAGGAAATTGGTGGTTTTATCTCACAAAACATAGAGCAACAATTTTCAACGTTTCAGTTACAAGTAGGTTTAATAAAGGATGGATACAAGAATGAAGCTACATGTGGATCTAGACTAGTTTTATAGATGCTACTAGTGGGAGTATCAAAGCATAGTGAAGAGATGATATAAATGGATGTAGTGAAAGGGAATAACTAGGGAGTTGCACAAGAGATGTTGTAAGTACATGCAAAAAATATACTGTTGGTTAATACAACAATAGAGAGAAAGTAGTAAATTATACATGAGATGGCACAAGTTAGGTTAGTGAGCAACAAAGATCCTCTAGGAATAAAGGAAAATGAAGAGAAGATGCAAATTATTAAATTAAAATTGTATACCTAACATTATTTTACAAACCATTAATGATTAAAAATAGACTTGACCTACCTCAATCAAAGATGGATAATGACCTTGACTAGCAGGTGTTTATGTTAAAGTCCTAACATTAATCTATTCAAAATCTAATGTGATTTATAATATTTCCATTGGACTCAATATTTTCATGTAATTAGTAGATGGAGGGCCGCTAGATGTAGGGTGAACACTTTGACCTTGAAATTTTATTTTAATAAATCTAATAATTTAGTTAATCTTACATTTCAAAATAAAATTTAATAAATTTAATTTGAACTTGTTGAAATTTTCCAAACTACCAATTATATATGTTTCATTCAATACATCATCTATCATAACAATCTAATTCATTATAGATGCATCCTATCCATGTGCATCCTCATCATACCCATACCCATAACACAAAGAGACTCACAATTTTTACATAAGTGAGTTGAAATTGAGGCCAACAAGTGGCCAACAAGACTCACTCACTTTACACTATGCTATAGTCCTACTTTTCTATTGAAAGAACAAAAAATAGGTTAGGTGGGAAGGAATGTGTGGGCGTTCACCAAATATGGACCTATTTTCCTTTATTTCATTAGGAAATGAGATCCATGCCAAGAATTGACTTGCAACCCTTAAGTGAGTCAACTCAATGAGGGTATCTACTGATTTCCTTATGATTATGGACAAGGCTATGAGATTGAACAACACTTTTAGGAGAAAATATTAAAATAGAAAATCTACTCAATCATGCTTATTCAAACTTGAAACATCAATTTGAAGCTCAATACAAACAAAAACAACAAACTTTTTATAGATTTGAGAAGGGTTAAACACTTTGTACCTATCACTAAAAGGCAATTTCGAGAGGAAAATTGGGACTCATTCTCCCATAGGTGAATGTGTCTTTGATCAAGGATTTCAACCATGGGTGAATGGGTCTCTAATGAGGCAAACTGGGACTCATTTTCCCATGGGAAAATGGGTCTCTAATCAGGGATTTTAACCAGCTTTCGGGAGCCTCTGATGTCAATCTATAGCTTTTGTTTGATCCAGGTTTTAGTGTCAGAAAGTCATAAATCAAATTTGTAGGTGAGATTTTGTGATTTGATGACAACTTTGACAACTTTTTGCAACTTTGACAACTTTTCCAATCTTGCTCTTCAAGAGATCAACAATCCTTCTTCAACCTAAGATCTGCAACACAAACACAAGAGGGAAAATTGTTTGTTTTTAGTGAATGGGGCTTTACCTTGGTCAAACCTTGTTTGGGTAATTAAACCTTGAATTGAAATAATCAAATGTGAAAGGAATGATGAATGAACAATGCTATGTTTCAACTCACCAAACCCTTGAATAAACCTTTGGAAGTTTGAAATGTTGATCTTGATCTTGCATGAAATGGCTTTAATGGATGTGAATCTTGATGCTTGAAATATGACTTGAATGCATGACTTGAATCTTTGAAACCTACTGTAAGATAGGGGGACCGCTACATGCAAGGCCCTAGGTCACAGAGGGCCAAGATACGGAAGGCTGCCCTAACTTACCTCAACTTAGTAGGGAGTTTAGGAAATGAGGATGAGAATGATGAGGACAATTAAAGTCCTGCAACCACTATGTAATCCCAAGATTTGAAATGGGGCTAGGAGAGCTGGTTTTTGAGCTCAACACTATATCTTAGATAGCTCTCTATCCGAGGACGAGAGTGTAGTTTCGGGATGACAACACAGTGTGTTGGAGTTCGTACGACCAGAGGACCGAAAGTACAATGTGAACTATCATAAAACAAGCTAGAAGCCTAGCTAAAAACTTCTAAGAGACCAAAACAACACTATGAAATATGAGAGATATAAATGAATTTGATAAAGTAAATATACCAAAGGTAGGGTGATGAAGATGATTTCGTAGAATAGCCTATTCGCCAACTAGCTCCACAAAGCGCGTACACGTACACAAAGAAAGAGAGGAAAACGCCAGGTGGCTATATAGGGGCCTGCCTAAGTTAGACCCCCATTTAGGTGTTTCCACTTCCACGGACAACCAAGGAAGTGAGATAAAGAAGTAATGTAGTAAATAGCACAAAATCACTACAAAACAATAAAGTACTAACTCAACCAAGTGATAGAGAGGAGAAAAGGGAAGCTTACCACCTCCACCAAGAGCAATCAAGGCTACTTGGGGGAGAAAATGAGAGTACTTGAGCCTCTACTGCAATGGTGTTTCATTCCCAACTTTCTCTACCAAAGTGATTGAGTGTTATGTTTGTTACAATGGAGTGCAAGGATGCTACTTGAGAGCTTGGAAGTGAGTGCAAGAGTGTGAGGATGGATGCTTGAACTGTGTAGAAGTTGAATTGAATGCTTAGAGGATTGAAGAAGATAGAATGCATGTTGAAGGAGTGAATTTAAAGGAGGGAATGAAAGAAACGGCCATATTCGGGTCAATCGGCCGAAGGGAGCATTACAACTTGACTCCCAATGAGAAGTGTAACACCTCTGCAGGTTCAACTGTACGAATCTGCCAGGGACTTAAGCTCGCCACACGGACATCTACATGTCGTGTGGGTGTCCCCGATAGAAACACCTCCACCAACACTCAAAACAAGTGCCAAGTGGGATGCAAGTAGCGGGCTTAGGTGGAATTAAGCCTCTAAACTTGGTTTTGTAAAGTGGAAAGAGGCAAAAGGGGGAATTTACACGTGGGGTGAAAATTCACTCCTATACATTTTTCCCCCACTTTAGCAAGCACAAATAATAATGAGTGCTCGATAAATTAGATCAAGGAGTGTATAAGGTCAAGGAAGCAGAGCATGATCTGGCAGACCTGAAGCTACAAGAAAAGCGAAGGACTCCATAGCTGCTCGGAACTATGAAGTTGAAGAAAGAAAGTGCCCTATAGGCTCTTAGTCCTGTAGGGAAGGTGTCCCCCAAAAACTCTAGCATGGAGGAAACCCAAAGGAAGCACCCTATAGGCTCTCAGTCCTATAGGGAAGGTATTCTTTAGGAACTCAAGCATGAAGAATACCCAAGGAAGCACCCTACAGATTTGCAACCCTATAGGGAAGGTAACCCCCAAGATCTCTTGCATGAAGGAAACCGAAGAAAGCAACCTATAGGCTTTCAGACCTGCAAAGGAGCCACCCCCAAGATCTCTCGCATGGAGGAAGCTCAAAGGAAGCACCCTATAGGCTCTTAGTCTTTTAGGTTGGTATCCCCTAAGATCTCTCACATGGAGGAAACCTAGGAAAGTAGACTCCATAGAGTTAGGAAGCAGCCACGTAGGCAAGTGTGTGGAGAGTCGCGCAGACCGTTGATAGTTTGAAAAAATTTTGAAGGGATCCCTAGGGAACCCATCATGAAGAGAGGGTCGACTCAAGGGATGCACAGTTCAGAAGTATATTTTCTCTTTCTCGAATTGATCCTTCATTAAGGGATCCTTTTGAAAGATGTTCACTTCATCAAGGAAATCAAAAGGATGAATATGCCCCCACACGAGGGGAAGGTCAATGTTGTTCCCACTTTAGAGGAAGGTTTTTCAAGTCCTTTCTTTATGAACCCATGATAAAGGAAACATGTTTTGTTATGTTTCTAAGTTGAGAATTTGATTCTAAAGAAATATTTGTGAAGATTTTTAAAAAAAGATTTGTTGCAAACAAATACATTTTTTGAAAATTGAAGTGTTGAAGAAACAACGTTGACACACATAGGAGGGACAACTCAAGAAAAGAAGAGAAAAAGATAAAGAGAAAGAAAAAGAGTGAAAACACAAACAAAAGGCATAGGGGGATCTGGTTTAGTGGGGTCATATTTGTCCAAGCTCATATAATAATAGGTAACCACAATGCAAGGTGAAAGATCATCAATCCCCAACCAGATCAGGAAGAATGCACAAAAAACAAAGTAAAAATAAAAAAATTGGGTCAACATGGAAGGGAAGCCTAAATTCCCCCAATGCTTTGCATCATCCCCAATTTATCAAAAATCAAGCACAAACATGGAAGAATGATGATACAAATAGAAGAAGGTTTATGACACAAAAACCACACCTGTATCCAAGCACCAACAAGGGTGACAAGGGTCATCCAAGCACACATAGCACGATCACATGGGAACACATCACAAAACACACACAAGATCAAGAAGAGGCCTCCTCCAAACATTGATTAGCCAAGAGGTCATCTACTTCCAACTCTAGATCATCATAGGGGGAAGGAGGATGAGCTTGCAGTGGTGGGATTTCAAGAGGAGGAGCATCTGGCCCTCCCACAACAAGGGCTAAGGAAGAGGGCCCCTCGAGGTCCTCTCCACCATGCTCCTGTGGAGCTAGGGTGAGCAATTTCGTGAAGATCGCTGACAAGGCCAGAGTGCCATCCATGGAGTTAAACATTAACCCTACAAGAGCACCATTTCTAACTTCATTGGATGAGGTAGGCTACACCTGAGATTCACCACTAGGCTCGCTAAGTGACTTAGGAGCTGTGACATACTCAAGAGAAGTTGATACTTGTTCCATTACTAGGATAGAACATGTCAATGTGGGGCCACCTTGTGAAGAAGGTGGGCTCCTCTTATGCCCTTCACTACTAGAAGGACCACTCTCCACCTTTTTCTTCATCAAAGGAGATGAGCTCCCCACAGATGAGGCTAGAAGTGCAGAGGAAGAGGAGGAAAGAACTGCAACGAATACGACCGAGATATTAATCATATCCACAAGATTTTGAAAAGGTTGGATATCTAGAATGAACATCAACAAAGGTGGCTCCACCGAAGGAGCGATGAACACGTATACCCCCTTGGGGTTAGGTGCATTTACACTCACAGTGGAAGTCGAAAGCAATGCAAAACTAGACTGGAGAGAAGCAGAAGGAAGGGAAGAGGGTGACACTATAGGAGGCCCTGAAGCAGGGGCAATTGTCTCTTCCTCCTTCCTCTGCAAGGCAGACTGCTCGGCTAAGAGATCCTTTCACCAATGCTTGTGCTCGTGTGCAAGGCAGTTTCTTTAGCTCTTGGAGCTAGAGGTTGAAGGCTGTGAAGGAGCAAAAGGCTCTTGCTCAACCATGGGAATGTCCGCCACAGCTGTTTTTGGTAAAGGAACGTATGTTTGAACAAGAGTAGGTTGAGAAGCAGTAGGGGGAGTCGGCTCAAGAGCCTTGGCGATGGGCATCTTCTTTTTCACTGCCTTGGGAGCAGGATTGGTAGGAGGTCACAGAGGTCAGGACAAAAAAAACTCTCCTCGGGAGACCTTCTTCCTATCATACCGAATGGGTCTAGGTGCCATCGGGAAAATAGGAAGTTCAAAGGCAGGACGCCTAAGCTTTTTCCAAGCGGGCACCATAGGATTCTCCTATAGAGGAGGAGCAGAACCTAATGGTACCATAGCAGAGTGAGAAGAAGCGTCAGACAGACCAACCAAAGGGGAAGAAGGAGGATCATGAGACTTCTTCTCTTTTTCCTTCTTTCGAGCCTTAGTGGCATTGTCATCAACCTTTAAGCAAGCCCTATGTGAAATAGCATAAGGTGAGGAAGGGTATCTAACTTTTGACCTTAGATGCCCTTTCTTGTATTTCTAATACGTTCAGTGCAGAAGGTCTGTCCTAGGTGAGAGAGGACGAATAGGCACAAACCAAGAGTAGTCTAATGAGTAGCTTCCACATGCAACTGGTGGTTTATAACCAGTGTCATGGATTACGTGTACAAAACCCCCATGGATAAATTTTAGACATTTATGCACAACTGAGGGTACCGCGTTCATTTCCACCAACCAAGGGATACCCAATTTCACCCTAAAGAGCTTAGACCTAGGGATAATGTCAAACAAGAGGTTCACAGATTTAGTTCCCACCAGGACCGACAGGACAATACTACCTAAAGGGGGTATGGAAAGCCCATCATGTGTGTGGATGGTACTCACAGGTGCATCATACCCATCTTTATGTAAAAAATTAATCAGCATAATCTCCTCAGTGATTATGTCTACTTGTGACGTTGGATCAACAAGAACACTTGATACTATGTTTCCATTCATCCGTGCGAAGATATAAAGAGGAGATGGTTCTTTGTTAAATCCCATCAGCAGATCCTGTGAAGTGAAGGTTATAGCAATGCCACTATCCATAGGTTGTGCAGAGGGGATAGGTTGATGCAAGAAGGAGGCCATTACACACACTAGACAATACTTTCACAGAGTCCCTAAAGGTAAAAGGATAAGACAGTGACCCAACTAAGGTTTCATTATGTAATACCTTTGGATGCTTCAAACTATGCCAACTAGGGGTCACTAATTGGGTTGTAAGGAAATAGCCTCACAACACTCACACCTATAACACTCCCAGAGTACAAGGAAAGGAACTATCAGTATCACAAAATGAAACCAAAATGGTTCATTTCAAGTTCACCAAAATGTAAGATAGGGGGACCACCACGTGCAAGGCCCCAAGTTATGGTGGGCCAAGATGCGGAAGGCTTCCCTAACTTACCTCAACTTAGCGGAGAGTTTAGGAAATGAAGATGAGAATGATGAGGACGATAAAGTCCTACAACCACTTTGTAATCTAGAGATTCAAAATGGGGCTAGGTGAGCTATTTTTCAAGCTCAACACTATATCTTAGATAAATCTCTGTCTCAGGACGAGAGCGTAGTTCTGGGACGACAGCGCGGTGCACTAGCATCTCTTAGGTGCGCTGACATCCGTACGACCAGAGGACCGAAAGTACAACATGAACTGTCAAAAAAAAAGCTAGTAGCCTAGCTAACAACTTCTAAGAGAGAAAAAAACACTATGAAATATGATAGATATAAACGAATGTGATAAAGTAAATATACCAAAGCTAGGGTGACAAAGATGATTTCGTAGAAGACCCTATTCACCAGCTAGCTCCGCAAAGCACGTACACCTACACATAGAAAGAGAGGAAAATCTTTGATGGCTGTATAGGGGCCTACCTTAGTCAAACCCCCATTTAGGTGTTTCCACCTCCATGGACAACCAAGGAAGTGAGATAAAGAAGTAATTTAGTAAAGAGCACAAAAGTACTACAAAATAATAAAGTGCTAACTCAACCAAGTGATAGAGAGGAGAAAAGGGAAGCTTACCACCTCCACCAAGAGCACTCAAGGTTTCTTGGCAGAGAAAGTGAGAGTACTTGAGCCTCTGCTACAATGGTGTTTCATTCCCAACTTTCTCTACCAAAGTGATGGAGTGTTATGTTTGTTGCAATGGAGTGCAAGGATGCTACTTGAGAGCTTGGAAAAGAGTGCAAGAGTGTGAGGATGGATGCTTGAAGTGTGTAGAAGCTCAACTAAATACTTAGAGGATTGAAGAAGATAGAATGCATGTTTAAGGAGTTAATTTGGAGGGAATGAAAGAAATGGCCATATTCGGGTCAGTCGGCCAAAGGGGGCATTACAACTTGACTCCCAATGAGAAGTGTAATGCCTCTACAGGTTCAGCCACAAGAATCTACAAGGGATGAAATCACTTCACGTGGATGTCTGCGCGTCGCGCAAGTGTCCCTAACAGAAATTCCTCCACTTACGCTTAAAATAGGCACCAAATGAGATGCAAGCAATGGGCTTAGGTGGCATTAATCCTCTGAATTTGGCTTTCTAAAGTGGAATGAGGAAAAGGGGAATTTACACGTGGGGTGAAAATTCACTCCTATACACCTACATCGTGCAATGTTAGCTCCAAAAACATGCGTGATTGCTAGAGACTTTGGAATGATGCTTGAGATCTTGATCACTACAATAAATCACTATTATATCCGCTCTTGAATTCCCTTGATCATAATCTTAGCTATGTTTTTTTCTCACTTAAATTTGTAGGATTTGAATTGATGAAATAACCTTGTATTTATAGGTGTGTATCCTTTATTTCCTAAAAATTAAACATTACAAGATGACATTAAAATTTAAATTCATAGATAATAAAATACTACCAAAAACATACTTTAAATTCAGGTTCAAAGGCCTAGGGAGGACCCATTCACCCATGGTCGAATGGGTCCCAGACACCCATTCCTAGAACACACATTGCTCAAGGTAAAGTATTATGTGTTAGCATTAATTATTGTCAGTTTCCCCTTCGAAAGGTGTAATTTATTAGGCTTGTGTATGTTAAATAGGGCTTATTAAGGCCTAATTAAGTCCATTTTAATTGAGGAGCTTAAAAAAACTATGAAAATGTAAAGGAGTGTATTTTTCTACACTATATTTAGCCTCCACTTTAGTGATAGGATGACCAAGTGCGTCTAACCTGCACTAAAGTAGATAATCAAGAGAGGTCTAATTGGACAACTATTGGAAAGATAAGACAAAAAAGGTCAAGGATGATTAAGCCCCCAAAATCTAAGATCTCATCAAAAACCAACAAAGGCACAAAGAGACACATACATTTGTTAAATATGCAGCAACAATGATAAGATACTCAATCATACACTGTCAAAGACTTAAAGAAAGAAAAAGAAAAAGAAAATGGGTAGATCAAGCCTCAACTATTTTTCCAACTTGATGTGGATCAAGCCTTAGTTGTTTGTCCAAAAAATGTTTACAAGTGAAACCCACTATCCACTATGCAAATTACAATGCACTCACATGGGATAGTGAAATTTTCTATCCACTAGGTGAGCCCCAAGAAAGTGGCTAGCTAACCATACTAAATTTATACCTCCTAATAACTTCGATAAGGTGCCACACAATATGAACTTCAAGCTTCGTAAGGCTTTGGAAGTTGTGTTATAATAAGAACTCATGAAAAAACATGGCCCTACTAGCAAGCAACGTGTATTATGCTTGGTGGCCATGAAAAAGGCTATAACTTCGAGCTTTACAAGGCTAGAAAGTTGAATTATGCTAGGAACTCATGAACAAACATAAAGTCTCTATTGGAAAGGAAGTTGTGTGCTTCACAAGGCTAGCAAGATGTAATATCCTAGGAACTCATGAACAAAATGAAAATAGGATAAGACATGTTCAAAGGGGTTTTTCTTAGTTCATGTAAGGTCTCACCTTAGGGAACATTGTGCCTAATGTCTCCAAGAGAGGACTAGTCAAAGATAAAATATTTAAAACTTAAGGAATACAATCTATAACATTACCACTAAGAGGAATGTCATATGATCAAAAAGGTCACAATCTTAAAGGAAATGAAACCCAATGGCACCACCAAGAAGAAGACACATCGCATGAAGTAAGAAGATCACACTAAGAAACATAAGTTATAGTAAATAATGCCAAAATGATAATGCCAATGTGTGCCCCCACTTTAAAGGAATTGCTAAACACCATGCTGTGATAAATTACTTTAAAGTAGCAAATGATAAATGTTAAACAAGACATGAGAGATTATTTGGAAAGCCCTATGTCAAGCATATGTTTATAGATGAAGTTGTTTCATGAAAAGGGATTTCCCCCAAATAAAATCCCAAACACATAAGGGATCTAAAGATTAAGGGTCGGTGTATTTCTTTGCTATAATGTTATTATAGAGCTCGAAAATGACATCATTCCCCAAATACTCGTAGAAATGGAAGAATGACACATAGAGAGTGAAAACAAAGAAAAATCTTTTGGGTCAACATGGACTTGAGAGTTAAATGTCTCGACACCTTGCATCATCCCCAAAAGGAAAACACAAGACAAAAGAAAAGATAAAGGATTTACAACATATAGAAGAATGTAGGTACAAATAGAGGAATGAACATAAAGACATGTAAAACAAAATGATATGGTGGATAACATTATTCTCATGGAATCACACAAAAATAACATGAAAATGAGATAAATAAAAGGCTATCATCGCACATGTGAGTCAGCCTATAGTAGGTAATTTGCATCCCAATCTTGTTCATCATATGTGGAAGGTGGATAACTAGCCAAAGGTACAAAAAGTGCTTGAAGATACTTACAAGTCAAGGGTGTGTAGAGAGAGAGGGAGTAAAATAAAGTATTTTTTTTTTTTTATGTTTTTTATTGTCAAAAAACCATAATATGAGTGTGTTATAGTTCTAGTGCATTATAACGTGGTTGTGTTATAATGCTAGTGCATTATAATGCACTTTGTGGTATAATTCTAGTGTGTTATAAAGTGCTTGCATTATAATTCTAGAATGTTATAATGTGCTTGCATTATGGTTTCTAGGGGTCCAGAAATTGGGGTGGCCAATTTTTTATCCCCATCTTTGTGCAATTACCTAAATCAGAAAAAAGGAGGTGCTAGGCGACATCCTTATTTTATGGATCTTTTAAGCATTAAAGGCTCAAAGAGGTAGCCATTAAATTCAATTTGAGAAGAAACATCTTAGAAAACACTTTCACCATCTCAAAAAAACTCATCAAAAAGCTAAAATTCTTCAAGAAGTGTAAGAATGCATAGCAATTCAATTCTATCATAGGATTTTTCAACTTCATGTAGAAAAATCCCCACATTTTGATTAATCTTATAAGCCCAATCTTGTGTTCCCAAATTAAAAATCATATTCTCAAGAATATACCTACCCTTTATGAAACCCATTTGAGTATAATTGATAACCTTAGGGAGGATATTGGTTTGTCTTAGAGGCAACAACTTAACAAGAATTTTATAAGAAAAAATCAACAAGGTAATCAATTTCTAGTTCCTCATATTACTCTTTTCACATCTTTATGGAGGAGCTTTATAACATCTCCATTCACTTTATTTCCTAGGCATCCTTTGAAGATAACTTCTTTATAAAATTCATTTGGAAAATCATCTACTCCAAGGGATTTACCATATTCAAAATCCAATATTTCTTTACAAATATCATCTTTGGAAATATCCAAGTTCAATTCATTTAGTCATTAAAGGAAAAATGTTTTTAGGAATTAATTTTTTGCATAGTTCTTGAGATTGCTTATAACTATTTTTTTCATTGGTAGTGAACATATTCTTATATAAGGGATAATAAACATTACCAAGCAAATAATGGCTCCTATAGCTGGAAAGAGGAGCAGAGGAGTTTTGAATTCCTCTACAGATGGTGAGGTAGATGAAGATGGAAATGATGTGGATTTGAGTGCTTTGGATGTTTCTATGGCTCCGATGATCATGGGCCTCTTGGTTTTGGACTTCTTTTTCGTGCTTGTGGGTGTGGGGTTTCATTTTTTGTTTGTTGTTGATGTTGCTTGGGTTGTTGGTGTGGTGGATGGCTAGCTTACTTGGACGGTGCTTCCCTCTAGACTTTCAATAAGCTATCTCAAGGGTATTTCTTTTGATGTCTTCAGTCTCTTTGGTAGCTTTATTGTTTTGGTTACTAGTTGCATTTCCATTTCTCAAGCCACCCTCTCTCTTGGGCTTGATGCATCCCCTTTATCTTGGTTTTACTCTTGTTTGTAAAGTTCCTCATTGTTGTTCCAAAGTTTGGTTTCTTTTTCCTATTTGAAAATATTGGAGTGTGCGGGGGGTGCTACTATTTTCCTTAAGAAGTTCCTGTTTGTCTTGGGTCTCAGTCATGCTATGCTCTAGGCCCATTTCTTTTGTTTTTTGGAGCATCCTTTTTTATGCTCTCTTGTGGTTTTCAGTGGTTGTTGCACCATCACTGTTCTTCCTTATGGAAGGATTTTTTTTGTCTTAAGCCTTGACAATTGATTGGTGGAGTGTTTGGTCTAGTATTAGCTTTGTTGTACCCTAATTTAGTAGGACGAGAGTCCTTTGTTCCTCCTTGCTAAGGATTTTGTTAGCTTTGTGGAATCCCATATGGTATGCATGGTTCTTCTTGATGGGGAGTTTGATTTTCTTCTTTTGTAGATATGCATTTGCCTAATATTATTAAAGGTTTCCTCTCAGGTTACTATTGAGATATTTTTTTGTTTGCTAGGTCATCTTATTTGATTTTTTAGGAGTTATTATTTCAAGAAAGAATTTTTTTGTTCCCCTTTTGGTTTATGAAGCTTATGAGGCTTAAGGTGGTTATTTTTTATAACTAGTGAAAATTTTCCTATTGTTGATGGTATTGCTTGGATAATGATTGGATTTCCTTTTTTAAGATGTGTATGGGAGTGGTTTCTTCCCCTGGTATTTCCTTGTGGTTGTTGGTTGGGATTTTGATGACCCAGTTGTTTATGCTGCTAAAGGAATCTACATTTTCCTCATGGATGCAACTCCTATTGAGGTGGAGCTTGAGGTTGGTGGAGTTTTCTGGTTTTGGTGGTAAGGGTGAGCATGAAATCCTCTCTAGTAGAGGCGTTCTCTCTTATGCTAGTTTTTTCTCTCCTTTTTGGCTTCTTTGTCTAGTTCTCATATTGAGGTGGAGATTTTATCTATGATCTTGTTGGCTCTCTCTTTTGCAGCTCCTTTTGAGGTGGAGTGTTCCCCTATGGAGGGTGGTAATTGGGTTTGCTAGTAAGGTGGGCTTATTGTGGAAAGGGATTCCTTTCTTTCCCTTTGGTTGATTTTTCATTTGAAGTTGGAATTTATGGTGTTGTTGTTTGGGAATTATAGCCATTTGTCCAATGTTTTAAGCTTAATGCTTTCATTGGTTTTCCCCTGTTTCTATAGGGTGGTGTTTTTTTGTGCTAGTTCCTTTATTTTTGCTACCTTTGTTTCTTTGTAGTTGGTCTTTTTTTTCCAATTTCATACTCTAGTCAAAAGCATGGATTTTTTATCGATTATATTCTCCAGTCAAAAGCATAGTTAGTGTGTTGTTCTTTCTAGGCTCACTTCTGGTGAGTCTTGTTTTCTGTTGACTCACTTTTTGTGAGCCACCTCTCTTTACCTCTATGACTACTCTATAACAAGGACTAGCCCTTCCAATTTTATCTAATCAAAACATATTATTATATAAGGATCTTAAAACCTATTTAATATCTTCATTACTACTATGTTAGGTGCCTTCCTCAAAAATTGGACCAATGACTTTCATATTGTTCTTAATTTTAAGTAGGTTAAAAAATATTTTTACCCACTATTGCATTCCTTAATCCATTTAATCTTTCCCCTAATTTTCCCTCATTGAGATTTTATTATTTGGGTTTTTCTCAACTTACACTTGATGATACCAATACATTGAATAAACATAATGTTGTCTTTATCTTTTTGCACATCCTCTTCTACTTAGAAAAATACTTCATGTAGAGCACATTAATATATTATTATATCAATAGAATATTTTTTACCAATGATTTTAAAGAGATTTAACAATTATATGGAAAATTCTCCTAAATCCTAATGGCACACTCGTTAGGAAAGAGATTCTTGTTAATTCTCCTAAGAGTTTTAATTCCATATAGATAGTCTTGAATACATAATATCTTAGTGTTTAGTTTTAAAAATTTATGCTATAATAATATTTTCATGACTAAGATCTTGGATTATAATTTTATCTTGAATGGGGTGATAATCAAACAACATGATAGAAATAAATTTGATGTAGTTAGAGTCCTCTTCAAAATAGAAGAAATTTTCTTAAATATAAAATATGTCTAGCTCATGCCAAAAATTATTTTCCCATCCTATTGATTATTGGGCTAGGTGTACCATACTATCTTACTTTCCTTTTTATTTCCCCCTAATGTGTCAACAAGCTTAAGTATCTTTTTCATTCTAAGCCAAATTAATTGTTCATTTCCCTTCCACATCTAAGGAAATCTACCACTTTTATCTTCTTTGTTCTCAACAACATTAAAATAACCTCTAAACACCTAGAGAATTTTAGGAAATTCAAAGGCTAACCATTTCCAAAATTAAATTATTTCTCTATAATCATTTGGAGCATAAATAGGGAAAATCGTAAATTTGGTGCTATTTATCTCAAAAGTAACCCAAGGAGAGCAACTTGAATAATGTATTTATACCACTTAGTGTCTACAAGAATGATTGTTCCCCCTTTATCTCTACTGTAATTGGAAATAAATAAATTTTAGTTCTTCCATACAAATCTTAGGTTGCTTTCTAGCCAAAACCTAGCATCCTTCTCTTCATGAAGAAGAAGACAATCCAAGTCTTTAAACTTATTACACAAGGACCTTAAGATGAAATTCCTAGTACCAACTCTATTCCCCTAATATTATAACTTGTAACAATTTATATTCATTTATGTCATGGTATTTCTAGGCTTCTAAAAATCCTATCAAAGCATTTGGGAATAATTTCCCCCTTTCCTTTTTAACTAGGATTTTGGGAGCTATCACTCCTACTTGCTTTCCATTTTACCTATAATATTTTGTTTTTTATATTATCCATATCAACCTCATGCTTAGAAACCTCTTCTTGGAAGAGAGGTTTTATAGACTCCATTTCTTTACTACTAATGGGGATGTTGTTAGTAATCCTTTAAGGTCTACTAAACTCACAGTTTTAGAATCATATTTTTAGTTGGGTTCCTAAGATTTTTTACTAGCCTTAAAAAAAAAATTAATCTATGAAAGATGATTTCTTGGGAATTTTTTTGATGGCTAATTTTAGTAGATTAAAAAAATTGATCCACCTTTATATTAACTTTACAATTTTGAGGGATTTCCTCCTTAAAAGATTTATTCATTTAAATTTTCTTTGTATCGACATTTTTCAGAATAATTTCCACATCTTCTTTTAGTGGTAGAGACATCTTGATAAACATTTTTTTGGGAATTTTTTTCCCTCTTTCCTCTTATTTTTACCACTAGAAATGTTATTCACATTGTTAGATTTTAAATTCAACCAAAATAGGGTATTAGCTTTTTTGAAGACCATCACTTTTAAAAAGAAAACCATCATTTAATCCTCCAAGACATTCATATTCACACTTGAAAAATTTCTTATCCAACTGAAATCTAGTAGCTTCTAGAATCTAAATCCCAATGTTTAGAGATACCAATACTCCATAATTAATATAAGGAAGTGTGGACCTAGTTTTTTCCACTTGAAGAACTTTACCAATTAATTTAATCAATGGGGGAAAATGTCCATATTTAGGCCTAGACATTTTTAAAGCCCAACCATCTCAAAATTAAACAAAACATGATTTCCTCTTGTGATGTTTTAGGAGACCATGAGACATATTTAAAAATTATTATTCCTTTATTCCAAAACCCTTTTTCAAGCACCTGTAGTGTAGGAAAATGCATACCCAAGTGCATTTTCACTCTTGTTTGGGCTCGCATTGTTTTGTTTATAATTATTTATGTCTTAATTGGTCCTATTTTGCATCCACAAGCCTAATAAATTATATCTTTTTATGCCTAATTTCAACAATCATCAAAGGGTAAATGATAATTTGATGATTTTTGTTGTGTCCCTAATTCTGGGGTCAGGACTAAGATGCCACCTAAGGAATCTTTGTCCCCCAAAGGTCTTGTGACCCTGATTTCAAAGGCACCTTAATTGGGCCCCTTTTTGGAGTCTATGCCCCAATTTTCATGCCTCGGGACTAAGACACCACCTAGGGAATCTTAGTCCCCCTTGGGGTATTTTTGGGATTTAATTTCAAATCTTGGCAGGACTTAGCCTCCTTTAATTAATGAATTCATATGTCAACTTTTTGTGGTGTAATTTCAGGATATTAAGCATAGGTAAGTATAAATACAAGGTTCTTTCACTCATTTTTCATCCTAAAATACCTAGCAAACTAACAAGCATCCAAGCATTCAAGTATTTGAGCATTCAAGAGAAATTCATCAAGCATTTGGAGCCATCATCAAGATTCAAACATCATATCAAGGATATTCTTGCATCATGTGTGTTTTTGAGCTAACATTTGTGATGTAGGGTTTTGATTCAAGCAAACAATTCAAGTCAAGATCTATCAAGCATTCCTTTGATTCAAGATCTACACTCAAGCTAGCCACCTCACACAAGTTTGCAGATTTCATGACAAGGGTTTGGTGAGTTGTAAAATTTCATGTTGTTCATTCATCATTTCCCTTCATTATTCTATTTCATCAAGGTTTAATTACCAACATGGGGTTTGAAAAAGGAAAAGTCCCATTTACTAATAATAAACAAGCTTTTCCTCTCTTGCATGTTTGTGTTTGTAGATTTAGGTTGAAGATAATTTGAAGTACAAAGTTTCAAAGTTGCATTACAAAGTTGTCATCTTCACAGAAACTCACCTATAGGCCAGATCTTGAAGTTTCAAGACCTAAGATCTGAGAAGAAGGAAGTGGAGACATTGAGCCTTAGGATCACATTCAAAGATCTAAGAAATTTAGATAAGGACTAAGATGGTAGTAAGGGAATATTAGTCCTCCTAGTGGTTTTTCTAGAGATTCTTTTGGATCCTAATCTGACATTTGAAGATTCTATATTTCCCCTAAAAAATAGCAGCAAGACTAAGACAACAGTAAGGGCATATTTTGACAACATTTTTGCATTTCCAAGATCCTCATCACATTTTTAGAATTCCCAAGTACATACATCATAACTTTTTGTTGCTTAATTTCATCATTTGAACTCATCATTCAGCTTGCATTACTAGGTTTTGTGAGTTGAATGTTGTCTTTTCCAAGCTTTTGCTTGGTGGTGAACCCCTCAAAGTTCAAAGAACCCCCTCCTAGGTCTTCCTTGTTGAGAATTTACTCACCTTTGGGGTTGATAGTCAATCCAATTTGGGACCCTAGGACATTCTTGAATGACCTAAGGAAAATAGTGGCATTTCCACCACCTATTTTCTTTTTGGTTCATTATGGTGAAGCTGACATTTTTTAGCATTCATTTTTTATTTGGAGTTCATTAAAATCCTAGATCTAGGTTGCATTAAATCTTGCATTGCATCTTGCATTAGTGAAAGTGCATCTAGGGTTTTTCATATTTGCATTAGTGAAAGTGCATATAGGTTGCATTTTGGCTTTCTTGCATCATTTTATCTTGACATTAAAGTTTAAAAAGTGCATTGTAAATCATCCTAATTGCATTGAGAAACATTGTTATTGTATTCAACTTCTTGTCACTAGTCACTTTTTCTTACATTCATTTGCACACTTTTCTATTTCTAAACATTAGGTCCCTAGGTAGGCAGACTAGGAACACTGTTAATAACTTAGATCTTGATGTTTTTCTAAAAAAAACCCTTACTGGGACTAAAATTCCCTTACTGGCGTCTTAGTCCCTCTATGGGTTTTTGGTTCAAAACCTTGTCTGAGTTGTTTCCTTTTTGTTCCAAGTTTTGGAACCTCCAAATTTCATCAATAGGACTAAGACTCCCTTGTTGGCATCTTAGTCCCTGTGGAGTTTGAGGTTATAGTCTTCAGGGTTAAATAGTGATTTTTTATGCTTTTGTTTGCTATAGTTACTCTGTTGTTTTAGTCTGTCAATTTGATATTTCATACATTTCCATAGTTCATGTTTACAGTGATTGATAAAGATAGATTATTGCACTTTCATTTTGTTAGTTGTAGACTTCATTTTACATTCATTAGAAAAATGAAAACAAAAAAACAAAAACATCAAAACAAAAAAACAAAAAAATGGTTAACTTTAGAGAAATCATATCATTCAAACCCTTTTGTAGAGATGAATTTTACATGTTAGATGAAGCCCTTGATGAATTCTTCTCATGTAGATCATCCACTAAAGCTTTGACACAAGAGGATGCAAACATCGGCAATCTCGATAATCATAATTTTTCTTCTCTCAATATCTCTCTCATTGGTGATGAAGGTATCTTAGTGAAAGAAAATACAATCATTGAAGATAATGAAAGTATTTTCTTTCTTCCTCCCCCTTGGAAAGCTATTATAATACACAAAGCTAAAATCATGGCCACTACTTTACCTAGTCTCCATGCATCTCCCAACACCTCCCCTACTTGTGAAAATGTTTTAGTGAATAAGGATACAATCATGAATGATCATGACAAACACACTTGTGAGGAGGATATGTTGATATTAAGAGATCCAATAATTGAGAACTATGACAATCTTACATCTCCTACTTGGGAAAAAATTATAGGACATGGGGATATAATTATAGATAATCGTGACAATCAAACCTTTGCTTCTCCTAATATCTCTTCTAGACATGAAAAAGATAGTTTGGTGTTAAAAGATATCCTTATTAAGAGTCATGAGAATAATTTTCCTCCCTTTCCTAATTCCCCTACCATTTGGGAAGACCTATTTAAACAAAAACTTTCAATCAGTGGTAACCATGAAACTCATAGTTATCCTTCTCATGATGCCTCCCCTTTTTGTGATGAAGCTTCTTTACAAAATCTAACCACAGAATGCGATGAAAATTTTACAAGCTCTCCTACTAGGGTAGATATTAGGGCGCAAGAGAATAAGGCCCTAGAAAAATAGAATGAAATCATGAACAATCATGACGATCATACTTGTTCTTCTCCTAGTATCTCTATTATTGCTAAAAAGGATAATTTGATGTTATAATATACAATCAATGAAAGTCATGAAAATCTTAGTTGTCGCCCTTCACATAGGAAAACCCTTATTGAGCAAGAAAATTAAACCATTGATCATTTCCCTACTTGTGATGAAGTCATTTTAGAAGAACCAAGATCTGAATGTCATGAACATCTAGTTTGTAGTTCTCCTAAAAACTCTCCTGCTAGGGAGAATATCATGGTGCAAGAAAAAGACAACATTGACACACTTGTTTCAAACAATAGTAATATGGTTTCCTTAGATGAAGATGATGAAGTGAACTTAGACTCCACTTTACTAGGAGATCATGAAAGTAAGGATAAGCCCTTTGACATTATGCACATTAGATATCCCTTGACACCAACCACCCATGTCGAATTGGTACAAAATAAAGAAAGAGAAAAGCAAATGGAACAAGCCACAAAGTTATTGGAAGAGGCTTCAAAAACCTTTGATTTCATTTCTACATCCATGGGGGAATACATGATCATAAAAAAATAATCTAAAAAGAGAAGAGAAAAAGAGGTAATGTCAAAAACATTCACTTCAACCACTTTAGAAGAAATGACAACACACATGACAAAATGTGAATATGAACAACCACCTAATCCAAAAAGAGTGAAAATCTCTATGGAAGAGCTTATGTGATTCTGAAACAACTTGGGTATAGTGAAAAAGGATGTGGTGCTAGAGAACAAGGTATTCATATCCCCATAGAGCCTAACATGCAAAAAAATGACTAAAGGTCTTGGTTATCATCCCTTGAAAGAAATAAACAAGCCTTCATTCAATGTCAACACTATTTCACAATATTCTTCCAAGACAACTTTAACTTTGTTGCATTTGAAACTGATAGATATCTCATTAAAAATGTATCAAGTTGAAACTTTGTTTACTCACCATAATAAATAACCTTAGTTGTTGCTCCTTGCCATGTAATAGTTGTAGGATCATAGTATACTCACTATTGCATGTTTCATAAGCATTGCAAATAATCTCCCTTTTGCAAGGAGTAACATATCATCATCCATTTTGGGCTCATCCTTGTCCTACACCAAGTTGGGGCAAGGGGTTGGATAGCCTTTTCCTTGTATGTCACTTGTCATTGTCTCTTTTGGCTAGTTGACCATCTTTCATGTACATATAAGAGCAAGCTTGGGATATGGATGACATGCCTTAAGTTGACTCGCATGTGACATACTTATCCATGATGTAGTTCAATTTGGAAACATACGACTTGGCATAGGGCTTTCCGAATAAGCTCTCATATTTTCTTTATTGTTAGCATTTATCATATGCTACTTTAAATTAATTGCTCATAGCATGGTGTTTAGCAATTTCTTTAAAGTGGGGGGCATACATTGGAATTATTTTGGCATTACTTTGGCATTATTTTGGCATTTTTCCATGTTCCTTGATGTTATTTCCTCACTTCATGCGATGTATTTTTCTCTTTGTGGTGACATTGGGAGTAATGTCCTTTAAGAGCTTGATCTATATTAGCATATTACATTCCACTTAGTGGTGATGCGATGCACTGCATTTCGTAAGTTGTGAATCTTTTATCCTTTGATTGGTCCTCTCTTGGAGACATTAGGAACGATGTCCCCTAAGATTAATACCTCACATGAATTAAGAAAAATCCCTTTGAACATCCCTCTTTCCTCTTGCATTTTCTTTTTTGTACCTTATTAAAGTCATGGAGGTATGGCTTTGATATGGTCCCCTAGGGCTCACCTAGTGAACAACTAGCTTCACTAGCCCTTGTGAGCTTGCATTTTCTTTCTTTTTTCCTTATCATAGTCATGGGGGTATGACTTTGATATGGACCTCTTGGGGCTCACCTAGTGGACACCTAGCTTCACTAGCCCTTATGAGTGTGCATTTTGTTTGCATAATGGATAACTCATTCCACTTGTAAACCTTTTTTAACAAACAGCCTAGACCTGGTCCACAACATGTTGGATGGCCAGTCAAAGCTTGATCCATTGTATTTTTATTTTTCCTTTTTCTCCTTTTTCTATCTTTGATGATGTATGTTTACGATCTATTTATGGCTTTATATATCATCTGCATGTGTGTTGCTTTGTGCCTATATTGGCTTGTCATAGGATCTTGATCCTAGGGGCTTGACCACCCTCTTGGTTATTTTCATCCTATCCTACTATCATCGGTACATTTGTACCCCTCTTGCTTGTGTGGTTGTCTACTTTAATGTGATTTTGAAACAATTTCATCCTCTCACTAAAGTGGGGGCTAAATGTAGTGTAGGAAAAGGTATACCCTTGCATTTGCACACTTGTTTGGGCCCACCTTGCTTTTTTTATCATTATTTATGCCTTAATTGGTCCTATTTTGCATCCACAAGCGTAATAAATTATATCTTTTTATGGATAATCCCGACAATCATCAAAGGGTAAATGATAATTTAATGATTCTAGCTATATGTCCTTGATTTTTGGGTTGGGACTAAGACTCCACCTAGGGTGTCTTTGTCCCCTAAAGGTCTTGGGACCTTGATTTTAAAGGCACCTTAATTGGGCCCCTTTTTCGAGTTTGTGCCCTGAGTTTCATGCCTTGGAACTAAGATGCCACCTAGGGTGTCTTAGTCCCCCTTAGGGTATTTTCAAGATTTAATTTCAAATCTTGGTGGGATTTAGCCTCCTTTAATTAATGAATTCATATTTTGGCTTTTTTTGGTGTAATTTTGAGATATTAACCATAGGTAAGTATAAATACAAGGTTCTTTCACTCGTTTCTCATCCCAACATTCCTAGCTTGATCTAACAAGCATCCAAGCATTTAAGTATTTGAGCATTCAAGAGCAATTAATCAAGCATTTGGAGCCATCATCAAGATGTGAGCATCATATCAAGGATATTCTTGCATCATGTGTGTTTTTGAGCTAACATTTGTGATGTAGGGTTTTGATTCAAGCAAGTAATTCATGTCAAGATCTATCAAGCATTCCTTTGATTCAAGATCTACATTCAAGCTATCCACCTCACACAAGTTTTCAAATTTCATGACAAGGTTTTGGTGAGTTGTAACATTGCATGTTGTTCATTCATCATTTCCTTTCATTATTCTATTTCATCAAGGTTTAATTACCAACAAGGGGTTTGACCAAGGAAAACCCCCATTTACTAAAAATCAACAAGTTTTCCATCTCTTGCATGTTTTTGTTTGAAAATTTATGTTGAAGATCATTTGAAGTGAAAAGTTTCAAAGTTGCATTGCAAAGTTGTCATCTTCACATAAACTCACCTACAAGATAGATGTGGAAGTTTCAGGACCAAAAATCTAAGAAGAAGGAAGTGCAGACATTGAGCCTTAGGATCACATTCAGAGATTTCAGAAATTTAGATTGGGACTAAGATGGTAGTAAGGGAGTCTTAGTCCTCCTAGTGGAATTTTACAGAGATTCTTTTGGATCTTGATCTGACATCTGAAGATTCTACATTTCCCCCGAAAAACAATAGTGGGACTAAGACAATAGTAAGGTCATCTTAATCCTCCCTAGCATATTTTGACAACATTTTTGCATTTCCAGAATCCTCATCACATTTCCAGACTTCCCAGGTACACACATCATAACTTTATGTTGCTTAATTTCATCATTTGCACTCATCATTCATCTTGCATTACTAGGTTTTGTGAGTTTAATGTTAAGTAACTATCTTTTCCAATATTTTTCTTGGTGGTGAACCCCTCAAAGTTCAAAGAACCCCCTCCTAGGTCTTCCTTGTTTAGAATTGACTCAACTTTTGGGTTGATATTCAATCCAATTTGGGACCCTAGGACATTCTTGAATGCCCTAAGGAAAATAGTGGCATTTCCACCACCTCTTTTCTTTTTGGTTCAACAACCTCATTTGCATATTATAGTTTTTAAAAAATAAGAAACAATCCATTTTGAAGAATTGGACATAAAGAAATATAAATTCATAATTTTTCTCCCTAGACATTATTTAACCAATTATAAAAAAAAATCAAAGGAATATTATCCATATCCATACAAGAAAGGAAAACAACAACATTTTTTAATCTATTTTTCTCATTTTTAATAGCTTTCACCATTTCATCATTAGGAATAAATTAAATAACTCCTTGGAAAAGAGGGTCCTTACCATCTTTATTCTCTCTGACTCAAATCCTTGTTTAAATTCTTCTCTATAGTTAAACTTGAATCCAACTTCAAAGTTGACATCCTTTGGAAAATCTTTTGAATCTTCAACCTCCAACACTTATTTGAATGTTTTCTTACTTAGGCTCTTCTCTTTTCCATGACTACCATCTTCACCTTGAAATATATTTTCTATAAAAATCACATACATGAGTAGTAATTACATCTTTCCTTGGCTACTTTAGATTCTGAAGTGGTGAAAACAACTCAAACATAGGTCTTTAGAATGATCACCAATTTTTTTTTAAACAATATAAAAATAGAAAAAAAATTAAAAAATACTAGCACACAAACAATTACCAATAGATGATTCCCTTCCAATGTTGATTGGCTCAAGCTTAAATTTGATGGCTCTTCCAAAGGGAACTCGAGTCAGGTGGGTGGGGTTGGCATAATCTATGACCATTGAAGGAAGTTGGTTTTGGCTTATGTAGTTAATCTGGGTTTACAAACTTCTAACTTTGTGGAAGTAATGAATGCTTATCATGGGATCTGTATTGCTAGGATGTTGGAGTTTTCATCCTATAAATTGAAGGGAATTCTAGAAATACAATCATGTTGTTGAATGGGAAGGTGAACCCTTGCTAGACCCTATAGGACCCCATTGTCTTGGCTCATAATATCTTAATAAACCTTGAAGTTTGTAAATTTTCTCACATATTTAGAGCTAGTAATAAAGTGGTTGATTATTTAGCAAATATGGGTACCTTTATGAAAAATATTACTATTTGGGATGATCTTTCAATGATCTTGAAGTACATGTGTGAGCTTTTATTAAATGATGAAAATTACTCTAATATTGATCTCTAGCTAAAATCCTCATTAGCTCAGATTGGCAACTAGCATAGATTGCGTTTAAGGAAATATTTCATCCCATCCCACCTTTTCATAAGTTATCTTTCCATTTTTTTTTGCATTTTACCTGGTGCTTCTAAATTGCTAATTTTCCTCTATCTAAAGTGTACACCATGGTGGGTAGTGATCTCATCGAAGAGGATCCCACCTCTTTCAAGGTCTAGAAGAATGATAAGGATGTCTGGAATATCCTTTAGCGAGGTAAGTTGGCTAGTTATGTCAAAGGAATAGTGGGTCATGATCCTAACATTTCCATGGAATTTGTCAATTCCTAGAAAAATGACAATGTGACTATTGGGGACTACTCATTCTCTATTAATATGGAGCTTATTGTAGAGGAAACCAACCTCTTTTTGGAAGGGACCTATCTCCTATGAAATAGAAAGGAAATTATTAAAAGGAGATGGATAGATTTTTGAAGAAAGGGGAAAAGATCAATTGACCACATAATAGGTTCGATAGAGATGACCTCTTGGGAGTCTAGAGAAAAATGGAAGAAGTTATGGTGTGTTATGTTACCCTAGAAGGTAGATTAAGGGCTTCCATGCTCACCTCTTTTCCATGCTTAATCATTTCTATTACAATGTTAAAATGAACTTCTCATTCTAGATTATGTCCTCTCTTGAACAACCTATTAATTCCATTTAGGATAAAGGGGAGAAATTACCCATCTACCAAGGGTTGATTTATAGATTGTTCCATTTTTAGGCATCCCTTTCCCCTTCCTTGGCCTCTACTAAGAAAAATCTCTTGTGGTTAGAGATTTTGTTGAGCCCTTGGAGGGCCCATCTACCCCTGACCTAGAATTGGCATTGTCCTTTAATTCTCATAGGGTTACTAGGGCTAAAGGTAAATCCTTTTCCTTTGATAATTCTGATGAAGAATCCTAGAACCCCACCCTAGAAGGCTCCTCGTTGGTTCCCCTATTCATGAAGACTTCTCTGAAGCCCTCAAATCCCCTTTTCCACTGACTCTTCTAGACCTCCAAATTCTCCTACCCTATGTGTAAATTTGGACAAATCCTATGAAGACCCCAGTTGGATGATGTTTTTTTGTGTTGGTTGTACCCCTTGAAACTTAAAATTAATGACATGACAGATGTTTTGAATTTTTAGAATGACATTTTAAAATGGTTACTCACCCAACTTATCATGGCCAAAGATAAAATTCAACATCTAGAAGAGAATGTGCTTAATCAAAAGGAGATTTGGTTGACTGATGTTGATGATGAGGTTCATTGGGCCCTTTTGTCTTCCCTTTCCAAGTCCTTTGAAAATTGGACCAATTGGGAAAATGAAGTTGATGAGCTCAAGGCTATGGTTGGTACTATGGAGGAGAGGGAGAAGTTGTCGAAGGAGGTGGCTACCATGTGTAGAAATCAGGAAAAATCCCTTAGTGCTTCTACAAAATTGTTGACTACAACAAGGAAATGGTAAAATACACCGCAGTCACCATTTAGGTGTTCTAATAGGAGCTCTACAATAGCCATGGAAAAAAGGCTAGTGATGACTATCAAGAATTTGTGCACTCAAAGAAGACAGGTAAGAAATGTGGTAGTTCTACTTTGCACAATACTCACGAGGACTAGCCTGCACAAAAGAAGCCCCTATTCTTTAAAGAAAAGTAGTAATTTCTAGCAAATGAAAGGCAATCCATTCATCAATCTACTGGGCAACTAGTAGCTAGTCCAATCCCTGGCTGGTTCTCCCCTATGTTTTGTTTTTCCTACTTTTGTTGGTCTTTTGTAGCTACTTTTATTTCATTTTTTGAATGCCTCATGTCTCTTGAGCTCCCCTATTTGGCCTCTATGGCATTTTTATAATGGGTACAAGGTATGTGCAGGATCATCATGGAAAGAATAGGCCCTTAAGTGGCAAAAAAAATAGAAAATTTAGAGTTGGGAAACTTGACGTAAAAATTTGACTAAGTTATCTATATTATTTCAAAAATATGTAAGAATAGAATTTGTAGCAAATTGAATTTAGTTTCTAAACTACTAGGTTTGTTTAAAAAGAAAAAGTATATATTTGGTGAAAATTGGAAATTTCAATGCAGTAGTACTTA
Source organism: Sequoia sempervirens (assembly GCA_007258455.2). Classification (NCBI taxonomy): domain Eukaryota; kingdom Viridiplantae; phylum Streptophyta; class Pinopsida; order Cupressales; family Cupressaceae; genus Sequoia; species Sequoia sempervirens. The sequence goes on along the minus strand of VDFB02047230.1, from coordinate 54,744,833 downwards.
AATTTTAGGGAAAAAATAAGAATTAGGTGTCTGTCTGACCACCCTAACCACAATAAAATGATAATATTTTAGATATAAGTAGAGGACTCATGTCCCGATGTGATGCATATTTTTTTGTAATTTTTTTCTAAGTAAATAATTAATTATGAATTTTTTATTACAACTTTTAGAAAATATAAAAACTCATATGTCTTACCACCTTAACTTGGTCAAAACTTTATGAAATTCAAATTTTCTTTTTTTAATCTTATAGTATACGAAGCATAGAATGTGACACTTGTTTTGGATTCAAAAAATGTGATACCATTTGAAAGCTATAGATGTGTTTCAATCAGCCTATCAATTAGGACTTTAGTCATAATTTGAATAGAAAATGAATAATAATTACTTATTAAATTCAAAGTAAAGCATAATTTATATTGGTGGAAAGCTGATAATCTCGTTTAAAAACCCTTTTCATTTTGTCAATTTTGGGTAAAAAAAAGGTTGTCAGCCACATACCCATCATATTGCCACTTTTTGGCCCATCATGATCCTGCACATACCCTACAAGCCCTTCTTGACTTTAATCTAGCAAGTCAAATGAAAATCCCCCAAAAACAAAAATATAATCAAATGAACTTGACAATTCAACTTTATTGTAACCAAGATGATGAAGAGTACTAATTAGATTTGATTTCAGCAAGGAAGAAGCCCTCAATAGGTTGATCATGGAGGGTGACCTTTCATCTCCCTCAACCAACCTCAAAGATCTTCCCACCCTATACTTTACTTTTCCATTAACATTCTTTTGGTGAAGAGACCACTTAAAATGATTTTCCAATAGTATAATAGTCTTGATAATACCAAACTATGCTAATTGAGCAAAAAATATTGTGTATTCAATTCCCTTCTTTTATGAGTACCCTTCAACCACTAGGCTACATATATTTTCCTCTAGACAAATTCTTGAGAAATCTTGCTAGAATCACTTTCAAACATTTTAACCCTATCCTCTTAATTCAACAAAGTCTCATATAATTCTTCTAGCTTGATATTGTCAATATCTAGTGTGCATATGAAGTTACGACACTCATCTAAAAGACTTTCAATCAAAAATTCTATAATTTTTGAGTCGTATTCCACCACCATCTTTTCAAATTGATTTCTAAAATTCTTCAACCTTTTATATTTGCGATCATCCATGCTCATATGAAGTTATGATACTCATCTAGAATAACTTCAATCAAAAATTCTATAATTTTAGAGTCACATTCCATCTTCATCTTTGCAAGTTGATTTCTAAAATTCTTCAACCTTTCAATGCGATAATCCGTGCTCTCTCCTCCCTTCATTTTTAATGATTTAATTAACATTTTTAATTTACTAGTTCTTTTATGCATTGTTTGCAAAGTTTCTCATATTTTCTTTGTTATTTTAATATTTTAAACATGAGGCCTAATCCCTAGGCTAATTCACCATAGGATAGTTGTCCATGCATTCATATCTATTTTATCTCAATTTTCATGCATGCTTTCATCTATAGATTTTTATTTAGTTGTTAGCTTGCATAAACTTTTTATTTGTAGAATTGATTTCATCTCACATTTTTAATTTGCATAGTTAAAACCATCTTTTTCACAAACCATAAAATTAGATCTTTTAAATAAAGCCATAGTAGAAATATAAATAAAATCCTAAAACATATGAATTTACATAAGATACTTCTCACTTTGTAAAAACATACCAAAGATAAATGAAATTCCTTATAACAAAAACTCACATGAAAAAAATAAAATAATGGGTTTGACTTGGAGACTCTTCCAATGAATAATCCTCTTTTCACTTTGAATAACATAATAAGATTTCATATTCAATAAAGTGAATATTACGAATTTTTAATGTTAGAACATTGCCTTAATAAAAAAAACATTGCCAAGCTACGTGCCAAAGCTGTCTTAAGATTTCGGACATGCTCCAAGGCAATCACAAAAGTTGTCCGTCCTGATAGAAGCTACAATTCACACCATAGAATGTGCAGAGGGGATTGAAAGTCATCAAATTTGAAACGGAACCCATGACTCCCACAAATGCCTTACACAACTGAGGAAACAATCCAATCAAGATATGAGAAAACAGACCTCAAGTCAGTATATATCTCACCGTGGACTTTCCTTCGGTGCAATTAGTATATTCCACATAGACACAGTAAGTAGAGACACTAAAGAGCACCTATACTGGTGCATACAACTCCTATACTCTTATATAACTATCATTATATAGCTTCTACCCAAACAACCAAAATTACAGCTCAAGATTTAAGTGGCTCTCTTATCATTAAAAGGACAACCACATAACAGACAGAGAGATCTCAGGAAATATATATTCATATTCAGATACAAAATAGTTAAAAATATATATGATTAATTTACAACCTATAAATGGTTGGAAATAAGCCATTTAGAATTCTTGTAATGGTGAGCGGCGTAAGCGGCTGTGCCGACCAATCTAGCATTAATCGCCCCAATAAAACTTATTTGATCAGCTCTTGCTTTTATAAGCTATCAAGTCTAGGTAGCACCTTTCTCATTTTAAGCAGCCCTCCCAAATGCTTTGCCTTGGTATTTTGCCATTTGAATATATTCAACGACACACGCTGTGATTTTCTCCACCATCTCTCCTTCGTCACTGAGAAGAGCAAGGGAGTAATATATTATAGAGACGAGTCTAACTGAAATAAAATCAAATAAAATTCAAAATGCATTATACCCTTCACTGATAAAGCCTTCCATGAGTGAAACCGTGCGCAGAGCAATTTTCCATTTCTCAAGCGTTGGAATACTGAATTTTCCAGCCTGCTTATGCTTTCGGAAAGCTTTTGCATACACTCCATTCTTGCCCTCCAGTCGAACTTCAGAGGGTCGAACTTTCCAAAACACAGGGACGATTGGAGCCCCAGTTTCAGTGATCAAATGGAGCTCATCCAAACACCATTCAGATTCTGCATAGTTGGGAGAGAGGATTACGACATGAGCAGAAGCTGTTTGTATTGCACTTGTTATAGCTTGAGGTATGTATTGCCCCACTCGTAGAGATTTTTTGTCCAAAAACACTTTACATCCTCTATTTTGAAGACTATCATATACTAAACTAGCTAGAGATTGTTTTGTATCCTTTCCACGGTGATTAATGAAAACCTGATATGCAGGTGTGGGAACAACATAATGGCGGCAAGGATTGGACTGAGATAGCGGAGGTGAAGAATGGGAAGGAATAATATTTCCCATTACATAAAAGCTAGCTTAATTCAATCTAGAAAGTATGAATAGGCTTACTTAAAAGAAGCGCATACGTCTTACGCTTGACTATTGAAGTCAACCTAGAAAGTATGAATAAGACTTTAGTTACTTAAGAGTTAAGGAACGCATAGTTCTTATGAAGTCGAGAAAATATGAATAAGACTTACTTGACAGCCAAGAAATACATAGGAAAGGTTAAATCTGTCGGCTGTGGATAAAAATCATATGATTAACCTAAATAACCTTTAATAAGGAACATGAATATATGGGAAAAGGGTAATGTACAAATACGATAATAAATAATTTAGTAATTTTTTTAAGGATAAAGGTAGGATTTTTGGAATGGTCTTATTTATTTTTAGAAACAAGAAAGATTAGATAAAGATGTTCAATAAAAAATAAAGAGTAATAATAAGGATCTAGTAATCCAAAGACAACAAAATAATAGTAGACAATCGGCAATCAATCAAGGGAGTTGAACATAACTAAAAAAGTCATGCAAGTTAGAGACTAAAAACTATCATCAAATTAAGGATGATTTGAAATCAAATTATTTAGGGGCATTGAACAACCCCTTCCTACAGATCAATTAAAAATATTTTCTTCTTCATTAGTCGTTGTTTGCTTTCAATTACAAAAACTAATTGCAACATTCTTTCTTGATTGAATATCCATTTTAAGGACCACCCCTTCCATAGAAGGGGTCAAAGGATGACTGATTTGACTCCCATCAGTAACCATAATGTTGATTTCCTTCGGAGATGATACTAAGGGTGTGAAGTGGCCCTCACCAAAAGGGTTGCAAGATTTTTCATGAGGCTCAACATATTAATTAAGCCATGTTGATCAGTATTTCATCCCTACTAACTAGGTCTAAGCTCAAAGCATTAAAGTCTTCATTTTCCATAATAATTTCCAACAATAGTTCCACTTCTTGAGGATTGCTAAATGACTCTACATCTTTTTAATTCCTAAGATAGTTTACTCCTTTTCCCTCTAATTTGTTGAGAACCCAAAGGAGTGTCCATCCATCTAACATAATCAACACATAATCATGGAGTCCTCATTAGTAATATGTTAAACCCAATCACCTTATTTTTTAGGAAAAGCTAATAAAGGAACAAATATTCTTACCAATTGTAGAAAACATATAGAATCTAGTAAAAAAATATTCTTGCTTGAAATCATCATAGGATCGAAGTAGATGAGTTGATCAATGGAAAAACGAATTCCTTTGAGAACCTCCACCTCCCACTATTCTAAAGAAAAGATAAAAAACTTCACACAATCAAGATCTTTGTTGATGCACTCCTTAAGATCCAATCCAAGAGACTAATTAACAAGAATAATCATCAAATTTCTTATAAAATGTGGGCCATCCAAGAGCCTTTTATCACAATGTTTGTTATTCAAAGAGGAGATAAAAAATAAACCCTTCATTGTAGCCAAAATCTCAAAATGGTTGTAATACTTCTATTTTCTTTTGACCCACTATTGAAAGTCATCTATTTTAGGTCTTTCCCTAATAAACATTCCTATGAGATAATTTCCAAGATTAGATGTATCCCTTTCAATAATGGAGTCCAAAACCTTAATGGAAATAAATTGACCTACCTCAACAAGCAATGTGGAAAAAGGTGTAGAGGGGAACAATGTAGATAAAATATAAAAAAAAAATATTAGATTAAAGATGGAAAGGGCATGTACCCATTACAAGGCGGTCATAGAGACCCAACGAGGGGGCTCATGATAAGTGAGACACCCACAAAGAAAAGAAGAAATAGCAACTAACAAACCAACAATAAAAATAAATGTAGAGCACAAGATGAAACTAGTAGGGAACCAGACCAGCTACTGGTCTCCCAGAAGCTTAATGCCACTAATGGCCTACCACTCCTTAGCTAGGAAGTGGAGATTCTCATCAAAGGTAAGGGGACCCTTGCGAGCAGTCTAGATCTCCTTAGTATAGGGAAAAGTGGGGCCAAACCCTCCTTCTTACCCTTTTTCTTTGAATGTCCAATGTCGTAACCAACCTCGGTCTCCCTTTTACCATGACTGTTGTGAAGTTCTTGCTAAAAAAATTTTACAATGACTGTGGTGTTCTTGATAGTCTTCTTACTATAATCCATAAAATTTTTATTGATTATTTAACATATGATATATAAATAAAATGGTTTCCTATAATCCATATTCAAGTTTACAAAAGACAAATACTATTTTTAATTTGGTCTCATAAAGGATCAAATATTTTTATTTATTTGATTTGACTATGAAACCTCAGAAATAGGGGTTCTATCTTTAGGAGATGGAACACAAGAGATAAGGACCTATTTCACTTAGTTCATTCAAGGATACCTTAGAGATCTCAATCCAATGATAGAATGAGGAATAGAGATCTACAATAAGGTGTTATAGGGTTTGATTAAAGACTAAAGAGGGGTTCACCACCAAGCTAGGGCTTGGAAAGACTAGGAATGTAAAAGATATGCAAAACCTAGCTATATGACCTAGATTATGAAATTGGAATGTTGAATATAAGAATGAGAAAGTACAGAGGTGTACCTAGAGACTAAAGAGGCTTAAATGAAAACCTAAAATCTTGAAAATGTTGATTTTAAGGCACATTTTGGACTCCTATCCTAGTAGGAGTGATTTAGTCCCAGTTTAGGGTTTTAGGCTGAAACCAGAATCTAGAACTACTAAATCGGGATCTACAAAAAAAGTTTGAAAATAGGTATAATGAGACTTATATGCCACAAGTTAATATTTAGTCCTAGTATCAGGGTTGCTCTAAAACTCTGATATCCTCTAAGTCTTTTTTGTATCTTTCCTCTTGTCAAATCTCTTGTTCTAAAACACTAGATTATGCTCTATAATTGACTTTTTGTGCTCTTACAAGCAAGGTGACAACTTTGAAAAAAATTATTCAATATTTCTCTTCAATGGACCTTCAACCTAAACCACCTAGACCTGTAATCACACATCAAAGAGAGAAAAATGTTTTTTTGTTAGTGGATAGGGGTTTTCCTTGGTCAAACCCTGTTTTGGTAATCAAACCTTGAAATGAAATAAAATAGAATGAAGGAATGATGAATGAACAAATAAGCAATGTTGCAACTCACCAAACCCTTGAACAAAAGGTTGCAATCTTGTATGTATTGGCTAGCATGAATGTAGATCTTGAATCTTGCTTGAATGATATAGATCTTCACTTGAATTCTTGTTTGAATCATAAAACCCTACATCACAAATGTTAGCTCAAAAAAAAACATGATGCATGATGACTTTGACATGATGCTTGATACTTGAATAATGCTCCAAAATACTTGATAATCACTCTTGAATGCTCTTAAATGCTCTTGTAAGTGCTCTTCTAATAACTTGATGATTTGTAGGCTTTCTAGGTGAAAAATGAGTGAAATAGCCTTGTATTTATACTTGTTTATGCCAAATTTCTTGAAATTATAGCACTACAAGCTAACATCAAATATAGGAGAATAAAATACCACCAAGAATTTGAATTTCAATTAGGTATAAGCTAAGCGCAACTCATATGCAGTTGTGGTGTATGAGTCCCATTAGGCTGAGCTTGGGACACATTTTTCAAGAAATGCTTAGTTTAATGTTAAATTCAAATCTAGGCCACAAAACCTAGGTGGGACCCATACGCCCAAGGTGGCATATGAGTCCTAGATCACTAAATTTGTGCCATATAATATGAAAACATTAATTTCTAATTGGTCACTTGATATATGTCGGGATTATCCTTGGAAAGATGCATTAATTAAGGCTTGTGGATGAAAAATAAGACCAAATAAGGCATAAAGAAGCCCAATTCCAACAGGGAGGGCCCAAACAAGTGTGAAAATGTAAAGGGTTACATTTTTTTACAATACAGACTATTTATATTTTTAAGTTTAAGAATGTTTGTAGATTTTCAAATTTTTAAATGTAGAAATATACTTTTATATTTATAAAATAAGATACTACTTTACTAAAAGCTAATGTTTAAGTACGTAAATAAAGAATAGAATTTAAAGAAAATAAAGTAAATCTTAAATAGTTTTAAACTCAATTAAAAAAAGTATTTAGTAAAAAAAGTAATTCTTTAGAAAACAATGAAATTAAATAAATTAATTATTAAATAGTTTTAAAATAAAATAATGGTTAAGAAAATAAAATAATTCAAGATTGATATCTCTTGATCTTTTCTAGATAGATAAATTTAATATAATTATACTAGCTATGCACGTGTTTGCATAATCAAAATACTTAAACTATAGTTTTATGAGGAATTCTATGCACCCATTTTTTTATGTGCATTTTAATGTTATCTTATAATGGCACTACCTACACCTATATCTACATTAAAACTATTTTTCATTGCTATACAATATATAAAGCTTCAAAACATAAAATCTAGATGAATTATGACAAACATGTCATTATATAGAAACATTTTATCTAAAAGTGCTTATATTGCATCTCCCAAAATTATGTCAAATCAACTCAAATAATGAACTCTCCTAATAACACAAATCTCAATTAAATAGTGTACATAATAATTGAAATTATAATGGAAGTGTAACATAGATTTTTTGCACCCTAATTCTTTCTAGCATTTATAGGGTTTTTCACCTAAAAGGAGAAAGAAGGGCCAAAATGCTCATGTCTACATTCAAATTAAATGCAATGTGGATGGAATATGGATGAAATATACTTTTATGCAATGCTTGAATGCAAGAAACTAATAATATTAATTGATTAATGAATGGAAACTAAAGACATGAAGAGTGTTTGAAAACACATTATGTAATGAAAAAACACCTAGAAATGAATGCAAACTTGTAACAAAAATTGAATATGGATGGAGACTAGAAATGGCTTCTAGAAGGCTATTGATGTTGGTTTTCAAGCTTGGTGGGACTCATTCACCATTCTACGCAAATTAGTCCCAGTTCGGGGAAACTATTCTGGAGCCCGTTTTAAACAAATGGGTATCCACAAATGCAGAAAATTCAAAACCGACCTAGAAATGGTACTCATTCGCCACCCATGGTGAATGAGTCCACTTTTGAATTTCTAAATATTCAAAGGTGGAATCTAAATCTCTCGGTCTACACTTTGATTCTCTATAGGTGTCTTCTTCCGAAACTCTTATTTATGAACCTAAAAGTGAGTTTTTGTTGATATTTTGACTTGATCAATGAAGAGAAGACTTGACCAACCTTACAACTTGATATTCAATGGTTTCCAAGCTTCCAAGAGACCTAAATCTACAAACACACAAGACAAGAGAGAGAAATGTTGAATGTTAGGGCATGGGGGTTTGCCTTGGTCAAACCCCTTTTAGGTAATTAAACCAAAATGATGAAAGAATTAGATGAAAAATGCAATAATGGAGTTTATTACCTTTCCATGGTGTATGATCTTGAAATTTTGTAGCAAAACATGAAGAATCTTTCCTTGAATGTCTAAAAAATTGATATCTTGGAGCTTTGAAATGAAGAAACCCTAAGTTGCTTGACTTGAGATGGAAGATTGGTGGATGAATGAATGATAAGAGATGTGAATTAGGATTAAAATACTTATATTTATAGGAATTTCACCTATTTTACCCATTAATACCTCATCATAGGCTGACATGAAGTAAGATTAAACTTAAATTTCACTTTTTTCCCATTCAAAGGTCAAAAATGAGCCAAATGGGACTCATTCGCCACCCATGGCGAATGGGTCCCACCTGGATGGGACTAGTTTTCCATGGATGGTGAATGGGTCCCATAGGGTCCATTTTAACAGCTAAGATGTAAGAAGATAAGGAAATAAGGTTTAAATTGCAACTTTGTCAGGTATTTGATCAATTTAAGCCTCAAGATGCACAATATGGGTTAATAGGGGCCTATTAATGATGATGTGAATGTCAATTAGGGCTTGGGACACAAAATTCAATGTGAAAGTGTGATTAAATGCACTTTAGAACACTAAATGAGGTCCACATAGCCTAGGAAGGCACAAGAACCAATGTGAATGTGCAAGACATTTCAAAACTATTTTATCATTAAGTTTAATTCAAAAACCTTCTAGATTGATGTAATAATGTTATTAAACACATTTTATAATGTTGAATCAGGGGAAATGGGTTTATTAAGTCTAGAAAGCATGAAAGTATCTTACAACACTATTACAACGCCTTTACAAGACATCGTTAAAAGCATGTTATTCGATTTGCAAGGGTCTAAGACCTAGTGTGGATGCATAAAATGCCTCACAAAAATGAATTAAGGCCTCATTAAGTCTAATTTATCATGAATTATTCCCATGTCAAGCAAGAGGTCATTTTTTCTATAACACATTTAGCCCCCACTTTAGTGAGAGGATGAACTTTCTTCAAACTCACACTAAAGTAGACATTCAAGAGAGATCTAAGTGTACAAATGTAGATGAAAAAGAGTGAAAAAGATAAAAGGAGGTTGTACAAGCCCCCAAGATTGAAGATCCTAAGTCAAACCTTCAAGATACAAAATTATCCAATGGCAAGAAAGAAGATGAAAGTGAAAAAGGGGGATCAAGCTTTGATCGTTTGTCCAACTAGTTGTGGATCAGATCTAGGCTTGTTTGTTTCAGAAATAAAATGCATACTCACTCTAGGGAAATGGAACTCTTGGCTGTCCATTGGGTGAGAAATCCACAACATACTCACTCTAGGGCCATGAAACTTCTTATTGTTTGCGAGGTGAGAAATCCCAAAGCTGAGAAACATATGCCAGTTGGTATGGTGGCTATGGGAAAATTCATGCTACTGAATGGGCTTCCCGCTCAACCATATTAAAGTTATACCTCCTGATAACTTTAACAAGTTGCTCAACGATATTAAAGCAGGGAAGGTGTGTGTTAGACCTTTCCTCCAAATGGCTGGACAAAAGCCATCTTTGATGGCGCTGCGAAGGGAAATCTAGGGATGGCTGGAAGTGGAGGTGTGTTAAGGGACTCAAATGGTAACTTTATGGTGGTTGTGGTGGAGGCTATAAGATATTTTCAAGTTTTAAATATAGCACATAATATGAATATAAAATATTTATGGCTTGAAGGGGACTTCAAAAACATCATTGATTGTCTCCTAGGTAGGACCCCCCCTCCTGGTCTATAAAGAATTGGATTGAAGAAGAAAAATATATTTTAGAAAAGTTCGATAAAGTTAAAGTATCCCACGTCTACGGGGTAGCTAATAGTGTGGCATATTACTTTGTGAATGAGGGGGTTAAGATGGAAGGTTTGAACATGTGGCAGAATTTCAGGGACTTGGGAGCTGAAGTTAAGGCCTTATTAGATTATGATGTTACACATGGGAAAGAGGAAAATATCTTTAATGATGATAGGGAAAAGGGCTAAGTACATCAAAATCAAGAGATTTGATGGGGCCATGTCAAATATCTTAGCTGGTAAGAAAAAGCGGCACGCTTTGTGGGTTCATTGGAATGGCTGCGTAAATTTGCAATAGGTTTTTGGTGATGGTAGAAACTACAATGAGGTGCATATGAAAATGGGGGGATAGGAAAAGAATTGAGCCAAAAATATACGAAATGCACATGAAGAATGGTAAGGTTTGGAAACAGGTTGTGAGAGGTGGTTTGGTTCCATTCCTGGAAAAACTTCATGGGCCTAATCCTATGGCTACTGAATATTTTGAGAACTAGAATAATGGAGAAACAATCCTCTTTGCGAGAAAGGTGAAACTAGATGAGAAAATCATAGGAGAGGTGACTAGAATTTCCACTAAGGGCATGAATTTTTATCCTGACAGAAGGTTTTCAGATGAGGCATTAATCAAATTCCCTAAGAAAGGAAAGGAGAAAATGAAACTAGTCAAGGTTTCCAACAACTATTTTGAAATTGACACCATAAAGGTACTTTGGAGAAAGGTGCTTTGTGTCATAATGGAGTATATTACCTTGGATGGGAGATTCACTAGAGTTTATGGTCATCATTTTGCTATCCTTAACCACTTCTGCCATAAGGTATAGATTTCTCTACCTCATTATTTGTTCTTTTCGTTGAGCAATAGCCTTGAGGACCACAAGAAAAATCCTAGGAGATACTTTATTCTTCATGTTGGTCTTATTAGGTTAATATATGAACATTATCAAAGCCTACCAGCTTTATCCAAACTGGTTGCCTCCATGGCATCTAAGGACTATGATACAGACAGTGGTGGTTCAGAGAATCATTTTAAGCCTAACCTAGAGAGAATTGTTTAAGCCCATCCATCCCCTGTTCTGTCTGGTAAGAAAACCCAGCTTTGTAAACCCCAGCTCGCAAAAGCTAACCCTGAGATCTACCCCAACTACCTGATTCCTTTAAAGAATCCTACTCTCAAGGGTCCCCCTACCAATAAGTTGGTTTCCTACTCTGTGGACTCTCTGGAGAACAAAACTAAGAATGTTGAAGCTAGCAAAAACTTTGTCTCAACCCCTCCTACCTCTTTCAGAGATGATGGTACCAGATTTCCTAGCTCCCTTACCCAGATGATGTTAACCTCATTTTATACCAGGATCAGTCTGGAAGTATCCTTGCCTCAGCTAGAAGTGGCGTTGGTGATATTTTCAGGGTTTTAAAATGGGCCTATCAAGAAATTAATGATCTTAATCTCAGAAATAGGGTTCTAAATAGAAAATTGGAGGAACTAGAATTGAAGATGTCTGCTCTGAGCAATGAAGAAGGAAAATGGAAAAAGAACAATACTGGAATGGGAGATGATGACATTGAGGACAAGTATAAGACTCTAGAAGCTGAAATTGTTAAAATAGAAAACAACATGAAAATTGTTGTGGAACAAAACCATAGAATGGCAAGGCACAATGCCATTATCATCAATGAAATGTTTGAAAAGTTGGAAAAGTCGCAATAGGGTGCATTGGTTGTTGATCTGGAAGAGGACAAGGATAAAAGCAAGAATGAGGACCAAGGATATCGAAGAGGACCCGTGCCAACCTTAAGAGGAAAGCGCCTCCTACTACCCAGATGGTCTAGATCTTAAAGAGGGTGATTCAGGAAATGAACAACATGGAAGCTGAGACAGTGGAAACGTTAAAGTCCCAAGTTTAGTTGTTGTCGGTATTTTGTCTAGTCTTTTTGGGTCTTTTTTGTGGCCCTTGCTGGCTTTTTTGGTGGCTATGGCTTTGTCATTTTATTTTCCTCTCTACAGCCTCTCTGTTTATGGGGTCTTTGATGATCTTTTCTTTTGTTTGTAAACTTTGTGGTTTCGGGTCCCTATAAGACCCATTTTTTCCTCTTTCAAAAACTTTAACAAGGTGCCACAAAGGAAAATTTTGGTTCAAGCTCTATGACCTAAGAAAAACTTTGTATGCTTGACACTCATAGACATTGTCAATGCAAAATAGTGTAAGGATTGTTCAAAGGGATTTTAGTTTTTTCGTGCAATGTCTCATCTTAGGGAACATCATGCTCAATGTCTCCAAGAGAGGATAAGCACAAATGATCTCATCTTGTTTCCAAGAGAGGACAAGTAAAAGATCTCATCCTGGGCAACATTGTGCCTAGTATTTCCAAGAGAGGGAATCACAAGAAAAACAAAATCGCACAATGAAATGTGAGTGGCAATGTATGCCCCCACTTTAAAGCGGTTGCGAGCACCAGTACTATGAGAAATAACTTTAAAGTAGAAGAAGGAGAACATAAGAGATTACTCAGAAAGCGTTATGCCAAGTCAAATGTTTTCAAGAAGCTACATCATGAAAAAGAGATGTAATATGTGAACCAACTTAAGGCATGTTGTCCACATCCCAAGATTGCTCTTATGTATTCATGAAAGGTTAATGACTAGCCAAAGGAGGAAACCACAAGTGACATACGAGGACAAGACTGTCGAACCCCTTGCCCCCACTAAGTACAGGATAAGGGTGACCCAAAACGATTGATGAAATGCATGCTGGAGTGAAAATTGATATCAATTAGAAGAATTAGGTGCCCTCATAGAGGGAAGCATACCAAACTCTTGAAAATATTGGATTTTATGACTGAAAGCCTTCCATTCATCAGTGGAGTGACCATGAACTCTATGATAGGCACAAAATGAAGTCTTGTAAGAGCATTTCTTTCAAGTTCTAGGGGGGAGAGTGATCAAATGATCTTGGAGGAGTCTCGACAAGATACCCTCTTGATCAATGGTAGAAGGTGGTCTTGTGGTATGTGAAAAAGATACCCCTTGCTTAGTAGTGGTTATCATATATACGCAAAAAAATTTAGATTGCGAGATTTTATTTTCTCCATTATAGGAGGATATAAAATCTAACGAATTCAAATCATGAGCGTTCTGCGAGATGGCATTGACATTAAGTGAAGGTGTAGTTGTGTGTGTCATATTTTTGAAAGGATGATGTTCAAGACCACTAGTTTCAAGGTGTTTAGTTAAGAATAATTTAGGAGTATGGTTTGTGAGATTGTTGATGTTGAGTGAAGGTTTGGCGATCTCTATTACAAGACAATAATCAAGACCATGAGTTTTTTTGTTGTGTGTGAGGATCGATGGGGATACAGATGTCTTGTTCGCTAGCACCACATCCTTTTTCACTATATCCAAATTGTTTCAAAGTACATAACCTTTTCCATAAAGCTTTTGCATTGCTTTTGGATTAGATTGTTGGGTATTTTATGTCTTTTTCTAAAGTGGTTGAGGTGGATGCTTTCAAAAGGTCATCTAATTTTATTTTTTTGCTATTTGATTCATTGTGTATGATCTTGTACTCACCCATGAAGTCATGCTTGAAATCCAAGGAACCCCAATTATCTTCTAATATCTTTGTGATTTGTTTAATATGTTGTTGTTTGTCTTTGTGTTGTGCAGGGTCCACTTGTATGGTTGGTTTTAATGTGTTCAAGGCGTTCTCTTTATTTTTCTCAAGTTGTAAGACACTATAAGGCTCATGATCAACGTCGATTGTGCACACTTTTTCATTGTAGATGTATTTCATTTTTTGATGAAGAGTGGAAGGCACACCATTCACAGCATGAATCCACAACCTGCCTAGAAGAAGGATATATGAAAGATCATGAGGCATAACCTAGATTGTTGTGTTCAATGTGACTTCTCCAACTATAATAGGTAAAGTGATCACACCAAGCGGTGTCTTTCCAACATTGTCAAGGCCCTTAATAGATAAAGATTCAGGTTGAATTTTTTATTTATC
>VDFB02047230.1:54707517-54730248 GCA_007258455.2 Sequoia sempervirens | reverse complement strand
AACTTTTAAGAAACAAAGAAACAAATATTTGTATTTTTTTTTTTTAAATAACTAGAAAACACAATAAATTACATGTTAGTTAAGCAACCCGGATTTTATGCTTGGATGGGAGATAAATTCAAATAGTTTTAAAAACTTTATCAATGACAATGAACTGATTGTCCAAAGAAAGAGTAGCCAAAACAAAAACTAATATAAAGAAAACATTGGTACCCACATTCATTACATATATATAAAGTTAACCGAGAGACAAAAGTACAACAGGTTGAAACATCAAGACGAAGCTAACCTCTATTCGCTTACACCAACTCTTCCTCCTTTCAAATCGTTTAGAATTTTGAATAACAAACAATTTTTTTCGTCGATGAAACAAGATTTAGAAGGATAGGCTATATAATAAGCTGGCTAAGATGCCTTAACAAATAAAACAAAGAACAGCCCAAATGCAAGTAGGTGGAGACCAAGTAAGAAGACTTGACTAATCAGGTGGACAAGCTGATAATGGAAAAAAAAAGATTCTCTCAATCATGCCTTGCGAATGAACTTCCTATGTATGTATCCATTCATATAACAGACGCGTTGATCTTTCAAATCTGCTTAAGATCTAATTATCTTACGAGTCAGCTGGTATTTTTACTATGCAGGTTTGTAATGCATTTTATTATTATCGGTCAAAAATACATTTTTAATATTTTTTAAAGAAATAATGAGTATATGATTTAAGAAATACAATGCACTCTTATTACTATTTTATAATGGTTTGCAGTTAAGACATATTATGGGGAAGAAGCCTGAACTTCAGTTTTACTTTGAGAAAGGTTCTGAGTTTTAATTCAACATCATCCGCTCTAAAAATTTTAGTTAAGCTCTTCTCTGAAACAAGTCCCCACCTACCATTTCTTATTAAAACTTAGTTGAATTTGTCTGCGAGAACGCATTTAATAAATTTCACGATGAAAATTGTTCCCGCCTAAGCAAACAATATAGAAAATCGGAATGTGTAATTTTCGAAACATGTTAGACGATATAAACAACGTAGATTTATGGAAATTTTGAAGTTATATAAAAAAAGAAAGTAGCAGACATTTTGCAAATTATATTTATGTACAAGCTGGAAGAGTTTTTCTATCCGGTAAGTTGTGAATTGTTAAGGTGATTGGCTGTACAAGGTGGAGAGCTCGAATCTCATGGATTAGTACAAGCCGGTAAAATGACTTGTCAGCTGTTAAGTACCAGATTATCCTTGAGAAAGATTGGGCTAAAATACAACAAAAAATATGGAGTCATCCCAATATAATAAGCTATCAAGTCTTGTAATGTACCCTTTTCATTTGCCCTTCCAAATGCTTCGCCTTCGCCTTCGCCTTGGCACTTTGCAATTTCAATATATTCAACCACACACGCTGTGATTTTCTCCACCATCTCCTCTTGCTCACTGAAACAGTAAAGGAGTAATATATTATAGAGACTAGTCCAATTGAAATAAAATCAAATAAAATTCAAAATGTATTTTACCCTTCACTGATAAAGCCTTCCATGAGTGAAATCCTGTGCAAAGCGTCTTTCCACCTTATGTATAATGATAAATAAATAAATTTACCCTTCATTACTCTTGTTGTTAAAGAATGAAAAAGTACCTTCTATATAAAAAAATATTATGGTGCTCATATTTAATGGACCAGTTAGGTTCGTTACATGATCCCAAATACATAAAATATACTTCACATGTTCTTACAATGATAATCACATTGTTTGATATACCTCCTTTCAATAATATAATTGAGCGGAAAACCACCAACATCAATGTAGGACTACTAATTTACTAATTTAATTAATTGCACAAGTATATATGATGCAATATAACTAAATTAAGGAATGTGTGGCACATGTTGACCTACTCATCCACCTATATATATTATAATATCATATTATAAGTTCATAACATGTCAATCATTCTATGAAAAATTTCATCTTCATAACGTGAGAAGAAGCCAAAAAGTAAGACCATTTCAATTAATTGTCAATATTATATGTAGTATCATCCAACCATCCATAGGTGATTTTTGTAGTGATTTTAGCTTCTTGGTACTTGAATTTTATCCTTGATCATTTCATTGCACCTATTTTATTATAGTCTTCATCATTTATGATGCCACTGTTGTAGTTGTCCCTCAAATTCCATTTACAAATCATATCTCTAATACTACTTGATAAAGTCCATATATATAATAATGAAAGAAAAACAATGTACAAGATAGATCATACACAATATAAGAGATATTTGAGGGCCGAGATGTCTTAATATCCAATATATGCATAAAATTAATAAACTCTCAAGATAAGGAAATTATATATAATATTTTTCATGAGAGAATAACTCCACATTATCTCCAAGAGAGCCTAATTGCATAATAAAATTCGCATGACCTTATGATGATAATCACCTCCTTTATAACAACCTTCTCCTAATAACATAATGGAGAGGTAAACCATTACTCTCAATGTAGTCCTACTCACCATCTAATATAATTAATTATATAAAATGTTCACATGACCCAAAATAATAAAATTATAAGATGTGTGCCACACATCATATCCCTATATGTATTATAATTTTTGAATTATGATAACAATGTAAAAAAAACTTATCTTATTTGAGTTTGATGGTGGTTGTTATATATATATATATATATATATCCATGAAGTTTGTATTTTTTCTTTTAAGCAATAAGATTATCTATACTTCACTCTATTTATGTTTCTCTCATATATTATCAAGGTTTTACCACGTAAATTTATGTTTTGTTGAATATTATTCTATTATTCTTTTTTATCTTTTATTCGATCTTTCATAACTAATTTGCGCTGCAACTTTATTTGATTATGTGAACTCATGATTTTTTAACAACAATATAATATACTGAAATAGATAACAAACTTTTAAAAAACCAAAGAAATACTTTTTTATTTATTTTTAATATTAAAAATAAAAAATACACGATAGATTACATGTTAGTTAAGACCAACCCACATTAAATAATTGGACGGGAGGTAAATTAAAATAGTTTTAAAAAACTTTATCAATGACAATGAAGTGATTGTCGAGAAATAGAGTAGCCAAAACAAAAACAAAGAAAACATTTGTACCCATATTATTTATATATATATAAAGTTGACCGAGAGACAAAAGTAGGACAGGTTGAAACATCAAGACGAAGCCAACCTCTGATCGCTTACGCCAACTCCTCCTCCTTTCAAATGGCTTAGAATTTTGAATAACAAAACAATCTTTTCGTCGATTAAACAAGATTTAAAAGGGTATGCTATATAATAGGCTGGCTAAGATGCCTTAACTAATAAAAGAGAAAACAGCCCAAATGCAATTAGGTAGAGACCAGGTAAGGCGACTTGACTAATCGGGTGGACAAACTGATAAAGGAAACAAAGATTCTCTCCATCATGCCTTGCGAATGATCTTCCTATGTGTCTATTCATGGCTATTAAAGGCATTCATATAACAGACGCGTTGATCTTTCAAATCTGCTTAAGATCCAATTATCTTAGCAATCAGCTGGCATATTTACTATGCAGGATTGTAATGCATTTTATTATTATCGGTCAAAAATGCATTTTTAAGATTTTTTAAAGAAATAATGAGTAAAAGATTTAAGATATACAATGTACTATTATTACTATTTTATAGTGGTTTGCAGTTAAAATATATTATGGGGAAGAAGCCTGACTTCAGTTTTACTTTGAGAAAGGTTCCGAGTTTTAATTCAATATCATCTGCTCTAAATTTTTTAGTTAAGCTCTTCCCTGAAAGTTTGAAACACGTCCCCACTTGCCATTTCTTATAAAAGGATCAGTTAATGATCAGGCGGAAAATTGTACCCACGTAGTCAAGCAATAGACAAAATCATAATTTTTAATTTTCGAAACAATTTAGACGATATGAACAACGTAGATTTTATGGGAATTTTGAAGTAATATAAAATTAGAAAGTAGCAGACATCTTACAAATAAAATTGCCATACAAACTAGAATAGCTTTTCTCTCCGGTAAGTTGTAAATTGTTAAGTCGATTAGCTGTACAAGGTAGTCAGCTCAAATCTCATGGATTGGCACAAGCCGGCAAAATAACTTTTCCGCTCTTAAAGTACAAGATTATCCTCAAGGAAGATTGGGCTAAAAAATTACAACATATATGGAGTCACCCCAATACAAATTATTTGATCACCTTAAGCTATCAAGTCTTCTAACACCCTTCTTATTTGCCCTTCCAAGTGCTTCGCCTTGGCATTTTGCAATTTCGATATATTCAACCACACAGGCTGTGATTTTCTCCACCATCTCGTCTTGCTCACTGAAACAGTGAAGGAGTAATATATTATAGAGACGAGTCCAATTGAAATAAAATCAATTAAAATTCATTAAAATGTATTTTACCCTTCACTGATAAAGCCTTCCATGAGTGAAATCCTGCGCAAAGCGTTTTTCCATTTCTTAAGAGTTGGAGTACTGAATTTTCCAGCCTTTTTATGCTTTCGGAAAGCTTTTGCGTAGACCCCATTCTTGTCCTCCATTCGAACCTCAGAGGGCCGAACTTTCCAAAACACGGGGACGATTGGAGCCCCAGTTTCGATGATTAAATGGAGCTCATCCAAACACCACTCGGATTCTGCATAGTTGGGAGACAGGACTACAATGTGAACAGAGGCCGTGCGTATTGCGCAAGTTATAGCTTCTGGTATGTATTGCCCCACTCGTATAGATTTTTGTCGAAAAAAGCTTTAAATCCTCCATTCTGAAGACTATCATATACGAAACTAGCTAATAATTGTTTTGTGCCCTTTCTGCGGTGATTAATGAAAACATCATATGCAGATTTGGGAACAAGATAATGGCAGCATGGATTGGTATGAGATAGCGGGGATGGAGAATAGGAAGGAATGATATTTCCCATGGCCTAAAGCTGTTTGGCAACATTCCTGCAGCCCACATAAATAGATGGAAAGATGATATTTCCACCTAACAGACTGATCACACGCTTGACTACTAAATTAATAAATAATTAACAATTAACTGGACGTTGACTATACTTTTGAAAAAGCAGAGTGTGGATGAGCTGTAATTTGTTTTCTTATTGAATATATGTTCTATAATATTAAATAGTGTATTAGTTGGTATGAGTTTTCCACAGTTCATGAGTAATAATAAAATTGACTGACCAATAAATACAGAGACAATCTTTTTCACTTTTGTCAAATATTTTTATTTATTTAGATTATTTTTACTTATCTTTAAAATTGTTATGGATTTTCAAACTTTGAAAATATAAAATATAAATGTTTGATTTAAATATTTGACATTACTATTATAAATTATTGTGTGATCTATCATCTTAAAAGTGAGATGAACTGTAATGGCCAACTTTCCTATAAAAAAATCTATGCAAAATTACTTCAACCCAAACATTATCATAAACTATAAAAATAATATTAAAAATCTGCACCATAAACTCAAACACTATTATAAACTATAAAAATATTATATATATATTACAAATCTATATACATCTAGAATCCAAAAACACTTTTTAAATAATCAGGCATCCCAATAAGTCACTTTTTAATTTAGTTTAATTGTTTCCACTTTCTTTTTATAGAAGACATATTTCCTGTAAAAGACTTACAAATAATACTCCCTTTAAAATCGGCCGCGCATGCATGCTTTATTAGATATAGATAGCTTAACGGGGAAGAAATATAGTGGCCCATCCCCAACTCCACTCAGAAATACGAGTAAAAAATTGAAGCGGGATGCTGAAAACAGGAAAGATTTAAGACTTTTTGAAAAAGGAGATTAAAATCTAGCAAATGGCTCAGACTTCGCAAAACAATGATTTGTCACACAAACTTTTGACTTCCGAACAACAAATTCGAAACGATTGAATGTGCGAATTTTCTATCAAGGATATCGAGATTGTAATGATTAACAAGGTCGTCAAAGAGTTCACGTCTGAAGGTCCAAAAAGTAACGGAAAATCTGTCTTCTCCATTTTCGCGGCCGTAGATAAAGAAGCTACAGAAAGCCGCTGCGGCATCCATGTCTTGCCATCTTGCAAACCACCAGAAAAAAACAATCAGAAACTGCGCACAGTTCTTACGCACTTTTTCCTTCGATCCGGCGGCAGTCGCATTTCTCTCCCTGGCAGCAGTCTCTGTAGAATTCCCGTAGCGAATGCCCATCAGTTATAGGACTGAGAAATCTCGGGCTAAAAGTTCGTAAGGAAAGCTAGTTAATTAATGAAAATTAATAAATCAATGGTATAGCACTTACATTCATAGGATATTAAGAAATATTTATAAAAATATTTTATATTTATTTTATGTTTTTATATTCATTATGTATATGTTAATGTTAATTATATTTTATGTATTTAATTTTTAGGTTTTTTTAATACAATATTATTGGACGCATCCTTCAAAAAAAAATTGCATTTTTTTGGATTGGGACATCTTCAATGTGTGGATTTGGAGGGCACACCCCTCACTATCCTACCACTTTTATTGTTGTCCTAGAGATGTTTTTGGGACATCTTCCTCTTAGAGGTGACATTTTTGAGATGCCCTTTCTTTTGGGGACTTTTAGGTGATGCCTAGACCTCCCCAAGACATCTTGGGGAATCCCAAGAGCCTCAAATGTCCTTGGGATGCCCAAGTGTCTCCCACTGTGTTGTAAAAGAAAAGTGCATTTTTCAATCAATGTTTTTTCCTTTAAATTTGTACTCAACCTGAACCCTAATGATGAGAGGTAACTAAAAACTATATGATGAACATATTGCAATGTTTTGTAGTGTAGTAAAATGCATACCCTTGCATTTTCGCACTTGTTTGGATCCACCTTTCTTTATTTATCCTTATTAATGTCTTAATTGGTCCTATTTTGCATCTACAAGCCTTATGAATTATATCTTTCTCTGGTTAATCATGACATTCTTCAATAGATAAATGATAATTTAATGATTTCATCTGACTGTCCATAATTTTTGGGTCGAGACTAAAACTCCACCAAGGGCGTCTTTGTCCCCCAAAGGTCTTGGGACCTTGATTTTGAGGTATCTTAAATGAGCCCCTTTTTGGTGTATGTGCCCCAAGTTTCATGACTTGGGACTAAGACACCACCTAGGGCGTCTTAGTCCCCCTTGAGTCATTTTCAGGATTTAATTTCAAATAATGGCGGGATTTAGCGTCGTTTATTTAATGAATTCATATGTCGGCTTGGTGTGATGTAATTTTAAGATATTAAGCATAGATAAGTATAAATACAAAGTTCCTTCACTCATTTTTCATAACAAGCATACAAGTCTTGCAAGAGCATTCAAGAGCAGTTCTTCAAGCATTTGGAGCCATCATCAAGATTCAAACATCATATCAAAGATATTCTTGCATCATGTGTGTTGTTGTGCTAACATTTGTGATGTAGGTTTTTGATTCAATAAAGCAATTCAAGTCCATATTCATCAAGCATTCCTTTTATTCAAGATTCATATTCATTACATCCATTTCACACAAGTTTATAGATTTTACAACAAGGGTTTGGTGAGTTGTAGCATTGCATGTTGTTCATTCACCATTTCCTTCATTATTCTATTTCATTTCATGGTTTAATTTCCAACAAGGGGTTTGACTAAGGCAAACCCCCATTTAATAACAATCAACAAGATTTTCCCTCTCTTGCATATTTGTGATTACAGATCTAGGTTGAAGACTTGAAGATCATTTGAAGTGCAAAGTTGCATTGCAAAGTTGTTATCTTCATGGAAACTCACCTACAAGCCAAATCTAAAGGTTTCAGAACCTGAGATCAGAGAAGAAGGAAGAGCAAACATCAAGCCTTAGGACCACATTTAGAAGTTTCAGAAATTCAAATTGAGACTAAGACAATAGTAAAAGTGTCTTAGTCCTCCTAAGGTATTTTTTAGAAATTCTTCCAGATCCAATTTTGACATCCGAAGATTTTGCATCTGCCTTGAAAATAAGTAGCGGGACTAAGATAGCAGTAAGGTCATCTTAGTCCTCCATAACACATTTTGGCAGCTTCTTTGCATTTTTGGAATCCTCACAACATCTCCAGACTTCCCACATACACACATCCTAACTCCCTATTGCATTATTTCATCATTTGCATCCTTCATTTAGCTTACATTATTAGGTTTTGTAAGTTGAATGCTTATTTGTCTTTTCCAAGCATTTTCTTGGTGGTGCACCCCTCAAAGCTAAAGAAGACCCCTCCTAGGTCTTCCTTTTTCTGAATTGACTCACCTTGTGATGGTGATAGTCAATCCAATTAGGACTCCTAGGACATTATTGAATGAGTGTAGGAGAAGAGTGATATTTATCCCCTTCTTCCATCCATTTCATTTTGGTGAACTTGACTCTTTTGAGCATTCATTTTCTAATTTGGAGTTCATTAAAGTCTCTGATCTAGATTGCATTCATTCTTACATTGCATATTGCATTAGTGAAATTGCATCTAGGGTTTCTCATAAATAGTGAAAATTACATTTAGGGTTTTTCATATTTGCATTAGTGAAAGTGCATATAGGTTGCATTTTTACTTTCTTGCATCATTTCATTTCATTCAAAAACTGAAAAGTGCATCATTCATAATCTTAATTGCATTTAGAAACATTCTTATTGCATTCAAAATTGAAAAAAATTGGATTAACTTTGCATTCAATTGCTTGTTCCTAGTTACTTTTTCTTGCATTCATTTGGACATTTTCCTATTTCTAAACATCAACATCATGAATAGGCAACCTATGAACACTATAGACAATCCAAAATTTGATATTTTTTTGAGAAAAAAACTCTGCTAGGACTAAAACATCCTTCCCAGCATCTTAGTCCCTCTCAGGGTTTCTCGCTCAGAATCCTCTCTCTGTTGTTTGTTGTCTATTTCATTCCCTGGAACTTCAAAATTTCACCACTAGGACTAAAACACCCTTACAAGCATCTTAGTCCTTGTTGAGTTTGACTTTCTAGTTTTCAGGCTCTAAAATTGCTTTTTTGTGCTTCTGTTGGTTGCTTTTAGATAGTATTCACCACATGATGGAAAGTGATGAAGGAATGGAAGTTGTGCCTAACCTAGCTCACATCTTTGGAAAACATCTACTTTCCACCACTATTGGTGCTCAAGCTTCAAACAATGTGCAAAGTCAAGGAGGAAATAAAACTCCTCCCCTCTTGACCATGACATCCATTCCAACCTATACCAATTATCAAATGACCACAACGATGAAACCAACTACAAATATCCTTCCTACCTCAAACATTTCCACTAGTGCTCCTTATACCTATGTGGCATCTAATCTTATATCTGCTCCCATATGCAATCCATTCACTGGTCCTCCCAACACATACACACCACCACCATAATCTCCTCCATCATAAACCACAAGTAGTGATCCTATCATTAACCACCTTTTACAAATCCTTTCATCCATTGAACAACGTCAAGTTTCTACTATAAATCAAAATCAAAATGGTCCACCTTCATACTATGTCAAAAGTAACCCACTATCCTTGTAGATATTGAGAACTCTAGTGCCATAAGGTATAGAAATCCCTAGATTTGAGAAATATGGAGGAAAGGGATATCCTGCTAATCATGTTAATGCCTTTACTACTTTTTGTAGTGACTTTATCTTTGAGGAAAAACTTTTGGCTAAACTTTTTCCTCGATCCTTAAAAGACATTGCCTTGTATTGGTTTTCCACATTACTGAATAACTCATTTCATTCATTCATTGAACTTTTTGAGGACTTTATTAACCATTTCCAAGTGCATATGGTTCCTGAAATGACATTAGTTGATTTGATGAGATGTAAGCAAAATGAAGGCGAAAAAGTCACTGACTTTATTTCACGCTACCAATCGCTTTATTCCCAAATCAATGTGAAGATTCATGACTCCCACCTTCAAAAGATGTTCACAAAAAATTTACAAAGTCAGATAAGAGACAAGCTCACCATGATGAAATTCCCCTCCTTCATGCATTTATGCAGTTCCCTTCGAGATTATCATAATTTCGTAGGTAGTAGTGAACTGAAAACCACCTTTTCTCTTCCTCAAAAATCTGAAGTTTCAAACCAAAAAACCTACAAACCTTTCAAAAGACAAAATAAAAGTTTCCTTCAACTAAATTCTACCTCTCAACCTACCCAACTAGTTGATACCTAAGTAGCTGCTATAAATAAGAGTAATCCTTATATCTTTTGGTATCCGCAAAGATAATTTACTCCCTTACCCGACACATTCACAACATTATGACCTAGCTATTAAAAACAAACATACTTAACTTACCTCTTGTTCAACCTCTTGACCCTAGCAAACTGTTACCTCTGAGCTTTAGACACAATGCCTATTGTGCTTACCACCAACAAAAAGGACATGGTATGCAACATTGCAATCATCTTAAACATCTTATGCAAGACCTCATTGACTCCAATCATATCCAAATTGGAGGTGTGAATGACAAAGGTAATATGTATGTAGCTCCTCCCAGCCAAAACTTGAAAATCTTTACCAATCCCATGCTCAACCATAATATTTCATTTGTTAAGGCTAGTGAAACTAAGCCTGGTGTGATCACAAATGATGATAATATGAGCAATAATGAACAAATTCCTATGGATGATGATGAAAAAATTCATATGGATACTAATGACCAAAGTCCTATTAATACGATGATAGGAGCGATTGACATCGAGCCTCGTAACAACAAACCATAATGCCCACTGAAATTACTTTCTCTTTAGAAAAAATAATCAAACATGCACCTGATGGTCCTCTTTGCATAGCTAGAAAAATTAATAACATGCCCACTCTTGGTATTTTAATTGATCCCATCCGTGGAGAAAATGTGATCATAGAAGAACTCTTATATGTGCATGAACTTACTCAAGATAGATATGATAAACCAAAAGCATGGATTAAAACACATGATGGTTTTTCTTGTGCTTTGATGGGCTCTATCACACTCCCTTTACAAGTAGGACCAAAGAAATTAAATGTATCATTCACTATCATAGACAATTCGAGACAATTTCATGTGAAGCTGGGCTACAAATGGCTTAACTTCATAAGGCAGTCCCATCTATTGTCCATAAGTGCTTAAAGTTTCCAATCGATAATGAAATATCCACTATCAACCATAGTGTCTTTAGACCCCCATCTTCCTGTGGAAAATTTTCCTTAGATTATTTTTTTCTTGAACCTATGGAACCTATAAAACCTCGTGAAGATTTCCTCTTCCTATCCTACCAAAAGTTCAAAGAAAAATGCATAGCCAGATTATCTCTTGAGAATTTTCCTCCACCCATGATTGCACCTCCACCCCTTGAAGAAAAAAATAGTGAGCCTAAATCCCTTCCAACAAACCAAGACCCATCCATAAACAATCCCTTGCCTATTTCCTATAAAAGACCTAGAGAAAACCAAGCAAGTCATAATTTTCCCCCTAAACAAATTTATAAAGCCAAAGAGAAAGTGGTTGAATAACCTTCCATGGTTTCTCCTGTTCTTCCCTAACATGAAGAAAAGTAACCTATGGTTGACACACCCACTCCTACACAAATGCAACTTGAAAACCATAATAAAAGGAACATAATGCTAGAGAGAATAAGCATAGATGTTGTGTTATTGCTCGAAAGATGAATGAATAAAACAACATTGAAAATCTAAATCTAAACTTGACAAAAGCAATAAATGATGACCTTCCTCTCTTACCAAAACAAAAAAGATTTATGTCTCCAACACAACAAGGAGAAAAACCTTCCATGGATATTATCATTCATCCTCCTATTGTGGTTAAATTGGATGATGATGATGACGAAACCACTAAAATTGATGACCAAGTGCATAATGAGTTGAATTTGCTATTTTCCTCTTCCTTGAGCTTAAAAAATAACAACCATGATGATCTTCCTAAATTGGGTGATGCGCCACATGTTGAACTTAGTGATTCTCCTAGTAAAACACTTGATGTTGTCCCTCTCACTAGTAATCTGCATTCTGCATATATTGAACAATATTGGGATGTGGATGACCTGCTGGATGGTTCACTCGCATGTGCTTTACTAGTATTTTATCTTTCCTTTTATCTTTATCTTTTTGTTTCCTTTTTTATTTCTTTTCACTTTTGATTGCATGTGTGTAATGTGATCCCCCATGATGTTATTTTTTATGTTTCCTCTCTCTATGTGCATTCCTCTATTTGTACCTTCATTCTTCTATATGTCGTATACTTTTTCCTTTTCATTTCAATCTTTTATTTTTTCTTTTAATTTTCATTTTTGTCTCATGTTTTTCTTTTGGGGATGACGCAAGGTGTTGAGACACCCTATGTCTCTTCCATGTTGACCCAAAATATTTTTCATTATCTTTGCTTTCATTTTCATTTTTGTCTTGTGTTTTCCTTTCAAGGATGACGCAAGGTGTTGAGACATTCATGTTTCTTCCATGTTGATCCAAAAAAAAATTCATTTTGTTTTTGCTCTATTTGTGCCATTCTTCTAGTACTGACCCTGAATCTATAGATCCCTTATGTGTTTTTGTGGGGCAGCCCTCTTTTCCTTTTTCCTTTTCATGTTTTGACTACTTTAAAGTAATTGCAGACATCTTGGTGTTAGCAATTTCTTTAAAGTAGGGGCATACATTGGCATTATTTTGGCATGATTTCATTTGCATTTTCCTTTTTCATGTTCCTTGATGTGATTTTCTTGCTTCATGCAATATTCTTTTCCTCTTTTTGGTGACATTGGGAGTAATGTCCTTCAAGAGCTTGGTCTATCTTAGCATATTACATTCCTCTTAGTGGTGATGTGGCACGCTGCATTCCCTAAGTTGCGAATATTTTATCCATTGATTGGCACTCTCTTGGAGACATTAGGCACGATGTCCCCTAAGATTAAGACCTCATATGAACTAAGAAAAATCCCCTTGAACATCCCTCTTTCCTATTGCATTTTTGTAACTTATTAAAGTCATGGAGGTATGGCTTTGATATGGTCCCCTGGGGCTCACCTAGTGAACACGTAGCTTCACTAGCCCTTGTCAGCATGCATTTTATTTTTTCCTTATCATAGTCATGGGGGTATGACAAGTTGATATGGACTTCCTGGGGCTCACCTAGTGGACACCTAGCTTCACTAGCCCTGGTGAGCATGTTTTTTTTTTGCATAGTGGACAACGCATTCCACTTGTAAACCTTTTTGCAAAAATAGCCTAGACCTAGTCCACCGCGTTGGATGACCAGTCGAAGCTTGACCCGTTGCTTTTTCCTTTTCTTTAATTTTTTTATTTTGTATTTTTCATTTTTCCCCTTTCTATCTTCAATGGTTTATGTTTGTGATTTGGTTATGACTTCATCTATCATCTACATGTGTGTTCCTTTGTGCCTATATTAGTTTCCCATGGGATCTTGATCTTAGGGGCTTGGCCACTCTCTTGATTATTGTCATCCTATCTTACTAGCATTTGTACATTTTAACTCCTCTTGATTGCATGGTTGGCTACTTTAGTGTGAGTTTGAAGCAAGTTCATCCCCTCACTAAAGGGGGTCTAAATGTAGTGTAGTAAAATTCATACCCTTGTATTTTCACACTTGTTTGGGCCTTTGCTTTATTTTTCCTTATTTATGTCTTAAAATTGGTCTTATTTTGCATCTACAAGCCCTATGAATTATATCATTTTCTAGCTAATCTTGACATTCTTCAATGGATAAATGATAATTTAAGGATTTCATCATAGTGTCCCCGATTTTTGGGTCTGGATTGAAACATCACCCAGGGCGTCTTTGTCCCCCAAAGGTCTTGGGACCCTGATTTTGAACTATCTTAAATGGGCCCCTTTTTGGTGTATGTACCCCAAGTTTCATGACTTGGGACTAAGATTCCACCTAGGGTGTCTTAGTCCCCCTTGAGTCATTTTTGGGATTTAATTTCAAATTCTTATGGGATTTGGTCTCATTTATTTAATGAATTCATATGTCAGCTTGGTGTGATGTAATTTAGAGATATTAAGCATACATAAGTATTAATACAAGGTTCCTTCACTCCATTTTCATAACAAGCATACAAGTATTTTTCAAGAGCATTCAAGAGTAGTTATTCAAGCTTTTACAACCATCATCAAAATTCAAGCATCAAATCAAAGATATTATTGCATCATGTGTGTTGTTGTGCTAATAGTTATGATGTATACTTTTGATTCAAGCAAGCAATTCAAGTCCATATCCATCAAGCATTCCTTTGATTCAAGATCCATATCCATTGCAACCATTTCACACAAGTTTGTAGATTTTACAACATGGGTTGGGTGAGTTGTAGCATTGCATGTTGTTCATTCACCATTTCCTTGATTATTTTATTTCATTTCAAGGATTAATTACCAACAAGGAGTTTGACCAAGGTAAACACCCATTTACTAACAATCAACAAGCTTTTCCCTCTCTTGCATATTTGTGATTGCAGATCTAGGTTGAAGACTTAAAGATTATTTGAAGTGAAAAGTTGCAAAGTTGCATTGCAAAGTTGTTATCTTCACATAAACTCATCTACAAGCCAAATCTAAAGGTTTCAGAACTTGACATCAGAGAAGAAGGAAGAGAATACATCAAGCCTTAGAACCACATTTATAAATTTTAGAAATTAAGAATAGGACTAAGACAATAGTAAAGGTGTCTTAGTCCTCCCAAGGGTATTTTTTAGAAATTCTTCCAGATCCAATTCTGACATCCAAATATTTTGCATCTGCCCCAAAAAATAGCAGCGAGACTAAGACAATAGTAAGGGAATCTTAGTCCTCCATAGCACATTTTGGCAGCTTCTTTGCATTTCTGGAATCCTCACAACATCTCTAGACTTCCTAGATACACACATCCTAACTCCCTATTGCATTATTTCATCATTTTCATCCTTCATTTAGCTTAAATTATTAGGTTTTGTAATTTGAATGCTTATTTGTCTTTTCCAAGAATTTTCTTGGTGGTGAACCCATCAAGGTTGAAAAAGCCCCCTCCTAGGTTTTCCTCATTGTGAATTGACTCACCTTGCGAGGTTGATAGTCAATCCAATTAGGACTCCTAGGACATTATTGAATGAGTGTAGGAGAAGAGTGTTATTTATGCCCCTTTTCCCTCCATTTCATGTTTTTTCTCTAATTTGAAACAAGAGTTATCAAATTTTCCTTTGATGTTTCCAAGGTACAAAGGCATTGACAACCCTAGTAGTCAAAGAATGTGTAATTTTTGAAGTAGAGGTCTTCATTTAGTTATAATAAATTTACAATTTCTTTTCTACATATGCAAGGATTTAGAGCCCCAGATGAAGGGTTGTTGGCCTTGTTTCTCCAACATAAAAGGTAAATCTATAAGGAGGGAAAAAAAATATTTTAGAGAGGACACAAAAAGTCATTTTTTAAAATTAGAATTTAGTAATATTTTCTCTTGAATGCTAGAAGGTGTGTGTTAGATTTCAAATGATGGGTATGTGCAGGATCATGATGGGCCAAAGAGTGGCGATATGATGGTTATGTGTAGGGTATGTGGCTGACAACTTTTTTTTACCCAAAATTGATGAAATGAAAAGGGTTTGTAAAGGAGATTCTTAGCTTTCCACCAATATAAATTATGCTTTACTTTGAATTTAATAAATAATTAATATTCATTTTCTATTTGAACTATGACTAAAGTCCTGATTCATAGGATGATTGAAAAACATCTATAGCTTTCAAACAGTATCACATTTTTTGAATCCGAAACATGCATCACATTCTATGCTGTGCACACTATAGGATTAAAAAAAAATTGAATTCCATGAAGTTTTGACAAAGTTAAGGTGTTTAGACATACAAGTTTTTATATTTTTTAAAAGTTGAAACAAAAAATCCATAATTAATTATTTACTTGGAAAATAATTACAAAAAAAGATGCTTCACATCGGGACATGAGTCCTCTACTTATATCTAAAATATTATAATATTATCATTTTATTGTGGTTAGGGTGGTCAGAAAGACACCTAATTCTTATTTTTCCCTTGAAATTTAAGTGCTACTGCATTGAAATTTCAAATTTTCACCAAATAGTTTTTTTTTTTTTAAATAAACCTAGTAGTTTAGAAACTACATTCACTTTGCTACATATTCTATTCTTACATCTTTTTGAAATAATATAGATAACTTATTCAAATTTTTAAGTCAAATTGCCTAACTCTAATTTTTTTGAATTTTTATCGCCACTTAAGGGCCTATTTTTTCCATTATGATCCTGCACATACCCTGATAAAAATACTAGGTATTTATATAGGTGTTTATCCAATTTTATGACAATTAGATTCCAAAAGCTAACACTTACAATTTGAATTTTAATAATTAAAATGCCACTAAAAATTTATGTCTTGGCTCATGAAGGGGACCCATTTTCCCATGGACAAATGGGTCCTGGCCTATATCTCTAGGACACAAATGATCCAAGGTAATTTAATTATTAAATGCATTTATTGAACATTGGTTCTCCTTTAAAAAAAGGGTAAGAATAAGGCTTTGGAATGCATAATTTGGAAAATTAGAAGCTTAATTAAGTCCAATAAATTAAGGGACCCAAATATAGTGTGAAATTATAAAGGTATACAATTTTCTACACTACAATGTAAGTTATTCAAAGTATAAGAAAGAGAGATTTTGTGTCATAAAAACATAACAAGATGTATTCATGGAATGTTATCTAACACATCAATCCATAGATAGCACATGGATCCCACAACATCAAGAAATGAAATTTTGGTTAGCATGGAAGAAGGCCTAAATGCCCCCAATGCTTTGCATTGTCCTCAAATGTTGAAAATAAAAATACTCAACAAAAGGAAGAATGATGATACACATAGAGGAAATGTATGACAAATTATCTCTCATGTATCCAAGTACCTACAATGGTATCTTGGGTCCTCTAGGATAAAACACAAACATATACAAGCAAGTATGGGGGAACACAAACAAGCAAGAAAACTCTAATCTAAATACATGAAGTGCACTTCTCTATTCAATCATTCCTAGGAAGTCATCTTCCTCCCAATCTAGATCATAGGGGGAAAGAGGTTGAGCTTTGAAGGGAGAAAAATCTAAGGCAGTACTAGGTGTCTAGCCTATAGTAAGAGCTAGAGATGAGGTTTCTTCAATGTCCCCATCTACTAGTTCTTGTGAGTTGAGTTTCAACAAATTTGTAAAAGTAGTTGAAAAAGTTGAAATATCCTCTAGATAGAGCTACACATACACTTCTTTGAAGATGAGTGTGATGAATTAACTGTAGGTTGTGGAAGAATAGGATCCTCAGTGCAAACATTCAAAAGAGGAGTAGTGACAAACTCTGACAAAGAAGGAATTTCCTCAATTATGAGAATAGAATAAGAAATAGGTGCGAAAGGAGTAGGCTTCTTGTGGCAAGTTTTGGGGATGAGAATTTTCTCCAGCCTGTGCTTAGACAGAAGGCTAGAGTATTAAGAGGAAAGAGGATCTGATAGGGCCACATTAGACATGACCTACGTATGGGGCATGTCTATGGGTTACACTAGTGGAGTAATATCAAGTAGAGAAGTGATAAGAGGTAGTTCTAGAGAACACACAATGAATACCTACATGCCCTATTGGGGTGTGGTTAATCCACATCTATTGAAGGAGTTGAGAGTAAGACAAAAATAGAGGTAGAAAGAAAAGAATATTTAGAAGCTAAAACAGAAGACTTGTAACCCTTTATCTTCTACACAACATCATAACTTACCTTATCATCAAACATTGATGATGTTATGCTCATGTGCAAGGTAGTTCTAATGAAGATGGGGACTAGGAATCAGGGCCTGAGAAAATGCCAGGACAACATGTGAAGTTGCCTTTGCATCCATTATCGATGGAAGGATAGGCTCTACAAGAAGGACAAGAAATGTTAAGGGTGCAGGAATCTTAACCTCAACTATGGGAACCTTTCCTCTTTGTGCTTTTTAGGTAGGAAAAGGAATAGGAGGAACCCTCAGGGTTCAAGATGTTGTAGCTAAACATGAAGGACCAATCGAAGAAGACTGCTCACCCTTACCATACATAGTAGGGCAAGGGATGTTAGGAGGAATTGGAAGCTTAAAGACATGGTATTTCCACTTTGACAATGCAGGTACCTTTCATTTTTTTGTGCTAGGCATAATCGAAGGAATATAAGGAACCACAAGAGGTTGTGAGGTCTTAGAAGAACAAGGAGGTATACTAGAGGGAGTTTTCTTTTCTTTAGCCCCTTGATGAAGAAGCCCCAAAGGATGAAGCATGTTGTTACATAGGAGTATGTTGAAAGGTGATTGTAGAAGAAGAAGGTGGTGGAATTGGATTAGATGCTAAGCCCCTATTCTTGTATTTATAATATGCTTTGTATAACAAGTCACTTTGGGATAAAATGGGTTCTATAAGAGCAGGAAAAAAATGATCAAGAGAAAATCACCTATGTGACATACACTATTGGCTTATAGCCAGTGTCATGTATAGTCTACATAGTTTTCTCATGAGAAAAATTTAAACACTTATGGACAATAGAAGTGATTGCATTCATGGAAACTAGCAGAGGAATGCACAGTTTTACTCTAAATAAGTCAAACTCTAGTATCACAATTTTTTTGTTGAGACAATCTTAGATCCCACAAGGGCTGAAAGGGAAATAGATCCCAAAGGGGAAAGAGAAAAAACATCATGTATACAAGTAGTAGCCTTACACTTGGTATGTGTAGGATCATCATGGAAAAAATAGGCCCTTAAGTGGCGATAAAATTCAAAAAAATCAAAGTTAGGCAACTTGACGTAAAAATTTGAATAAGTTATCTATATTATTTTTAAAATATTCAAGAATAGAATTTGTAGAAAATTGAATTTAGTTTCTAAACTACTAGGTTTGTTTAAAAGAAAATCTATTTGGTGAAAATTTGAAATTTCATTGCAATAGCACTTAAATTTCAGGGAAAAAATAAGAAGTAGGTGTCTGTCTGACCACCCTAACCACAATAAAATGATAATATTTTTTTATAAGATTCTAGATATAAGTAGAGGACTCATGTCCCAATCTGATGAATATTTTTTTGTAATTTCTTTCCAAGTAAATAATTAATTATGGATTTTTTATTACAACTTTTAAAAAATATAAAAACTCGTATGTTTGACCACTTTAACTTGGTCAAAACTTCATGAAATTCATGTTTTTCTTTTATTCCTATAGTATGTGAAGCATATAATGTGACACATGTTTCGGATTCAAAAAATGTGATACCATTTGAAAGCTATAGATTTTTTTCAATTAGCTTCTCAATCAGGACTTTAGTCGTAATTCAAATAGAAAATGAATAATAATTATTTATTAAATTCAAAGTAAAGCATAATTTATATTGGTGGAAAGCTGAAAGTCTCCTTTAAAAACCCTTTTCATTTCATCAATTTTGGGTAAAAAAAAGTCATTAGCCACATACCCATCATATCGCCACTTTTTGGCCCATCATGATCTTGCACATACCCCACTCATCATACCTTTCATCAATTTTGGGTAAAAAAAAATCATCAACCACATACCCATCATATGACCACTTTTTGGCCCATCATGATCCTACACATACCCTACTCATCATACCTCACCCTATGTAGGCCATTGACGATGAGAATCTCTTATGTTATAACATTGACCTCGCTAGCAAGGTCAACCATAATGCCAACAATGACATTACCATTACACTAAGTAGGAATGTAAAGGGGAGTGTACTCTCTATGATAAGGCAATTCATTAGGTGTGAAATATATGCTAGTTATCTTAAAAACTTCTGACTTGGATAGGAGATTGGAGTGATGGATACCGTGTTCACATATGTGATGTCATTAGATGGGGTAGGAATAAGTGGTGATAAAACTAGAAGAGTGAGGTGGAAAAGGATCTATGTAAATCTGTAGTTGATTGTTGGCTTTAGCAATAGATTTTTTGGAGTTTTTCTTCTTAATATCAAGGTGGATGTTACTACTATCTATGATATCCTAAATCACATGTCTAATGTGTGCACAATGTTCGATGTCATGTCCAGGCACTTGATGATATTGGTAGAACTTAGAGGAATCATACCAACTAGGGTAAGGCTTGTTGCCCGTAAGTGGTCTAGTTTTTCAAAGGTTGATTAAGTTATCTTTTAGTAACCTTCGAAGTATGCTTGAGTAAGAGTCAAATAATTTTTTGAAAACCCTATTACATTGTGATCTAAGCATACTATTTTCAGTTGTCTTAGGGACAGTTACCACATTAGCTATTGCTTTATTTTTCTTTGACCCTCCAGAAGAAGATGTAGCTCCAAAATTATCAAGACGTGAGGATAAGGTAGAAGCCCCATATTGGGCTAATGTCTTGTGATAATCTAATAGTGTAGTACATAGATGAGAAAAAGAAGGGTATTGCATCAATGAGACTTGCTCTTGTAATGTCGTTGGAGACTTCCTATGAACATCTTCTAGATTTCATGGTCAGGTAGGGCATGGGAGTTTATGAAGAGAGATTGGTAACAAGAAATGAAATTAGTTAACTTCTTGTTAGGTTGTTGCTTACAATGGACAAGATCATTTATAGTTGAACTATTGATTTTCGGTTCCTATGTGCTTCTCTAACTCTTCTAGCCCATTTTTCACCTAAAAGGGGAGAATTAGGCCAAAAATGAAAACTAGTTCATTCAATTTATGTTAGGTGCAATGTTTTCTAACCTAAATGAAGTTAACTAAATGCAATTGGCTGACTTAAATGAATGAAAACGAATGCAAAACTAAGGTTTGCACTATGTTTGAAACCACGTTGTGATATGCAAACAACTAAGTAAATGAAGAAATTATGCAAAAAAAAAAGGAACAAGATGAATCTGGAGTGTTCTAAATGCTAGTTGAAATTACTCATTTTTCCTATTGGGACTCATTCACCCAGGGTGGTGAATTAGTCCTCCTCCTAGTGAAAAACTGTCAGAAACAAGTTTTTGTCTGTCGGGATTTAGAATCTGACAATTCAAATTTTCAATCCTAAGGTGGGACTCATTCGCCACAGGTGGAAAATCAGTCCTCTTCCAAATTTCTAAAAAATTAGGAGACAACTCTGCAACACCAAATCTGTAAATCATTGCTTGTCAGGTTGTCAAAGTCAATTTTGTAGAAAATGGATAGAAAACCTTCTCCAAGCTTGAAATAGACTTAAGTTGACTTGAAACACCTAGTTGACTTGTAAACCAATCTTAAACACCAAAAATCTTGTCAAATCTACATACTTAGGTCTATAAACAAACATGCAATAGGGGAAAAATGGTTTAAGGTTAGTGAATAGGGGTTTACCTTGATCAAACCCCGTTTTTGGTAATCAAACCTTCAAGAAAATAATGAAATGCAAAGGAATGATAAACTAACAACATGCAATTTTAATTAACTTACAAAACCCTTGATGATGCAAGTCTGAAGTAATGTCAATGGCTGCTTCAAAGTGCTTGAATAGTGCTTGAAAAAATGTTGTAAAATGCTTGAATACTTGAGTGAATAGGTGGATAAGTGAACTTGTGAATTGGGGCTCAAATGAGGTGAAAATCACTTATTTATAGACACTTGTGTGTTAGTTACCCATTCATACCTCATCACAAGCTGACATCAAGTGTTTTTGAGTAAAATCCCGAAAGGAAATTTAAAATATTTTGAATTTGGGGCCAAGGGGGACTCATTCACCACCCATGGCGAACGGGTCCCACCTAGGAACTAAAAACAATTGTCTGAAAATATGTTGTATTTAATATTGTTTGTTAGGATAATACTAAAAATACACTTAATTAAGCATATGAGAGCATAAAGGGGCCAAATAAAGCATGAGAAAGGGATAAATAGTGAAGATGTGCCTAGAAAAGTGTGAAAGCTTGTTACAAGACTTTACAACACTTCAAAATAGGACTTGTTGATGAATAAAAAGGTGATTTTTAGGTGAATTGTAATTAATAGAGTCTAGAAGAATGTAGAAATGTCTTACAAAACTTCACAACACCTTCACAAGATGTTGTTCTTTGAGTTTTAGTACCTAAATAAGCATATTCAATCCATGTTGCAACATAAAATCAAAGCAACATAGTTCCAACACCATGAAAAAAGACCTAAAAGGACATGAAAATGACAAGGGGCCATTTTTCTATGGCACATTTAGCCCCCACTTTAGTGAGAGGATGAACTTGCTACAATGTTTTGATTAAAGAACTAAAAAATGTCATCATTCCCCAAAGCACATAGAATTGGAAGAATGACACAAAGAGAGAAAAAATAAAGTCTATAAATTGGGTCAACATGGAAGAGACATTGTGATATCAATGCTTTGCATTGTCCCCAAAAGGAAAACACAAGTGAAATGAAAGAAAACAAAAAGGTGAAAGAAAAATGAAAAATATTTTGGGTCAACATGAAGGAGACATTTTGGCCTCAATACCTTGCATCATCCCCGAAAGGAAGACACAAAAAAAGGTGAAAAAGACAATATATGACATATAGAAGAAGAGAGATACAAATAGAAGAAGTCTATGAAGAGATGGAATATCAGATGCACGATACGAGGGAACATGATACATGAAAAGGAAAATAAAAAGTTAAAAGAAAAAGGCTAGTTAG
>VDFB02047230.1:54357878-54707417 GCA_007258455.2 Sequoia sempervirens | reverse complement strand
ATTATTTTCCAAAATTTGTAGGGGGAGCACGGCCAAAATTCCACTTTTCAGGAAGTACCCACTTAGAAAATTAGTCAAAAATCAAATATTCATTAAAAAATTATCAGAAAAATTGTGCATCAACTAGATGTTAGTTAACTTCTGACCATAGCGATTTTAAAAATACTACAAAAAAGTTCACCATGCTTAGGTCATACAAGAGTTGCTATGTTATGTTTTTTTGACAAAAAACCAATTTGTGTACATCCCTTTGTTGAACCCTTAATCTCAACCATTTTAAAAATAAATTAGTAGTTTAGAAAGTAGACTTCGAGCACTTCGATCCTTGTTTTTGTTCCATCTCAAAATTTTGAGTGTAACTATCCTCAATTTCACGTCCAAGGTCAGCATTTCTTGATTTCAGAAAAAAAAGTGGCCACTTAAGCCCCCTTTTTGGGAACCATCTTGGTGCACTTACCCAAGGGGGAATTTACATGTGGGGTGCAAATTCACTCCTATAAACCTACATCATGCAATGTTAGCTCCAAAAACATGCATGATTGCTAGAGACTTTGACATGATGCTTTATATCTTGATCACTACAATAAATCAATGCTATATCTGCTCTTGAATGCCCTTGATCATAATCTTAGCTATGCTTTTCGGTCACTTAAATTTACAGGATTTGAATTGATGAAATAACCTTGTATTTATAGGTATGTATCCTTTATTTCCTAAAAATTAAACATTACAGGCCAACATTAAAATTTGAATTCATAGATAATAAAATACTGCCAAAAACATATTTTAAATTTAGGTTCAAAGGCCTAGGGAGGACCCATTCGCCCATGGTCGAATGGGTCCTAGACACCCATTCCTAGAACACACATTGCTCAAGGTAAAGTATTATGTGTTAGCATTAATTATTGGCGGGTTTCCCCTTTGAAAAGTGTGATTTATTAGGCTTGTGTATGTTAAATAGGGCTTATTAAGGCCTAATTAAGTCCATTTTAATTGAGGTGCTTAAACAAACTATGAAAATGTAAAGGAGTGTAATTTTCTACACTATATTTAGCCCCGACTTTAGTGATAGTATGACCAAGTGCGTCTAACCCACACTAAAGTAGACAATCAAGAGAGGTCTAATTGGACAATTGTTGGAAATATAAGACAAAAAAGGTCAAGGATGATCAAGCCCCCAAAATCTAAGATCTCATGGAAAACCAACAAAGGCACAAAGAGACACATACCTTTGTTAAATATGCAGCAACAATGATAAGATACTCAATCATACATTGTCAAAGACTTAAAGAAAGAAAAAGAAAAAGGAAATGGGTAGATCAAGCCTCAACTATTTTTCCAACTTGATGTGGATCAAGCCTTAGCTATTTTTCCAAAAAATGTTTACAAGTAAAACCCACTATCCACTATGCAAATGACAATACACTCACATGGGATAGTGAAATTTGCTATCCACTAGGTGAGCCACAAGAAAGTGGCTAGCTAACCATACCAAATTTATACCTCCTAATAACTTCCATAAGGTGCCACACAATATGAACTTCAAGCTTCATAAGGCTTCGGAAGTTGTGTTATGCTAAGAACTCGTGAAAAAACATGGCCCTACTAGCAAGCAAGGTGTGTTATGCTTGGTGGCCATGAAAAAGGTTATAACTTTGAGCTTTACAAGGCTAGAAAGCTGCATTATGCTAGGCACTCATGAACAAACATAAATTCTCTACTGGCAAGGAAGTTGTGTGCTTCACAAGGCTAGCGAGATGTGTTATGCTAGGAACTCATGAACAAAAAGCAAATAGGATAAGACATGTTCAAAGGGGTTTTTCTTAGTTCATGTAAGGTCTCACCTTAGGGAACATTGTGCCTAATGTATCCAAGAGAGGACTAGTCAAAGATAAAATATTTAAAACTTAAGGAATACAATCTGTAACATTACCACTAAGAGGAATTTCATATGCTCAAAAAGGTCACAATCTTAAAGGAAATGAAACCCAATGGCACCACCAAGAAGAAAACACATCGCATGAAGTAAGAAGATCACACTAAGAAACATAAGTTATAGTAAAAAATTCCAAAATGATAATGCCAATGTATGCCTCCACTTTAAAGGAATTTCTAAACACAATGCTATGATAAATTACTTTAAAGTAGCAAATGATAAATTCTAAACAAGACATGAGAGCTTATTTGGAAAGCCCTATGTCAAGCATATGTTTCCAGATGAAGTTGTTTCATGAAAAGGGATTGCCCCCAAATAAAATCCCAAACACATAAGGGATCCACAAATTAGGGGTCAATGTATTTCTTTGCTATAATGTTATTATAGAGCTTGAAAATGACATCATTCCCCAAATACTCATAGAACTAGAAGAATGACACATAGAGAGTGAAAACAAAGAAAAAGATTTTGGGTCAACATGGACTTGAGAGTTAAATGCCTCGACACCTTGCATCATCCCCAAAAGGAAAACACAAGACAAAAGAAAAGATAAAGGATTTACGACATATAGAAGAATGTAGGTACAAATAGAGGAATGAACATAAAGACATGTAAAATAAAATGATATGGGGGATAACATTATGCTCATGGAATCACACAAAAATAACATGAAAAGGAGATAAATAAAAGACTATCATGACACATGTGATTCAACCTATAGTAGGTCATTTGCATCCCAATCTTGTTCATCATATGCGGAAGGTGGATAACTAGCCAAAGGGACAACAAGTGCTTGAAGATACTTACAAGTCAAGGGTGTGTAGAGAGAGAGGGAGTAAAATAAATTAATTTATGTTTTTTTTTTTTTTTTATTATGGTCAACAAACCATA
The DNA here is from genome assembly GCA_007258455.2 of Sequoia sempervirens. Lineage (NCBI taxonomy): Eukaryota > Viridiplantae > Streptophyta > Pinopsida > Cupressales > Cupressaceae > Sequoia > Sequoia sempervirens. The sequence continues at coordinate 54,704,590 of VDFB02047230.1, read as the reverse complement.
ACATGAGTTTTTTATAGTTCTAGTGCATTATAACATGGTTGTGTTATAATGCTAGTGCATTATAATGCACTTTGTGTTATAATTCTAGTGAGTTATAAAGTGCTTGCATTATAATTCTAGAATGTTATAATGTGCTTACATTATGGTCTCTAGGGGTCCAAAATTGGGTGGCCAATTTTTATCCCCATCTTTGTGCAATTACCTAAATCAGAAAAAGGAGGTGCTAGGCGACATCCTTATTTTATGGATCTTTTAAGCATTAAAGGCTCAAAGAGGTAGCCATTAAATTCAATTTGAGAAGCAACATCTTAGAAAACACTTTCAACATCTCAAAAACTAATCAAAAAGCTAAAATTATTCAAGAAGTGTAAGAATGCATAGCCATTCAATTCTATCATAGGATTTTTCAACTTGGTATGTGTAGGATCATAATGGGAGTGGCAATATGATGGGTATTTGTAGGGTATGTGGCGACTTTTTTACCCAAAATTGATGAAATGAAAAGGGTTTTAAAGGAGGTTCTCAGCTTTCCACCAATATAAATTATGCTTTACTTTGAATTTAATAAATTATTATTCATTTTCTATTTGAATTATGACTAAAGTCCGATTGATAGGCTGATTGAAAAACATCTATAGCTTTCAAATGGTATCACATTTTTGGAATCAAAACATGCATCACATTCTATGCTTTGCATACTATAGGATTAAAAATAAAATTTGAATTTCATGAAGTTTTGACCAAGTTAAGGTGGTCGACATCTGAGTTTTATATTTTTAAAAATTGTAATAAAAAATCATAATTAATTATTTACTTGGAAAAAATTACAAAAAAATATGCATCACATCCAGGACATGAGTCATCTACTTATTTCTAAAATCTTATAAAAAATATTATCATTTTATTGTGGTTAGGGTGGTTAGACAAACATCTACTTATTTTTCCACTGAAATTTGAGTACTTCTTTTGCATTGAAATTTCAAATTTTCACCAAATAGTTTTTTTTTAAATAAACCTAGTAGTTTAGAAACTACATTCAATTTGCTACAAATTCTATTCTTATATATTTTTTAAATAATATAGATAACTTATTCAAATTTTTACATCAAGTTGCCTAACTCTGATTTTTTTGAATTTTTTGCCACTTAAGGGCCTGTTTTTTCCATGATGATCCTACACATACCCTTCATGTAGAAAAATCCCCACATTTTGATTAATCCTATAAGCCCAATCTTGTGTTTCCAAATTATAAATCATATTCTCAAGAATATACCTACCCTTGATGAAACCCATTTGAGTATAATTGATAACCTTAGGGATGATACTGGTTTGTCTTAGAGGCAACAACTTAACAAGAATTTTATAAGAAAAATCAACAAGGTAATCAATTTCTAGTTCCTCATATTACTCTTTTCACCATCTTTAGGGAGGAACTTTATAACATCTCTATTCACTTTATTTCCTAGGCATCCTTTGAAGATAACTTCTTTATAAAATTAATTTGGAAAATCATCTACTCCAAGGGATTTACCATATTCAAAAGTCAACATTTCTTTACAAATATCATCTTTGGAAATATCCGAGTTCAATTCATTTAGTAATTTAAGGAAAAATGGTTTTAGGAATTATTTTTTTGCATAGTTCTTGAGGTTGCTTATAACTATTTTTTTCATTGGTAGTAAATATATTCTTATATAAGGTATAATAAACATTACCAAGTAAATAATGGCTCCTACGAGTGGGAAGAGGAGTGGAGGAGAAGTTTTGAATTCCTCTACAGATGGTGAGGTAGATGAAGATGGAAATGATGTGTATTTGAGTGCTTTGGAGGTTTCTATGGCTCTGATGGTCATGGGCCTCTTGGTTTTGGAGTTCTTTTTCATGCTTGTGGGTTTGGGGTTTCATTTTTTGTTTGTTGTTGATTCTGCTTGGGTTGTTGGTGTTGTGGATGGCTAGCTTACTTGGACAGTGCTTCCCTCTAGACTTTCAGTAAGCTATCTCAAGGGTATTTCTTTTGATGTCTTCAGTCTCTCTGGCAGCTTTATTGTTTTGGTTGCTAGCTGCATTGTCATTTCTCAAGCCACCCTCTCTCTTGGCCTTGAGGCATCCCCTTTATCTTGGTTTTACTCTTGTTTGTAAAGTTCCTCATTGTTGTTCCAAAGTTTGGTTTCTTTTCCCTATTTTAAAATCTTGGAGTGTGTGGGGAGTGCTTCTATTGTCCTTGAGAAGTTCCAGTTTGTCTTGGGTCTCAGCCATGTTCAGCTCTAGGCTCATTTCTTTTGTTTTTTGGAGCATCCTTTTCGATGCTCTCTCTTGTGGTTTTCGATGGTTGTTGCACCATCACTATTCTTCCTTATGGAAGGATTTTTTTCGTCTTAAGGCTTAACAATTGATTGGTGGAGTGTTTGGTCTAGTTTTATCTTTGTCGTTCCCTATTTTAGTAGGATGAGAGTCCTTTGTTCCTCCTTGCTAAGTATTTTGTTAGTTTTGTGGAATCCCATATGGTATGCATGGCTCTTCTTGATGGGGGGTTTGATTTTCTTCTTTTGTAGATATGCATTTGCCTAATATTGTTAAAGGGTTCCTCTGAGGTTACTATTGAGATATTTTTTGTTTGCTAGGTCATTTTCTTTGATTTTTCAAGAGTTATTATTTGAAGAAAGGAATGTTTTGTTCCCCTTTTGGTTTATAAAGCTTCTGAGGCTTAAGGTGGTTATTTTTTATAACTGGTGAAAAGATTCCTACTGTTGGTGATGTTGCTTGGATAATGATTGGATTTCCTTTTTTAAGATGTATATGGGAGTGGTGGCTTCCCCTAGTATTTCCTTGTGGCTGTTGGTTAGGATTTTGATGACCCAGTTATTTATGTTGCTAAAGGAATCATATTTTCCTCATGGATGCAACTCCTATTGAGGTGGAGCTTGAGGTTGGTGGATTTTTCTAGTTTTGGTGGTAAGGGTGAGCATGAAATCCTCTCTAGTAGAGGTGTTCTCTCTTATGCTAGTTTTTTCTCTCCTTTTATGGCCACTTTGTCTAGTTCTCCTATTGAGGTGAAGATTTTATCTGTGATCTTGTTGGCTCTCTCTTTTGCAGCTCCTTTTGAGGTGGAGTGCACCCCTATGGAGGGTGGTACTTGGGTTTGCTAGTAAGGTGGGCTTATTGTGGAAAGGGATTCCTTTCTGCCCCTTTGGTTTATTTTTCATTTGAAGTTGGAATTTTTGGTGTTGCTGCTTAGGAATTATAGCCATTTGTCTAGTGTTTTAAGCTTAATGCTTTCACTGGTTTTCCCCTGTTTCTATAGGGTGGTGTTTTTTTGTGCTAGTTCCTTTATTTTTGCTACCTTTGTTTCTTTGTATTTGGTCTTTGTTTTCCAATTTAATACTCCAGTCAAAAGCATGGCTTTGTTATTTATTATATTCTCCAGTCAAAAGCCTAGTTAGTGTGTTGTTCTTTCCAGGCTCACTTCTGGTGAGTCTTGTTTTCTGTTGAGTCACTTTTTGTGAGCCACCTCTCCTTACCTCTATGGCTACTTTGTAACAGGGACTAGCCCTTCCAATTTTATCTAATCAAAACATATTATTATATAAGGATCTTAAAACCTATTCAATATCTTCATTACTACTATGTTAGGTGCCTTCCTCAAAAATTGGACCAATTACTTTCATATTGTTCTTAATTTTAAGTAGGTTAAAAAATATTTTTACCCCCTATCGCATTCATTAATCCATTTAATCTTTCCCATAATTGTCCCTCATTGATATTTTATTGTTTGGGTTTTTCTTAACTTACACTTGATGATACCAATACATTGAATAAACACAATGTTGTCTTTATCTTTTTGCACATCCTCTTCTACTTATGTAAAAATACTTCATGTAGAGCACATTCATATATGCTTATATCAATAGAATCTTTTTTACCAATGATTTTAAAGAGATATTAACAATTATATGGAAAATTATCCTAATTCCTAATGGCACACTCATTAGGAAAGAGATTCTTGTTAATTCTCCTAAGAGTGTTAATTCCATATAGATAGTCTTGAATACATAATATATTTATGTTTAGTTTTAAAAATTTGTCCTATAATAATATTTTCATGACTAAGATCTTAGATTATAATTTTATCTTGAATGGGGTGATAATCAAACAACATGATAGAAATAAATTTGATGTAGTTAGAGTCCTCTTCAAAATAGAAGAAATTTTCTTAAATATAAAATATGTCTAGCTCATGCCAAGAATTATTTCCCCATCCTATTTATTATTCCACTAGGTGTACCATACTATCTTACTTTCCTTTTTATTTCCCCCTAATGTGTCAACAAGCTTAAGTATCTTTTTTATTCTAAGCCAAATGAATTGTTCATTTCCCTTCCACATCCAAGGAAATTCACCACTTTTATCTTCTTTGTTCTCAACAGTTCATTAAAATCACCTCCAAACACCTAGAGAATTTTAGGAAATTCAAAGGCTAACCATTCCCAAAATTAAATTATTTCTCTATAATCATTTGGAGCATAAATAGGGAAAATCATAAATTTGGTGCTACTTATCTCAAAAGTAACCCAAGGAGAGCAACTTGAATAATGTATTTATACCACTTAGTGTCTACAAGAATGATTGTTCACCCTTTATCTCTATTTTAATTGGGAATAAATAAATTTTAGTTCTTCCATACAAATCTTAGGTTGCTTTCTAGCCAAAACCTAACATCCTTCTCTTCATGAAGAAGAAGATAATCCAAGTCTTTAAACTTATTACACAAGTACCTTAAGATGAACTTACTATTACCAACTCTATTCCCCTAATATTCTAACTTGTAACAATTTATATTCATTTATGTCATGGTATTTCTAGGCTTATAAAAATCCTATCAAAGTATTTGGGAATAATTTCCCCCTTTCCTTTTTAACTAGGATTTTGGGAGCTATCACTCCTACTTGCTTTCCTTTTTACCTATAATCTTATTTTTTTATATTATCCATATCAACCTCATGATTAGAAACCTCTTCTTGGAAAAGAGGTTTTATAGACTCCATTTTTTTACTACCAATGGGGATGTTGTTATTAATCCTTCAAGGTCTACTAAACTCACAGTTTTAGAATTATATTTTTAGTTGGGTTCCTAAGATTTTTTACTAGCCTTAAAAAAAAAATTAATCTATGAAAGATGATTTCTTGGGAATTTTTTTGATTGCTAATTTTATTAGATTAAAAAAATTGATCCACCTTTATATTAACTTCACAATTTGGAGGGATTTCCTCCTTAGAAGATTTATTCATTTAAATTTTCTTTGTATCGACATTTTTAAGAATAATTTCCACATCTTCTTTCAGTGGTAGAGACATCTTGATAAACTTTTTTTTGGATATTTTTTCCCTCTTTCCTCTTATTTCTACCCTAGAAATGTTATTCACATTGTTAGATTTTTAAATTCAACCAAAATAGGGTATTATCTTTTTTGAAGACCATCACTTGTAAAAAGAAAACCATCATTTAATCCTTCAAGACATTCATATTCACACTTGAAAAATTTCTTATCCAACTAAAATCTAGTAGCTTCTAGAATCTAAATCCCAATGTTTAGAGATACCAATACTCCATAATTAATATAAGGAAGTGTGGACCTAGTTTTTTCCACTTGAAGATCTTTACCAATTAGTTTAATCAATGGGGGAAAATGTCCATATTTAGGCCTAGACATTTTTAAAGCCCAACCATCTCAAAATTAAACAAAACATGATTTCCTCTTGTGATGTTTTAGGAGACCATGAGACATATTTAAAAACTATTATTCCTTTATTCCAAAACCCTTTTTCAAGCACCTGTAGTGTAGTAAAATGCATACCCAAGTGCATTTTCACTCTTGTTTGGTCCTGCATTGTTTTTTTTATACTTATTTATGTCTTAAATGGTCCTATTTTGCATCCACAAGCCTAATAAATTATATCTTTTTATGGCTAATTTCAACAATCATCAACTTAGGGTAAATGATAATTTGATGATTTTGGTTGTGTGTCCCTAATTTTTGGGTCAGGACTAAGACGCCACCTAGGAATCCTTTGTCCCTTAAAGGTCTTGGGACCCTGATTTCAAAGGCACCTTAATTGGGCCCCTTTTTGGAGTCTGTGCCCCAAGTTTCATACCTTGGGACTAAGACGCCACCTACGGCGTCTTAGTCCCCCTTAGGGTATTTTCGAGATTTAATTTCAAATCTTGGCAAGACTTAGCCTCCTTTAATTAATGAATTCATATGTCAGCTTGTTGTGGTGTAATTTCAAGATATTAAGAATAAGTAAGTATAAATACAAGGTTCTTTCACTTATTTGTCATCCTAAAATACCTATCAAGCTAACAAGCATCCAAGAATTCAAGTATTCGAGCATTCAAGAGAAATTAATCAAGCATTTGGAGCCATCATCAAGATTCAACCATCATATCAAGGATATTCTTGCATCATGTGTGTTTTTGAGCTAACATTTGTGATGTAGGGTTTTGATTCAAGCAAGTAATTCAAGTGAAGATCTATCAAGCATTCCTTTGATTCAAGATCTACATTCAAGCTAGCCACCTCACACAAGTTTGCAAATTTCATGGCAAGAGTTTGGTGAGTTGTAAAATTTCATGTTGTTCATTCATCATTTCCCTTCATTATTCTATTTCATCAAGGTTTAATTACCAACATGGGGTTTGACCAAGGAAAACCCCCATTTACTAATAATAAACAAGATTTTCCTCTCTTGCATGTTTGTGTTTGTAGATTTAGGTTGAAGATCATTTGAAGTACAAAGCTGCAAAGTTGAAAAGTTGCATTGCAAAGTTGTCATCCTCACGAAAACTCGCCTATAGGCCAGATCTTGAAGTTTCAGGACCTAAGATCTGAGAAGAAGGAAGTGGAGACATTGAGCCTTAGGATCACATTCAGAGATCTTATAAATTCAGATAAGGACTAAGATGGTAGTAAGGGAATATTAGTCCTCCTAGTGGTTTTTGCAGAGATTCTTTCGGATCATAATCTGACATTTGAAGATTTTGCATTTCCACTAAAAAATAGCAGCAACACTAAGACAACACTAAGGGCATATTTTGACAACATTTTTGCATTTCCAAAATCCTCATCACATTTCTAGAATTCCTAAGTACACACATCATAACGTTTTTTTGCTTAATTTCATCATTTGAACTCATCATTCAGGTTGCATTACTAGGTTTTGTGAGTTGAATGTTGTCTTTTCCAAACTTTTGCTTGGTGGTGAACCCCTCAAAGTTCAAAGAACCCCCTCCTAGGTCTTCCTTGTTGAGAATTTACTCACCTTTGGGGTTGATAGTCAATCCAATTTGGGACCCTAGGACATTCTTGAATGACCTAAGGAAAATAGTTGCATTTCCACCACCTATTTTCTTTTCAGTTCATTTTGGTGAAGCTGACATTTTTTAGCATTCATTTTTTTATTTGGAGTTCATTAAAATCCTAGATCTAGGTTGCATTCATTCTTGCATTGCATCTTGCATTAGTGAAAGTGCGTCTTGGGTTTTTCATATTTGCATTAGTGAAAGTGCAAATAGGTTGCATTTTGGCTTTCTTGCATCATTTTATCTCATTAAAATTAAAAAAGTGCATTGTAAATCATCCTAATTGTATTGAGAAACATTGTTATTGCATTCAACTACTTGTCACTAGTCACTTTTTCTTACATTCATTTGCACACTTTTCTATTTCTAAACATTAGGTCCCTAGGTAGGCAACCTGGGAATACTATTAATAACTCAAATCTTGATGTTTTTCTAAAAAAAACCCTTACTGGGACTAAGATGCCATTACTAGCGTATTAGTCGCTCTGTGGGTTTTTGGTTCAAAACCTTGTCTGAGTTGTTTCCTTTCTGTTCCAATTTTTGGAACCTCCAAATTTCATCAACAAGACCAAGACCTTGTTGGCATCTTAGTCCCTATGGAGTTTGAGGTTATATTCTTTAGGGTTAAATAGTGATTTTTTATGCTTCTGATTGCTATAGTTACTCTATTGTTTTAGTCTATCAATTTGGTGTTTCATACATTTCCATAGTTCATGTTTACAATGATTGATAAAGATAGATTATTGCACTTTCATTTTTTTAGTTGTAGACTTCATTTTACACTCATTAGAAAAATGAAAACAAAAAAACAAAAACATCAAAAGAAAAAAACAAAAAAATGGTTAACTTTAGAGAAAGCATATCATTAAAACCCTTTAGTAGAGATTAATTTTACATGTTATATAAAGCCCTTGATGAATTCATCTTGTGTAGATCATCCACTAAAGATTTGACAGAAGAGGATGCAAACATCAACAATCATGATAATCATAATTTTTCTTCTCTCGATATCTCTCTCATTAGTGATGAAGGTATCTTAGTGAAAGAAAATACAATCATTGAAGATAATGAAAGTATTTTCTTTCTTCCTCCCCCTTGGAAAGCTATTATAATACACAAAGCTAAAATCATGGCCACTACTTTACCTAGTCTTCATTCATCTCCCAACACCTCCCCTACTTGTGAAAATGTTTTAGTGAATAAGGATACAATCGTGAATGATCATGAAAAACACACTTGTGAGGAGGATATGTTGATATTAAGAGATCCAATAATTGAGAACTATGACAATCTTACATCTCCTACTTGGGAAGAAATTATAGGACATGGGGATATAATTGTACACAATCATGACAATCAAACATTTGCTTCTCCTAATATCTCTTCTAGACATGAAGAAGATAGTTTGGTGTTAGAAGATATCCTTATTGAGAGTCATGAGAATAATGTGCCTCCCTTTCCTAATGCCCCTACCATTTGGGAAGACCTATTTAAACAAAAAATTCCAATCAGTGGTAACCATGAAACTCATAGTTATCCTTCTCATGATGCCTCCCCTTTTTGTGATGAAGCTGCTTTACAAAATCTAACCTCAAAATGCAATGAAAATTTTACAAGCTATCTTACTAGGGAAAATAGTAGGGCGCAAGAGAATAAGGCCCTAGAAAAAAAGAATGAAATCATGAACAATCATGATGATCACACTTGTTCTTCTCCTAGTATCTCTATTATTGCTAAAAAGGATACTTTGATGTTATAATATACAATCAATGAAAGTCATGAGAATCTTAGTTGTCTCCCTTCACATAGGAAAACCCTTATTGAGAAAGATAATTCAACCATTGATCATTTCCATACTTGTGATGAAGTCATTTTAGAAGAACCAACATCTGAATGTCATGAACATCTAGTTTGTAGTTCTCCTAAAAACTCTCCTACGAGGGAGAATATCATGGTGAAATAAAAAGACAATATTGACACACTTGTTTCAAACAATAGTAATATGGTTTCCTTAGATGAAGATGATGAAGTGAGCTTAGACTCCACTTCACTAGGAGATCATGAAAGTAAGGATAAGCCCTTTTACATTATGCACATTAGATATCCCTTGACACCAACCACCCATGTCGAATTGGTACAAAATAAAGAAAGAGAAAAGAAAATGGAACAAGCCAAAAATTTATTGGAAGAGGCTTCAAAAACCTTTGATTTCATTTCTACATCCATGGGGGAATACATGATCATAACAAAATAATCTAAAAAGGGAAGATAAAAAGAGGTAATGTCAAAAACATTCACTTCAACCACTTTAGAAGAAATGACAACACACATGACAAAATCTAAATATGAACAACCACCTAATCAGAAAAGAGTGAAAATCTCTATGGAAGAGGTTATGTGATTCTGAAACAACTTGGGTAAAGTGAAAAAGGATGTGGTACTAGAGAACAAGGTATTCGTATCCCCATAGATACTAACATGCAAAAAATGACTAAAGGTCTTGGTTATTATCCCTTGAAAGAAATAAACAAGCCTTCATTTGATGTCAACACTATTTCACAATATTCTCCCAAGACAACTTTAACTTTGTTGCATATGAAACTAATAGATATCTCATTAAAAATGTATCAAGTTGAAACTTTGTTTACTCACCATAATAAATAACCTTAGTTGTTGCTCCTTGCCATGTAATAGTTGTAGGATCATAGTATACTCACTATTGAATGTTTCACAAGCATTGCAAATAATCTCCCTTTTGAAAGGAGCAACATATCATCATCCATTTTTGGCTTGAACCCTTGTCCTACACCAAGTTGGGGCAAGGGGTTGGATATCCTTGTCCTTGTATGTCACATGTCATTGTCTATTTTGGCTAGTTGACCACCTTTCATGTACATATAAGAGCAAGCTTGGGATATGGATGACATGCCTTAAGTTGACTCGCACGTGACATACTTATCTAGGATGTAGTTCAATTTGGAAACATATGACTTGGCATAGGGATTTCTGAATAATCTCTCATATTTTCTTTATTTTTAGCATTTATCATATTTCTTTATTTTTAGCATTTATCATATGCTACTTTAAATTAATTGCTCATAGCATGGTGTTTAGCAATTTCTTTAAAGTGGGGGGCATACATTGGAATTATTTTGGCAAAACTTTGGCATTATTTTGGCATTTTTCCATGTTCCTTGATGTGATTTCCTCACTTCATGCGATATATTTTTCTCTTTGTGGTGACATTGGGAGTAATGTCCTTTAAGAGATTGATCTATCTTAGCATATTACATTCCACTTAGTGGTGATGTGATGCACTACATTTCGTAAGTTGTGAATATTTTATCCTTTGATTGGTCCTCTCTTTGAGACATTAGGAACAATGTCCCCTAAGATTAATACCTCACATGAAATAAGCAAAATCCTTTGAACATCCCTCTTTCTTGTTGCATTTTTCTTTTTTGTACCTTATTAAAGTCATGGAGGTATGGCTTTGATATGGTCCCCTGGGGCTCACCTAGTGAACAACTAGCTTCACTAGCCCTTGTGAGCTTGCATTTTCTTTCTTTTTTCCTTATCATAGTCATGGGGGTATGACTTTGATATGAACCTCTTGGGGCTCACCTAGTGGACACCTAGCTTCACTAGCCCTTATGAGTGTGCATTTTGTTTGCATAATGGACAACTCATTCCACTTGTAATTTTTTTTTAACAAACAACCTATACCTGGTCCACAACATGTTGGATGGCCAGTTGAAGCTTGATCCATTGTATATTTATTTTTCCTTTTTCTCCTTTTTCTATCTTTGATGGTGTATGTTTACGATTTGGTTATGGCTTCATATATCATCTGCATGTATGTTGCTTTGTGCCTATGTTGGTTTGTCATAGGATCTTGATCCTGGGGGCTTGACCACCCTCTTGGTTATTTTCATCCTATATTACTAGCATTTGTACACTTGTACCCCTCTTGATTGTGTGGTTGGCTACTTTAATGGGATTTTGAAGCAAGTTCATCCTCTCACTAAAGTGGGGGCTAAATGTAGTGTAGGAAAAGGCATACCCTTGCATTTTCACACTTGTTTGGGCCCACCTTGCTTTTTTTATCATTATTTATATCTTAATTGGTCCTATTTTGCATCCACAATCCTAATAAATTATATCTTTTTATGGCTAATCCCGAAAATCATCAAAGTTTAAATGATAATTTAATGATTCTAGCTATGTGTCCCTGATTTTTGGGTTGGGACTAAGACTCCACCTAGGGCGTCTTTGTCCCCTAAAGGTCTTGGGACCCTGATTTTAAAGGCACCTTAATTGGGCCCCTTTTTGGAGTTTGTGCCCTAAGTTTCATGCCTCAGGACTAAGATGCCACCTAGGGTTTCTTAGTCCCCCTTAGGGTATTTTAAAGATTTAATTTCAAATCTTGGCAGGATTTATCCTCCTTTAATTAATGAATTCATATTTTGGCTTGTTTTGGTGTAATTTTGAGATATTAAGCATAGGTACTTGTATAAATACAAGGTTCTTTCACTCATTTCTCATCCTAACATACCTAGCTTGATCTAACAAGCATCCAAGCATTCAAGTATTTGAGAATTCAAGAGAAATTCATCAAGCATTTGGAGCCATCATCAAGATGCAAGCATCATATCAAGGATATTCTTGCATCATGTGTGTTTTTTAGCTAAAATTTGTGATGTAGGTTTTTGATTCAAGCAAGTAATTCATGTCAAGATCTATCAAGCATTCCTTTGATTCAAGATCTACATTCAAGGTAGCCACCTCACACAAGTTTGCAAATTTCATGACAAGGGTTTGGTGAGTTGTAACATTGCATGTTGTTCATTCATAATTTCCTTTCATTATTCTATTTCATCAAGGTTTAATTACCAACAAGGGGTTTGACCAAGGAAAACCCCCATTTACTAAAAATCAACAAGTTTTCCATCTCTTGCATGGTTTTTTTGCAAATTTATGTTGAAGATCATTTGAAGTGAAAAGTTGCAAAGTTGCATTGCAAAGTTGTCATCTTTATAGAAACTTACCTACAAGATAGATTTGGAAGTTTCAAGACCAAAAATCTGAGAAGGAAATACATACATTGAGCCTCAGGATCACATTCAAAGATTTTAGAAATTTTGATTGGGACTAAGATGGTAGTAAGGGAGTCTTAGTCCTCCTAGTGGAATTTTACAAAGATTCTTTTGGATCTTGATCTGACATCTGAAGATTCTGCATTTCCCCCAAAAAACAACAGTGGGACTAAGACAACAATACGATCATACATCTTAGTCCTCCCTAGCATATTTTGACAACATTTTTGCATTTCCAGAATCCTCATCACATTTCCAGACTTCACAGGTACACACATCATAACTTTATGTTGCTTAATCTCATCATTTGCACTCATCATTCAGCTTGCATTACTAGGTTTTGTGAGTTGAATGTTAAGTAACTATCTTTTCCAAGATTTTGCTTGGTTGTGAACCCCTCAAAGTTCAAAGAACCCCCTCCTAGGTCTTCCTTGTTTAGAATTGACTCAACATTGGGGTTGATAGTCAATCCAATTTGGGACCCTAGGACATTCTTGAATTCCCTAAGGAAAATAGTGGCATTTCCACCACCTCTTTTCTTTTTGGTTCAACAACCTCATCTGCATATTATAGTTTTTAAAAAATAAGAAACAATCCATTTTGAAGAATTGGACAAAGAAATATAAATTCATATTTTTTTCTCCCTAGACATTATTTAACCAATCATAAAAAAAATTGAAGGAATATTATCCATATCCATACAACAAAGGAAAACAACAACAATTTTTAATCTATTTTTCTCATTTTTAATAGCTTTTACCATTTCATCATTAGGAATAATTCAAAGAACTGCTTGGAAAAGAGGGTCCTTACCATCTTTATTCTCTCTTACTCAAATCCTTGTTTAAATTCTTCTTTATAGTTGAACTTGAATCCAACTTCAAAGTTGACATCCTTTGGAAAAGCTTTTGAATCTTCAACCTCCAACACTTATTTGAATGTTTTCTTGCTTGGGATCTTCTCTTTTCCATGACTACCATCTTCACCTTGAAATATATTTTCTATAAAAATCACATACATGAGTAGTAATTACATCTTTCCTTGGCTACTTTAGATTCCAAAGTGGTGAAAACAACTCAAACATAGGTCTTCAGAATGATCACCATTTTTTTTTAAAACAATATAAAATAGAAAGAAAAAAAAAAATACTAGCACACAAATAATTACCAATAGATGATCCACCTCCAATGTTGATTGGCTCAAGCTTAACTTGGATGGCTCTTCCAAAGGAAACTCAGGTCAGGTGGGTGGGACTGGCATAATCTATGACCATTGAAGGAAGTTGGTTTTGGCTTATGTAGTTAACCTGGGTTTACAAACTTCTAACTTTGTGGAAGTAATGATTGCTTATCATGGGATCTGTATTGCTAGGAATGTTGGAGTTTTCATCCTATACATTGAAGGTAATTCTAGAAATACAATAATGTTTTTGAATGGGAAGGTGAACCCTTGCTAGACCCACCAGGACCCCATCCTCTTGGCTCGTAATATCTTAATAAACCTTGAAGTTTGTAAATTTTCTCACATATTTAGAGCTAGCAATAAAGTGGTTGATGATTTAGCAAATATGGGTACCTTTATGAAAAATATTACTATTTGGGATGATCTTTCAATGATCTTGAAGTACGTGTGTGAGCTTTTATTAAATGATGAAAAGTACTCTAATATTGATCTCTAGCTAAGCTCCTCATTAGCTCAAATTGGAAACTGGCATAGATTGCGTTTAAGAAAGTATTTCATCCCATCCCACCTTTTCATAAGTTATCTTTCCAAAAAAATTTGCATTTTACCTAGTGCTTCTAAATTTCTAATTTTCCTCTATCTAAAGTGTACACTGTGGTGGGTGGTGATCATCTCATCGAAGAGGATCCCACCTCTTTCAAGGTCTAGAAGAATGATAAGGATGTTTGGACTATCCTTTAGTGAGGTAAGTTTGCTAGTTATGTCGAAGGAATAGTGGGTCATGATCCTAACATTTCCATGGAATTTGTCAATTCTTGGAAAAATGACAATGTGACTATTGGGGACTACTCATTCTCTATTAATATGGAGCTTATTGTAGAGGTAACCAGCCTCTTTTTGGAAGGGACCTATCTCCTATGAAGTAGAAAGGAAATTATTAAAAGGAGATGGATAGATTTTTTAAGAAAGGGGAAAAGATCAATTGACCATAGAATAGGTTCGATAGAGATGACCTCTTGGGAGTCTAGAGATAAATGGAAGAAGTTATGGTGTGTTATGCTACCCTAGAAGGTAGATTAAGGGCTTCCATGCTCACCTCTTTTCCATGCTTAATCATTTCTATTACAATGTTAAAATGAACTTTTCCTTCTGGATTATGTCCTCTCTTGAACAACCTATTAAGGCCATTCAAGATAAAGGAGAGAATTTACCCATCTACCAAGGGTTGATTTATAGATTGTTCCATTTTTAGGCGTCCCTTTTCCCTTCCTTGGCATCTACTAAGAAAAACTCTCTCATGGTTAGAGATTTTGTTGAGCCCTTGCAGGGCCCCTCTACCCCTGACCTAGAATTGACATTTTCCTTTAATTCTCATACGGTTACTAGGGCTAAACATAAATCCTCTGCCTCTGATAATTCTGATGAAGAATCCTAAAACCCCACCCTAGAAGGCTCCTCATTGATTCCCCTATTCATGAAGACTTCTTTGAAGCCCTCAAATCCCCTTTTCCACTGACCCTTCTTAACCTCCAAATTATCCTACCCTATGTGTAAATTTGGAAAATTCCTATGAAGACCCCAATTGGATGATGTTTGTGTTGGTTGTACCCCCTGAAACTTAAAATTAATGACGTGACAGAGGTTTTGAACTTTTAGAATTACATTTTAAAATGGTTACTCACCCAACTTATCATGGCCAAAGATAAAATTCAACATGTCTAGAAGAGAATGTGCTTAATCAAAAGGAGACTTGGCTGAGTGATGTTGATGATGAGGGTCATTGGGCTCTTTTGTCTTCCCTTGCCAATTCCTTTGAAAATTGGACCAATTGGGAAAATGAAGTTGATGAGCTCAAGGCTATGGTTGGTACTATGGAGGAGAGGGAGAAGTTGCCAAAGGAGGTGGCTACCATGTGTAGCAATCAAGAAAAATCCCTTAAGTGTTTCTACAAAATTGTTGACTACAACAAGGAAATGGTAAAATACACCACAGTCACCATTCAAGTGTTCTAATAGGTGATCTACAATAGCCATGGAAAAAGGGCTAGTGATGACTATCAAGAAGTCATGCACTCAAAGAAGACAGGTAAGAAATGTGGTAGTTCTACTTTGCACAATACTCACAAGGACTAGCCTGCACAAAAGAAGCCCCTATTCTTTAAAGAAAAGCAGTAATTTCTAGCAAATGAAAGGAAATCCATTCCTCAATCTACTGGGTGACTAGTAGCTAGTCCAATCCCTAGCTAGTTCTCCCCTATGTTTTGTTTTTCCTACTTTTGTTGGTCTTTTGTAGCTACTTTTATTTCATTTTTTGAATGACTCATGTCTCTTGAGATCCCCTATTTGGCCTCTATGGCATTTTTATAATGGGTACAAGCCCTTCTTGACTTTAATCTAGCAATTCAAATGAAAATCCCCCAAAAACAAAATTATAATCAAATGAACTTGACAATTCAACTTTATTGTAACCAAGATGATGAAGAGTACTAATCAGATTTGATTTCAGCAAGGAAGAAGCCCTCAACAGGTTGATCATGGACGGTGACCTTTCATCTCCCGCAGCCAACCTCAAAGATCCTCCCACCCTACACTTTACCTTTTCCATTAACATTCATTTGGTGAAGAGACCACTTAAAATGATTTTCCAATAGTATAATAGTCTTGATAATACCAAACTATGCTAATTGAGCAAAAAATATTGTGTATTCAATTCCCTTCTTTTATGAGTACCCTTCAACCACTAGGCTGCATATATTTTCCTCTAGATAAATTCTTGAGAAATCTTGCTAGAATCACTTTTAAACATTTTAACCCCATCCTCTTAATTCAACAAAGTCTCATATAATTCTTCTAGTTTGATATTGCCAATATCTAGTGTGCATATGAAGTTACGACACTCATCTAAAAGACTTTCAATAAAAAATTCTATAATTTTAGAGTCATATTCCACCTTCATCCTTGCAAGTTGATTTCTAAAATTCTTCAACCTTTTACATTTGTGATCATTCATGCTCATATGAAGTTATGATACTCATCTAGAATAATTTCAATCAAAAATTCTATAATTTAGAGTCATATTCCACCTTCATCTTTGCAAGTTGATTGCTAAAATTCTTCAACCTTTCAATTTGATAATCTGTGCTTTCTCCTCCCTTCATTTTTAAATGAGTTAATTAACATTTAATTTACTAGTTCTTTTATGCATTGTTTGCAAAGTTTCTCATATTTTCTTTGTTATTTTAATATTTTAAACATGAGGCCTAATCCCTAGGCTAATTCACCATAGGATAGTTGTCCATGCATTCATATCTATTTTATCTCAATTTTCATGCATGCTTTCATCTATAGATTTTTATTTAGTTGTTGGCTTCCATAAACTTTTTATTTGTAGAATTGATTTCATCTCACATTTTTAATTTTCATAGTTAAAACCATCTTTTTGACAAACCATAAAATTAGATCTTTTAAATAAAGCCATAGTAGGAATATAAATAAAATCCTAAAACATACAGCCATAGACTTTAAAAATGAAGCCCCTACTAACACACACAATGAATTAGGCATTATGGTATCTTGATGTTGGACTTCTTATAAACTAAATGAACAAAGACTTTCTAAAAATTTGTGACGTAGAAATATGAAAGAGAATTCCATTAAATGCTTGATTTCAAAAAGAAAAATGTCAAATATTCCAATATGACAATATGAATTTACATAAGATACTTCGCACTTTGTAAAAACATACCAAAGATAAATGAAATTCCTTATAACAAAAACTCACATGAAAAAAATAAAATAATGGGTTTGACTTGGAGACTCTTCCAATGAATATTCCTCTTTTCACTTTGAATAACATAATAAGATTTCATATTCAATAAAGTGAATATTACGAATTTTTAATGTTAGAACATTGCCTTAATAAAAAAAACATTGCCAAGCTACGTGCCGAAGCTGTCTTAACAAAGCAAGATTTCAGACATGCTCCAAGGCAATCACAAAAGTTGTCCGTCCCGATGGAAGCTACAATTCACACCATAGAATGTGCAAAGGGGATTGAAAGTCATCAAATTTGAAATTGGAACCCGTGACTCCCACAAATGCCTTACACAACTGAGGAAACAATCCAATCAAGATATGAGAAAACAGACCTCAAGTCAGTATATATCTCACCGTGGACTTTCCTTCGGTGCAATTAGTATATTCCACATAGACACAGTATGTAGAGACACTAAAGAGCACCTATACGGGTGCATAGAACTCCTATACTCTTATATAACTACCATTACCTATATAGCTTCTACCCAAACCACCAAAATTACAGCTGAAGATTTGAGTGGCTCTCTTATCATTAAAAGGAAAACCACATAACAGACTGAGAGATCCCAGGAAGTATATATTCATATTCAGATACAAAATAGTTAAAAATATATATGATTAATTTACAACCTATAAATGGTTGGAAATAAGCCATTTAGAATTCTTGTAATGGTGAGCGGCGTAAGCGGCTGTGCCGACCAATCTAGCATTAATCGCCCCAATAAAACTTATTTGATCAGCTCTTGCTTTTATAAGCTATCAAGTCTAGGTAGCACCTTTCTCATTTTAAGCAGCCCTCCCAAATGCTTTGCCTTGGTATTTTGCCATTTGAATATATTCAACGACACACGCTGTGATTTTCTCCACCATCTCTCCTTCGTCACTGAGAAGAGCAAGGGAGTAATATATTATAGAGACGAGTCTAACTGAAATAAAATCAAATAAAATTCAAAATGCATTATACCCTTCACTGATAAAGCCTTCCATGAGTGAAACCGTGCGCAGAGCAATTTTCCATTTCTCAAGCGTTGGAATACTGAATTTTCCAGCCTGCTTATGCTTTCGGAAAGCTTTTGCATACACTCCATTCTTGCCCTCCAGTCGAACTTCAGAGGGTCGAACTTTCCAAAACACAGGGACGATTGGAGCCCCAGTTTCAGTGATCAAATGGAGCTCATCCAAACACCATTCAGATTCTGCATAGTTGGGAGAGAGGATTACGACATGAGCAGAAGCTGTTTGTATTGCACTTGTTATAGCTTGAGGTATGTATTGCCCCACTCGTAGAGATTTTTTGTCCAAAAACACTTTACATCCTCTATTTTGAAGACTATCATATACTAAACTAGCTAGAGATTGTTTTGTATCCTTTCCACGGTGATTAATGAAAACCTGATATGCAGGTGTGGGAACAACATAATGGCGGCAAGGATTGGACTGAGATAGCGGAGGTGAAGAATGGGAAGGAATAATATTTCCCATTACATAAAAGCTAGCTTAATTCAATCTAGAAAGTATGAATAGGCTTACTTAAAAGAAGCGCATACGTCTTACGCTTGACTATTGAAGTCAACCTAGAAAATATGAATAAGACTTTAGTTACTTAAGAGTTAAGGAACGCATAGTCTTATGAAGTCGAGAAAATATGAATAAGACTTACTTGACAGCCAAGAAATACATAGGAAAGGTTAAATCTGTCGGCTGTGGGTAAAAATCATATGATTAACCTAAATAACCTTTAATAAGGAACATGAATATATGGGAAAAGGGTAATGTACAAATACGATAATAAATAATTTAGTAATTTTTTTAAGGATAAAGGTAGGATTTTTGGAATGGTCTTATTTATTTTTAGAAACAAGAAAGATTAGATAAAGATGTTCAATAAAAAATAAAGAGTAATAATAAGGATCTAGTAATCCAAAGACAACAAAATAATAGTAGACAATCGGCAATCAATCAAGGGAGTTGAACATAACTAAAAAAGTCATGCAAGTTAGAGACTAAAAACTATCATCAAATTAAGGATGATTTGAAATCAAATTATTTAGGGGCATTGAACAACCCCTTCCTACAGATCAATTAAAAATATTTTCTTCTTCATTAGTCGTTGTTTGCTTTCAATTACAAAAACTAATTGCAACATTCTTTCTTGATTGAATATCCATTTTAAGGACCACCCCTTCCATAGAAGGGGTCAAAGGATGACTGATTTGACTCCCATCAGTAACCATAATGTTGATTTCCTTCGGAGATGATACTAAGGGTGTGAAGTGGCCCTCACCAAAAGGGTTGCAAGATTTTTCATGAGGCTCAACATATTAATTAAGCCATGTTGATCAGTATTTCATCCCTACTAACTAGGTCTAAGCTCAAAGCATTAAAGTCTTCATTTTCCATAATAATTTCCAACAATAGTTCCACTTCTTGAGGATTGCTAAATGACTCTACATCTTTTTAATTCCTAAGATAGTTTACTCTTTTTCCCTCTAATTTGTTGAGAACCCAAAGGAGTGTCCATCCATCTAACATAATCAACACATAATCATGGAGTCCTCATTAGTAATATGTTAAACCCAATCACCTTATTTTTTAGGAAAAGCTAATAAAGGAACAAATATTCTTACCAATTGTAGAAAACATATAGAATCTAGTAAAAAAATATTCTTGGTTGAAATCATCATAGGATCGAAGTAGATGAGTTGATCAATGGAAAAACGAATTCCTTTGAGAACCTCCACCTCCCACTATTCTAAAGAAAAGATAAAAAACTTCACACAATCAAGATCTTTGTTGATGCACTCCTTAAGATCCAATCCAAGAGACTAATTAACAAGAATAATCATCAAATTTCTTATAAAATGTGGGCCATCCAAGAGCCTTTTATCACAATGTTTGTTATTCAAAGAGGAGATAAAAAATAAACCCTTCATTGTAGCCAAAATCTCAAAATGGTTGTAATACTTCTATTTTCTTTTGACCCACTATTGAAAGTCATCTATTTTAGGTCTTTCCCTAATAAACATTCCTATGAGATAATTTCCAAGATTAGATGTATCCCTTTCAATAATGGAGTCCAAAACCTTAATGGAAATAAATTGACCTACCTCAACAAGCAATGTGGAAAAAGGTGTAGAGGGGAACAATGTAGATAAAATATAAAAAAAAAATATTAGATTAAAGATGGAAAGGGCATGTACCCATTACAAAGCGGTCATAGAGACCCAACGAGGGGGCTCATGATAAGTGAGACACCCACAAAGAAAAGAAGAAATAGCAACTAACAAACCAACAATAAAAATAAATGTAGAGCACAAGACGAAACTAGTAGGGAACCAGACCAGCTACTGGTCTCCCAGAAGCTTAATGCCACTAATGGCCTACCACTCCTTAGCTAGGAAGTGGAGATTCTCATCAAAGGTAAGGGGACCCTTGCGAGCAGTCTAGATCTCCTTAGTATTGGGAAAAGTGGGGCCAAACCCTCCTTCTTACCCTTTTTCTTTGAATGTCCAATGTCGTAACCAACCTCGGTCTCCCTTTTACCATGACTGTTGTGAAGTTCTTGCTAAAAAAATTGTACAATGACTGTGGTGTTCTTGATAGTCTTCTTACTATAATCCATAAAATTGTTATTGATTATTTAACATATGATATATAAATAAAATGGTTTCCTATAATCCATATTCAAGTTTACAAAAGACAAATACTATTTTTAATTTGGTCTCATAAAGGATCAAATATTTTTATTTATTTGATTTGACTATGAAACCTCAGAAATAGGGGTTCTATCTTTAGGAGATGGAACACAAAAGATAAGGACCTATTTCACTTAGTTCATTCAAGGATACCTTAGAGATCTCAATCCAATGATAGAATGAGGGATAGAGATCTACAATAAGGTGTTATAGGGTTTGATTAAAGACTAAAGAGGGGTTCACCACCAAGCTAGGGCTTGGAAAGACTAGGAATGTAAAAGATATGCAAAACCTAGCTATATGACCTAGATTATGAAATTGGAATGTTGAATAAAAGAATGAGAAAGTACAGAGGTGTACCTAGAGACTAAAGAGGCTTAAATGAAAACCTAAAATCTTGAAAATGTTGATTTTAAGGCACATTTCAGACTCCTATCCTAGTAGGAGTGATTTAGTCCCAGTTTAGGGTTTTAGGCCGAAACCAGAATCTAGAACTACTAAATCAGGATCTACAAAAAAATTTTGAAAATAGGTATAATGAGACTTATATGCCACAAGTGAATATTTAGTCCCAGTATCAAGGTTGCTCTAAAACTCTGATATCCTCTAAGTCTTTTTTGTATCTTTCCTGAGCTTGTCAAATCTCTTGTTCTAAAACACTAGATTCTGCTCTATAATTGACTTTTTGTGCTCTTACAAGCAAGGTGACAACTTTGAAAAAAATTATTCAATATTTCTCTTCAATGGACCTTCAACCTAAACCACCTAGACCTGTAATCACACATCAAAGAGAGAAAAATGTTTTTTTGTTAGTGGATAGGGGTTTTCCTTGGTCAAACCCTGTTTTGGTAATCAAACCTTGAAATGAAATCAAATAGAATGAAGGAATGATGAATGAACAAATAAGCAATGTTGCAACTCACCAAACCCTTGAACAAAAGGTTGCAATCTTGTATGTATTGGCTAGCATGAATGTAGATCTTGAATCTTGCTTGAATGATATAGATCTTCACTTGAATTCTTGTTTGAATCATAAAACCCTACATCACAAATGTTAGCCCAAAAACAAACATGATGCATGATGACTTTGACATGATGCTTGATACTTGAATAATGCTCCAAAATACTTGATAATCACTCTTGAATGCTCTTAAATGCTCTTGTAAGTGCTCTTCTGATAACTTGATGATTTGTAGGCTTTCTAGGTGAAAAATGAGTGAAATAGCCTTGTATTTATACTTGTTTATGCCAAATTTCTTGAAATTATAGCACTACAAGCTAACATCAAATATAGGAGAATAAAATACCACCAAGACTTTGAATTTCAATTAGGTCTAAGCTAAGCGCAACTCATATGTAGTTGTGGTGTATGAGTCCCATTAGGTTGAGCTTGGGACACATTTTTCAAGAAATGCTTAGTTTAATGTTAAATTCAAATCTAGGCCACAAAACCTAGGTGGGGCCCATACGCCCAAGGTGGCATATGAGTCCTAGATCACTAAATTTGTGCCATATAATATGAAAACATTAATTTCTAATTGGTCACTTGATATATGTCAGGATTATCCTTGGAAAGATGCATTAATTAAGGCTTGTGGATGAAAAATAAGACCAAATAAGGCATAAAGAAGCCCAATTCCAACAGGTAGGGCCCAAACAAGTGTGAAAATGTAAAGGGTTACATTTTTTTACAGTACATACTATTTATATTTTTAAGTTTAAGAATGTTTGTAGATTTTCAAATTTTTTAAATGTAGAAATATACTCTTATATTTATAAAATAAGATACTACTTTACTAAAAGCTAATGTTTAAGTACATAAATAAAGAATAGAATTTAAAGAAAATAAAGTAAATCTTAAATAGTTTTAAACTCAATTAAAAAAAGTATTAAGTAAAAAAAGTAATTCTTTAGAAAACAATGAAATTAAATAAATTAATTATTAAATAGTTTTAAAATAAAATAATGGTTAAGAAAATAAAATAATTCAAGATTGATATCTCTTGATCTTTTCTAGATAGATAAATTTAATATAATTATACTAGCTATGCACGTGTTTGCATAATCAAAATACTTAAACTATAGTTTTATGAGGAATTCTATGCACCCATTTTTTTTATGTGCATTTTAATGTTATCTTATAATGGCACTACCTACACCTATATCTACATTAAAACTATTTTTCATTGCTATACAATATATAAAGCTTCAAAACATAAAATCTAGATGAATTATGACAAACATGTCATTCTATAGAAACATTTTATCTAAAAGTGCTTATATTGCATCTCCCAAAATTATGTCAAATCAACTCAAATAATGAACTCTCCTAATAACACAAATCTCAATTAAATAGTGTACATAATAATTGAAATTATAATGGAAGCGTAACATAGATTTTTTGCACCCTAATTCTTTCTAGCACTTATAGGGTTTTTCACCTAAAAGGAGAAAGAAGGGCCAAAATGCTCATGTCTACATTCAAATTCAATGCAATGTGGATGGAATATGGATGAAATATACTTTTATGCAATGCTTGAATACAAGAAACTAATAATATTAATTGATTAATGAATGGAAACTAAAGACATGAAGAGTGTTTGAAAACACATTATGTAATGAAAAAACACCTAGAAATGAATGCAAACTTGTAACAAAAATTGAATATGGATGGAAACTAGAAATGGCTTCTAGAAGGCTATTGATGTTGGTTTTCAGGCTTGGTGGGACTCATTCACCATTCTACGCGAATTAGTCCCAGTTCTGGTAAACTATTTTGGAGCCCGTTTCAGACAAATGGGTATCCACAAATGCAGAAAATTCAAAACCGACCTAGAAATGGGACTCATTCGCCACCCATGGTGAATGAGTCCACTTTTGAATTTCTAAATATTCAAAGGTGGAATCTAAATCTCTTGGTCTACACTTTGATTCTCTATAGGTGTCTTCTTCCGAAACTCTTATTTATGAACCTAAAAGTGAGCTTTTGTTGATATTTTGACTTGATCAATGAAGAGAAGACTTGACCAACCTTACAACTTGATATTCAATGGTTTCCAAGCTTCCAAGAGACCTAAATCTACAAACACACAAGACAAGAGAGAGAATGTTGAATGTTAGGGCATGGGGGTTTGCCTTGGTCAAACCCCTTTTAGGTAATTAAACCAAAATGATGAAAGAATTAGATGAAACATGCAATAATGGAGTTTATTACCTTTCCATTGTGTATGATCTTGAAATTTTGTAGCAAAACATGAAGAATCTTTCCTCGAATGTCTAAAAAATTGATATCTTGGAGCTTTGAAATGAAGAAACCCTAAGTTGCTTGAATTGAGATGGAAGATTGGTGGATGAATGAATGATAAGAGATGTGAATTAGGATTAAAATACTTATATTTATAGGAATTTCACCTATTTTACCCATTAATACCTCATCATAGGCTGACATGAAGTAAGATTAAACTTAAATTTCACTTTTTTCCCATTCAAAGGTCAAAAATGAGCCAAATGGGACTCATTCGCCACCCATGGCGAATGGGTCCCACCTGGATGGGACTAGTTTTCCATGGATGGTGAATGGGTCCCATAGGGTCCATTTTAACAGCTAAGATGTAAGAAGATAAGGAAAAGGTTTAAATTGCAACTTTGTCAGGTATTTGATCAATTTAAGCCTCAAGATGCACAATATGGGTTAATAGGGGCCTATTAATGATGATGTGAATGTCAATTAGGGCTTGGGACACAAAATTCAATGTGAAAGTGTGATTAAATGCACTTTAGAACACTAAATGAGGTCCACATAGCCTAGGAAGGTACAAGAACCAATGTGAATGTGCAAGACATTTCAAAACTATTTTATCATTAAGTTTAATTCAAAAACCTTCTAGATTGATGTAATAATGTTATTAAACACATTTTATAATGTTGAATTAGGGGAAATGGGTTTATTAAGTCTAGAAAGCATGAAAGTATCTTACAACACTATTACAACACCTTTACAAAACATCGTTAAAAGCATGTTATTCGATTTGCAAGGGTCTAAGACCTAGAGTGGATGCATAAAATGCCTCACAAAAATGAATTAAGGCCTCATTAAGTCTAATTTATCATGAATTATTCCCATGTCAAGCAAGAGGTCATTTTTTCTATAACACATTTAGCCCCCACTTTAGTGAGAGGATGAACTTTCTTCAAACTCACACTAAAGTAGACATTCAAGAGAGATCTAAGTGTACAAATGTAGATGAAAAAGAGTGAAAAAGATAAAAGGAGGTTGTACAAGCCCCAAGATTGAAGATCCTAAGTCAAACCTTCAAGATACAAAATCATCCAATGGCAAGAAAGAAGATGAAAGTGAAAAAAGGGGATCAAGCTTTGATCGTTTGTCCAACTAGTTGTGGATCAGATCTAGGCTTGTTTGTTTCAAAAAGAAAATGCATACTCACTCTAGGGAAATGGAACTCTTGGCTGTCCATTGGGTGAGAAATCCACAACATAGTCACTCTAGGGCCATGAAACTTCTGATTGTCTGCGAGGTGAGAAATCCCAAAGGTGAGAAACATATGCTAGTTGGTATGCACTCAAACACATAGGTGGCTATGGGAAAATTCAAGCCACTGAATGGGCTTCCCGCTCAACCATATTAAAGTTATACCTCCTGATAACTTTAACAAGTGCTCAACGATATTAAAGCAGGGAAGGTGTGTGTTAGACCTTTCCTCCAAATGGTTGGACAAAAGCCAACTTTGATGGCGCTACGAAGGGAAATCTGGGGATGGCTGGAAGTGGAGGTGTGTTAAGGGACTCAAATGGTAACTTTATGGTGGTTGTGGTGGAGGCTATAGGATCTTTTCAAGTTTTAAATATAGCACATAATATGAATATAAAATATTTATGGCTTGAAGGGGACTTCAAAAACATCATTGATTGTCTCCTAGATAGGACCCCCCCTCGTGGTCTATAAAGAATTGGATTGAAGAAGCAAAATATATTTTAGAAAAGTTTGATAAAGTTAAAGTATCCCACGTCTACGGGGTAGCTAATAGTGTGGCGGATTACTTTGTGAATGAGGGGGTTAAGATGGAAGGTTTGAACATGTGGCAGAATTTCAAGGACTTGGGAGATGAAGTTAAGGCCTTATTAGATTATGATGTTACACATGGGAAAGAGGAAAATATCTTTAATGATGATAGGGAAAAGGGCTAAGTACATCAAAATCAAGAGATTTGATGGGGCCATGTCAAATATCTTAGCTGGTAAGAAAAAGCGGCACGCTTTGTGGGTTCATTGGAATGGCTGCATAAATTTGCAATAGGTTTTTGGTGATGGTAGAAACTACAATGAGGTGCATATGAAAATGGGGGGATAGGAAAAGAATCGAGCCAAAAATATACGAAATGCACATGAAGAATGGTAAGGTTTGGAAACAGGTTGTGAGAGGTGGTTTGGTTCCATTCCTGGAAAAACTTCATGGGCCTGATCCTATGGCTACTGAATATTTTGAGAACTAGAATAATGGAGAAATAATCCTCTTTGCGAGAAAGGTGAAACTAGATGAGAAAATCATAGGAGAGGTGACTAGAATTTCCACTGAGGGCATGAATTTTTATCCTGACAGAAGGTTTTCAGATGAGGCATTAATCAAATTCCCTAAGAAAGGAAAGGAGAAAATGAAACTAGTCAAGGTTTCCAACAACTATTTTGAAATTGACACCATAAAGGTACTTTGCAGAAAGGTGCTTTGTGTCATAATGGAGTATATTACCTTGGATGGGAGATTCACTAGAGTTTATGGTCATCATTTTGCTATCCTTAACCACTTCTACCATAAGGTATAGATTTCTCTACCTCATTATTTGTTCTTTTCGTTGAGCAATAGCCTTGAGGACCACAAGAAAAATCCTAGGAGATACTCTATTCTTCATGCTGATATTATTAGGTTAATATATGAACATTATCAAAGCCTACCGGCTTTATCTAAACTGGTTGCCTCCATGGCATCTGAGGACTATGATACAGACAGTGGTGGTTCGGAGAATCATTCTAAGCCTAACCTAGAGAGAATTGTTTAAGCCCATCCATCCCCTGTTCTGTCTGGTAAGAAAATCCAGCTTTGTAAACCCCAGCTCGCAAAAGCTAACCCTGAGATCTACCCCAACTACCTAATTCCTTTACAGAATCCTACTCTCAAGGGTCCCCCTACCAATAAGTTGGTTTCCTACTCTGTGGACTCTCTGGAGAACAAAACTAAGAATGTTGAAGCTAGCAAAAACTCTGTCTCAACCCCTCCTACCTCTTTCAGAGATGATGGTACCAGATTTCCTAGCTCCCTTACCCAGATGATTTTAACCTCATTTTATACCAGGATCAGTCTGGAGATATCCTTGCCTCAGCTAGAAGTGGCGTTGGTGATATTTTTAGGGTTTTAAAATGGGCCTATCAAGAAATTAATGATCTTAATCTCAGAAATAGGGTTCTAAATAGAAAATTGGAGGAACTAGAATTGAAGATGTCTGCTCTGAGCAATGAAGAAGGAAAATGGAAAAAGAACAATATTGGAATGGGAGATGATGACATTGAGGACAAGTATAAGACTCTGGAAGCTGAAATTGTTAAAATAGAAAACAACATGAAAATTGTTGTGGAACAAAACCATAGAATGGCAAGGCACAATGCCATTATCATCAATGAAATGTTTGAAAAGTTGGAAAAGTCGCAATAGGGTGCATTGGTTGTTGATCTGGAAGAGGACAAGGATAAAAGCAAGAATGAGGACCAAGGATATCGAAGAGGAGCCGTGCCAACCTTAAGAGGAAAGCACCTCCTACTACCCAGATGGTCTAGATCTTAAAGAGGGGGATTCTGGAAATGAACAACATGGAAGCTGAGACAGTGGAAACGTTAAAGTCCCAAGTTTAGTTGTTGTCGGTATTTTGTCTGGTCTTTTTGGGTCTTTTCTGTGGCCCTTGCTGGCTTTTTTGGTGGCTATGGCTTTGTCATTTTATTTTCCTCTCTACAGCCTCTCTGTTTATGGGGTCTTTGATGATCTTTTCTTTTGTTTGTAAACTTTGTGGTTTCGGGTCCTTATAAGACCCATTTTTTCCTCTTTCAAAAACTTTAACAAGGTGCCACAAAGGAAAATTTTGGTTCAAGCTCTATGAGCTAAGAAAAACTTTGTATGCTTGACACTCATAGACATTGTCAATGCAAAATAGTGTAAGGATTGTTCAAAGGGATTTTAGTTTGTTCGTGCAATGTCTCATCTTAGGGAACATCATGCTCAATGTCTCCAAGAGAGGATAAGCACAAATGATCTCATCTTGTTTCCAAGAGAGGACAAGTAAAATATCTCATCCTGGGCAACATTGTGCCTAGTATTTCCAAGAGAGGGAATCGCAAGAAAAATAAAATCGCACAATGAAATGTGAATGGCAATGTATGCCCCCACTTTAAAGCGGTTGCGAGCACCAGTACTATGAGAAATAACTTTAAAGTAGAAGAAGGAGAACATGAGAGATTACTCAGAAAGCGTTATGCCAAGTCAAATGTTTTCAAGAAGCTACGTCATGAAAAAGAGATGTAATATGTGAACCAACTTAAGGCATGTTGTCCACATCCCAAGATTGCTCTTATGTATTCATGAAAGGTTAATGACTAGCCAAAGGAGGAAACCACAAGTGACATACGAGGACAAGACTGTCGAACCCCTTGCCCCCACTAAGTACAGGATAAGGGTGAGCTGAAACGATTGATGAAATGCATGCTGGAGTGAAAATTGATATCAATTAGAAGAATTAGGTGCCCTCATAGAGGGAAGCATACCAAACTCTTGAAAATATTGGATTTTATGACTGAAAGCCTTCCATTCATCAGTGGAGTGACCATGAACTCTATGATAGGCACAAAATGAAGTCTTGTAAGAGCATTTCTTTCAAGTTCTAGGGGGGAGAGTGATCAAATGATCTTGGAGGAGTCTCGACAAGATACCCTCTTGATCAATGGTAGAAGGTGGTCTTGTGGTATGTGAAAAAGATACCCCTTGCTTAGTAGTGGTTATCATATCTACGCAAAACTTTTTAGATTGCGAGATTTTATTTTCTCCATTATAGGAGGATATAAAATCTAACGAATTCAAATCATGAGCGTTCTGCGAGATGGCATTGACATTAAGTGAAGGTGTAGTTGTGTGTGTCATATTTTTGAAAGGATGATGTTCAAGACCACTAGTTTCAAGGTGTTTAGTTAAGAATAATTTAGGAGTATGGTTTGTGAGATTGTTGATGTTGAGTGAAGGTTTGGCGATCTCTATTACAAGACAATAATCAAGACCATGAGTTTTTTTGTTGTGTGTGAGGATCGATGGGGACACAGATGCCTTGTTCGCTAGCACCACATCCTTTTTCACTATATCCAAATTGTTTCAAAGTACATAACCTTTTCCATAAAGCTTTTGCATTGCTTTTGGATTAGGTTGTTGGGTATTTTATGTCTTTTTCTAAAGTGGTTGAGGTGGATGCTTTCAAAAGGTCATCTAATTTTTTGTTTTTGCTATTTGATTCATTGTGTATGATCTTGTACTCACCCATGAAGTCATGCTTGAAATCCAAGGAACCCCAATTATCTTCTAATAGCTTTGTGATTTGTTTAATATGTTGTTGTTTGTCTTTGTGTTGTGCAGGGTCCACTTGTATGGTTGGTGTTAATGTGTTCAAGGCGTTCTCTTTATTTTTCTCAAGTTGCAAGACACTATAAGGCTCGTGATCAACGTCGATTGTGCACACTTTTTCATTGTAGATGTATTTCATTTTTTGATGAAGAGTGGAAGGCACACCATTCACAGCATGAATCCACAACCTGCCTAGAAGAAGGATATATGAAAGATCATGAGGCATAACCTGGATTGTTGTGTTCAATGTGACTTCTCCAACTATAATAGGTAAAGTGATCACACCAAGCGGTGTCTTTCCAACATTGTCAAGGCCCTTAATAGATAAAGATTCAGGTTGAATTTTTTATTTATCCACACGAAGCCTATCTAAAAGGTTTACACTACACGTGCATTAAGGGATGAGCCATTGTCGATAAGAGTTCACTTTATCCCTATCTGATTGTATCAAGCAATGATCATGAAAGATTCATTTTTTTTTTGCACTTCCAAAGGGGGGAGTTTACTTTGGTGGAAAACAATGTCAGCATTTATTCCTTGGATCATGGTTGTTATCTCAGTTGGTTACACATTAGAAGGGATAGGAACTTATTGTAAGGCTATTTGGATCATGTTGTGATAGTGAGGGGAGGCTTGAATAAGATCCCACAATGATATATTAGCAGGAGTATTCTTTAGTTGTTCAAGAAGATTGTACTCCTTTCAAGTAGGAAGACCTGGTAAGAAAGGTCTAGAGGGGATAAGATTAGGAAAAGGTAAGGGTGTTGGGGTTCGTTGCAGCGGTTGTGGGTTAATTCAAGTGTTATATTTATGAGCAACGGTATTATAACTCGGTTGGTGTGAAACATTAGTTTGAGGTGAGTAGAGGGTGAATTCAGGTTTGTGTGGAGTGTGTTTGTGTGAAGGGGGATAAAGGATGAGTTGAGGTTGAATAATATGAACTTCCCTTGGCGAATGAGAATCTAATAAAGGCTCTTCATTTCCTATCAAGGGCATAATATTATTATCAATGTTATCTTTTCCTTTCATGATGATATTCTCCCTAGAAGGAGAGTGTTTACAAGAACAACAAACCGCATGTTCTTGAAAATTAAGGCTTGGTTCATCCAAATGAACTTCATCGCAACTAAGGGAGTTATTAATGGTTGAATGTGTTTGATGATTGGTAGTGGGGAAATTCAAAGAAGACTCTATTTGATTGTCAGTTGTTTCTAAGGTCTCATTCTCTTGTACCATATTATCTACCTAACTAGGAGATCATGTAATATGTTCACCCAAGGTTGAAAGTTGTAAAGTAGCTTTGAATCACAAGTGGGGGAAGCATCAAGAGAAGGACCACTATGGTTGTCAAATAGGTTTTCCCAAATGGGAGGAGCATTAGGGAAGGGAGGATCAAGGTTTTTATGATTCTTAATAGGGATTTCTTCTAACACCAACCTGTCCTCTTTACATCGAGGAGGGATATTAGGAGATGGACAAGATTGATTGTCATGGCCATGTAGACTTGGTAAGGTGATTTTTAAGAATGTTTCTATGATCTCATGTTCTTGTTGTCTAACATCTTCCAAAGGGGAATGAGGAGATGGACAATCAAGACCCTCAATGCTTGTAACTTCCTTCACCAAGATACCTTCATTGCTAATAGGAGAGGTATCGGGAGAAGAACAAGTATGATTGTGATGATTGTCTACACTACCATTCGCACCAATGGGTAATGTAAGATTAAGGATTGTACCAATGGTTTGATCATGTTTCTTAAAGTCCTCATTGTGGTAATCAAAAGTGAACTCATAAGAGGGAATTTTGAACTTATACAATCCACTATTAATGAAATCAAAGCCACATATTTTGAAAGAAAACATGCTATGATGAAAAAGGAAAGAAAGTACAATGAAATGACTTTAAAGGAAAGGAAATTTTTAGGTTTTAAGTAAGCTAATTTTCTATTTACACAATGCAACAATTTGAAAATGAAGTGTTGGTCAAATGCAAAAGTGAAATTAAACAATGCATGAAATGAGCTATTTTAAGTGAGATCTAGTGAAATACATGTTATAGAAACTCAGCTAACTAATGCAGGTAGGTAAAGGAACCAAAAAAAAGCTTAAAAATAGGTTTTTCAGTTCTGTAAATAATAGTTTCAAGGGTGAAAAGGGATGGATTCTCCCAAGGTGGTGAATAAGTCCCAGTATGGACTTTTTTCAGAATTTTCAAAAAAAATTGAGTGATTTTTATGGTTTATGAGTGCTATGATGCAATCCTAAGTGAAAAATGCATAATTTTAGAGAATTTAGATGTTAAAAATGCAACCTAAATGCACTTTTTTATCAATGCAAAATTTGAAACCTAGCATGCAAATTAACTAATGAAAACCCTAATGCAAAGTCAATGCAAGACTAGATTTATGATGAAGGACTCCAAAATCAGACAAGAAAGTATTCTAAAAAGCAGGTTCACCAAAATGTAACATAGATTTTTGGCACCCTAATTCTTTCTAGCACTTCTAGGGATTTTCACCTAATAGGAGAAAGAAGGGCCAAAATGCTCATGTCTACATTCAAATTCAATTCAATGTGGATGGAATATGGATGCAATATACTTTGATGGAATGCTTGAATATAATAAACTGATAAGATTAACCGATTAATGAATGGAAACTACAAAAATGAAGAGTGTTTTAAAACACATTGTGTAATGCAAAAATACCTAGAAATGAATGCAAACTTGTAACAAAACTTGATGAAATTGAAAGTGTGCACCTAGAATATGGATGGTGTTGGAATCAAGCAACACTGAGAGGTCGAGGTGAATCAATGTTGTGCAATTTTTAACTTTATTAATTTGATCATTGAAGTGTTGATAACATTCAACCAAAATAATGATGCATGCACATAAGACAAATAACCACAACACTATAACACAAGGATTTTTATGTAGAAACTGTGTTAGGGGAAAAACCATGGTGGAGGTCAATCCACAACATTTTTCTAAGTATACTCAAAAGAAAAGATTACAAAATGAGAATGCACTTGCATTCAAGCACACTACCTAGAGCTCACTGCTAAAAAACTGAAAGGCTCACTGCCTTACAAAAGTTTGGAATACTTCCAAGGATTTGAAATGATAAAGTAGCATCTAAAAATGCCTGATTACAGTTTCGATTAGGCTCAACAATCGAATGTTGGGCCTTCTGACTGATTCTACTCTTCTACTATGTTCTACTTCAATTCACACCAAAAATCCTTAATGCACAAGTGAAACTATGCATAATTACTCTACTGACCTTTTGACATTCACAACATACATCAGCTCACATCAAAAATTCACCAAAATGATATAATCAGTCACTTATATATATATCTACCACCAAGAATTCAATTGCTATATGTCAGCTTCAACAAAATAAGAAATGTGAACTAGATTTTTGGAATAACTGTGTGCAATTTTTTACATCAACATTTCAGATCAAACTCCATGATCCATCATCAGGATGATAAGCAGAAAGAGAGAGAAGTGAAAATAAGATAGCAGACTTGGGTAGAAATAGGAGAGGGATGGGGAAGAGGGGAGGCACATAACCCCAAAAATGGGGGAGAAAAGGTCAAACAAAAAGGAGAGGAGAGGAGAGGAAAAGTCAAAGATGAAAAACCATTGCAAACATGGGAAAAGAAAATGAAAGAGATAAATGCAAAGAATACTATAAAACAAACATAAGATAAAGATCCAAGAAAAAGTGGGGAATCAACCTAAATAAATTAAAAACCACTAATAAAAAGCCAAAAAACAAGAATGAGGACAAGTTAAAATAAGGAAACAAATAGGATAAACTAAATAAGGAAAAATAAAGTATTAAAAAGAAAATAAAAAGAGAAACCGCAATGAAAAAATACGTAAAAAAGAAAATAAAGCAAAAGAAAATAAAACTTAAAGCAAAGAACCAAATAATAAAGAACAAATACAAAGAAACACTAAATAAGTACAAGAAAAAACATCACAAGGAAACTAAAATAAAACTAATGAAAGGAACCAAATGATAAAGAACAAATACATTGAAACACAAACTAAAGACATAGAAGCACAAGAAAAAATACTAAGCATAACATAAAAGGTGAAATAAGATCTTAAACCAAAAAATAACCAAGGAAGCATAAAAAACAACCCAAAGAGAAGAGATTAAATAATTAAGTAAAAGCAAGGAACTAAAACAAAAATTAACCAAAATTGATAAGAAGCAAGAGGGAAAATAATCAAAAGTGAAACAAGGAAACAAAGAAATAAAATGAGGGTAGAGAAAAGAGAAACCAAAAAGCACCAAGGAAATTATGAGTGAAGAGAAGGTAACAAAACTAAAGGAGTTAAACAACCAAATGATTAAAAATAAGACCAACTGTAAGATCAAATAAAGATTAAAATTAGAATTAAATTAAAATTAAAATTAAAATAAGTCAGAGACGATAATAAAGAATCAAGAAAGGGAAAGAACACACTTGAAGAAGAGCCGAGGAAACCAAAGAAATAAAAATGAAAAATAAAAGAACACCTAGAGACAAAAGGATTGAAAAAAGATGAGAATAAAGAATAGGAAATGAAAGCACACAATTCAAGAGAAAGGCAGAGGGAGAAAAGGGGGAAAAGAAAGGAGAGGATAGAGAAAACGAAAGGGACAAGAAAGGAGAACAGGATCTTAGTGAAATCGAAGGAGAAACCAAGGGGGAAGAGAGAGGAAGGCAGAGAGAACCTAGAGGTTATTTAGGAGTGGTTTCCATGAGAAACTTAAAGAGAAACCCCCATCCCGATTAAGTTTGTAGGGATGATTATGGATTTCAATGGCCTCTTTAAGTTTCCTCTTAAAGAAATTGTCTTCTTTGAAAAAAATAGAGATGTTTTCTAAGGCAATGTGATGTTTTGTCTTAGAGGAGTGTTCAGCGAGAGCATATTTTGAGATCTAGTCATGTCTTATGTTAGCACAATGCTCTTTAATTCTTGTGTTGATGGAATGACCTATATCCCCTATATAAGGTATGCCACAAGAACATAACACTTTATAGACACTAGATTTTAGGAATTGATCTTGGGGGTCTTTGGGAGAGGGGATGTGACTTTTTACTGTGAAGAAGGGTTTGAAAGTGCAATGGATGCCCTTTTTAAGGAGGATCTTGGAAATTTTTTTGGAGATACCCTCTACATAGGGGAGGGTAGCCAGAGGGATGGAAGGAGAGCAAGAGGTACTAGGCTTGAGGGTGAGTCTAGCTTTTGCTAGTTTGAAAGCTCGATTGATGTGCTTCTTTTTGTAACCATTTAATGAGAAGACTTGGGTGAGGTGAGCTAATTCTTGATCAATATGCTCAGTATCACATAAGACAATTTATTTAAGAGGAAACTTAAAGAGGCCATTGAAATCCATAATCATCCCTACAACTTTAATCAGGATGGGGGTTTCTCTTTAAGTTTCTCATGGAAACCACTCCTAAATAACCTCTAGGTTCTCTCCACCTTCCTCTGTCTTCCCCCTTGGTTTCTTCTTCGGTTTCCCTAAGCTCCATTCTCCTTTCTTGTCCCTTTCATTTTCTTCGTCATCTCCCTTCTTTTTCCCCTTTCTCCCTCTGCCTTTCTCTTCAATTGCGTGCTTTCATTTCCTATTCTTTATTCTCATCTTTTTTCAATCCTTTTGTCTCTAGGTGTTCTTTTATTTTTCATTTTTATGGCTTTGGTTTCCTCGGCTCTTCTTCAAGTGTGTTCTTTCCCTTTCTTGATTCTTTATTATCGTCTCTGACTTATTTTAATTTTAATTTTAATTTAATTCTAATTTTAATCTTTATTTGATCTTACAGTTGGTCTTCTTTTTAATCGTTTGGTTGTTTAACTCCTTTAGTTTTGTTACCTTCTCTTCACTCATAATTTCCTTGGTGCTTTTTGGTTTCTCTTTTCTCTACCCTCATTTTATTTCTTTGTTTCCTTCTTTCACTTTTGATTCTTTTCCCTCTTGCTTCTTATCAATTTTGGTTAGTTTTTGTTTTAGTTCCTTGCTTTTACTTAATTATTTAATCTCTTCTCTTTGGGTTGATTTTTATGCTTCCTTGGTTATTTTTTGGTTTAAGATCTTATTTCACCTTATATGTTATGCTTAGTATTTTTTCTTGTGCTTCTATGTCTTTATTTTGTGTTTCAATGTATTTGTTCTTTATCATTTGGTTCCTTTCATTAGTTTTCTTTGAGTTTCCTTGTGATGTTTTTTCTTGTACTCCTATGTTTTTATTTAGTGTTTCTTTGTATTTGTTCTTTATTATTTGGTTCTTTTGCTTTAAGTTTTCTTTTCTTTTGCTTTTTTGTCTTTTTTACGTTTTTGTTCATTGCAGTTTCTCTTTTTATTTGCTTTTTCTTATTTTCTTTTTCCTTATTTAGTTTATCCTATTTGTTTCCTTATTTTAACTTGTCCTCATTCTTGTTTTTTTTCTTTTTATTATGGTTTTTAATTTATTTAGGTTGATTCCCCACTTTTTCTTGGGTCTTTATCTTATGTTTGTTTTATAGTATTCTTTGCATTTATCTCTTTCATTTTCTTTTCCCGTGTTTCCAATGGTTTTTCATCTTTGACTTTTCCTCTCCTCTCCTCTCCTTTTTGTCTAACCTTTTCTCCCCCATTTTCGGGGTTATGTGCCTCCCCTCTTCCCCATCCCTCTCCTATTTCTACCCAAGTCTGCTATCTTATTTTCACTTCTCTCTCTTTCTGCTTATCATCCTGATGATGGATCATGGAGTTTGATCTGAAACGTTGATGTAAAAAATTGCACACAGTTATTCCATAAATCTAGTTCACATCTATCATGGACTGTGGAAACAAAATATTATTAAAATAAGAAATATTCACAAACAGTCAGCTCAAATCATCCATAATATTTAATGTGCATCCACAAGAGTCAGCCACAACATAGTAAGGACCCAAACCAAAAATTTCAAACACAAAAATAATTAAACGATAACTCTTCAAATATCCGCAACATACTATATTCACCAAGTCAGCCTCCAAATACTGATGAACAAAAAATTAGTTCACCGGACCTTCTAACTTCCACCCAAATTGATACGAGGTACCAAGATTTACATTTAACACATATTATGCATTGAACAATACTCCCTAAGATCCACAACACAAAATAATAATAGAAAATTTGCATATGAATCGAAGAACATGAAACTATTGGATGCTTTGTTCTAACTTAACAGATAATCATTGATCTTCAATTTTTTTACCAGTATGAGAAAAATGCAACGTGCGGATCGACTAGCTAACAAGGGTTGCCATCAATGACAACACCATAAAGCATGTGTAGTTTCTCTTTCCA
The DNA here is from genome assembly GCA_007258455.2 of Sequoia sempervirens. Lineage (NCBI taxonomy): Eukaryota > Viridiplantae > Streptophyta > Pinopsida > Cupressales > Cupressaceae > Sequoia > Sequoia sempervirens. The sequence continues at coordinate 54,667,437 of VDFB02047230.1, read as the reverse complement.
ATAATTTCCCCCTTTGGCATTGATGGCAACACTTAGTGAAAAATGACTAAGTGTCGGATCAGTACCAATAAAAATACATTGCCAACCAAAACTCCAAAAAGATCTTCATCCACAGCTCAAAACTACAACTCCCCCTTAGATGAATATAAATTGTTCACCATTCTCTTCTCCCCCTTTGACATCAATGGAAAAGATGGGGAATCTGCATAAACCGATAGAAACTTCAAACTACATATGTACAAACTTGTTTCAAAATGGCTTACACAAACTTGAAGATATCTGCAAAATTTGTCTTTAATAGGTTCAAGCTTGTGTCCCAACACTTCTTGAGACTTTCTAGAGTAGTTATGTGACCACAGAGTAAATAAGATTACACTTCTATAGATTCAAGGCTCACTAGATCACTGACCTCCATAGCATCTTGTGCTTCTTTCAAAGTATTCAACATGGTCTCCATCTTAGGACCAATTAGGCCTCTACGTTCACCAACTCTTTCCAAAACTTTGAAATTATCACACTTCAGACTCTTTATTTTGTCAATTAAGGATATAATTTGACCTTATTTCCCTCCAATAGAAATAATTAAAGGATCAAAAGCATCAGAAATAGCAGCTAACTCTTTCTCATGATCCTTAACCTTCTTCTCATTTTCCTCAGTAAGTTTTGACAAAGACAAACATGACTTATAAATCCTTCCACCTTCTGATAAAGAACTTTGAACATTTTTCACACATGTAGCTAATAGATATTTGTCATTATCTATCAATCCTCTCAACCTATTGATCTGTCTAGGATCAAATTCCTTTTGAACTTCAACCAAAGTTGACTTCTCAAGTGACTCAAAATGAGTACTTACAAAATTTATAAGTTTCTTCAGCTCACCGGAGGAAGAACCGGATGGATCCTTAACATAGGTAGGCATGATCTTCTCCAAAATTCTAGATGCTAGGTTTAATAACTCACTATCCTCAATGTGAGACTTCAGGATTTCCTCCCTAGCTTGAGCTTGTGCAAATGATGCGACTTTCATTTTCTAAATTGGGGACAAAGTAGACAAATGAGTAGGAGCATCTCCCAACTCAAGATCAAATTCTTCCTTTTTCTCTTCTATAAACTTCTTCATTGCCTCTACAGTTTCCCTTGCTTCTATTGGAACTCCCTTAACTTCAACCTTCTTTTCCTCAACTACTATTTCCATAGCCATAAATTTTTGCTTGTCATTTGGAGCTTTAACTTCTTCAACTGATATCTCCTTTTCTTCAACCGACACAATTTTAGGAGCTTCAATCTCCATAGGTTCTTTTGTATCATGTACATCAAGAGGAATCTGAGTGTCCTCAACTATAACCTCTTCATTTACTAGACTAGATGAAATATCTTCCACATGCTCTTCTTCTGAAACAACATCAATTTTGTTCTATAATAGAACTTTCTTCAGAATGCTTTCAGTTTAGACTTTTTCTACTTCTTCAGTCTTACCAACATAAGCTTGTTTATTCTTGTTTTGCTTTTGAACTCTCTTTTTGCTTCTTTTAGGATTGACTTCATTTCTTCAATAGACATTACCGGACTTAGATTTGCAAGAACCTGTTCTCTCAGCTTCTCCTCTTCAATTCATGCACTGACCCTCCTCATCTCCAAAATTTCATACAATTCCTTAGGCAACTATGCCATTATCTCAACAAGAGTCATATTGAAATTGTTCAAATATTTTATTGTAGTCTTCTCAAGGACTCTTTGACCAATAGTATCAAAGGTACCATAAACTTCACACAGGGGGTTAAGATTTCCATCCTTGATTATACCTCTTTCAACTTCCTCTACTAACATACCTAGTTTTTCAAGCTTCATCTTCTTCTTTTCTTTCTCCTCTTCACCAAAGGACTTGACTATTGTTGTTGTGGGGGTGCTTATGTGCTTTATTTCTCTAACTTCTTCATTAGATTCTATCTCTTCATCATCTGAAACAACTTTATACACTCTTGTGCTCTTATCCTTCTTCCTTTTAGTAGATTCCTTAACTTGAGCTTTTGCAAGGGCTAACTTCTTTGTATGACCAAATAGAGGTGTTGAGCTACTTGTTGATCTAGTTCAAGTAGAGGATGCTATTGGACTAGCAGGTTCAATTTTAGCATGCTCTTTTCCTTTTTCGCTTTTAACTTGTTCTCTTTTCCCTCTAGATTCTCTTATAGATTTTGTAGGTATGCCCATGCTTTCTGTGAAGACTTCCACTTATTTCCTCACTCTCTGGACTATCATTGGTTTCTTCAATTGCTCATGGACTTGCATATTTTTCTCTGCATATGTTCCAAACCTTTCTTTAGACGAATCCACAGGCTTACTCAAAAAATGTTGTGCATATAGCTCCAAGATTCTTTCCTCGACTTCATAACCCATTGGCATAATCTAGACAATTCTAGGTTATGTCGCTTCCATCAAGCACTAATCAATATCCACCATAAAAAAGATTGTATCCTTATACTTTTCCACAATAGAAATGGGAATTATTTCCCTTGCTTGCATTTTATTTTGAAATTTCTTGAGATATTCCTAGATTGCAGTTTTCCTGGCTTGCAAATCACCAAGGCTAAATAACATGTCTCTAATTTTAACAACAACAAGCTTATCACTTTTCCAATGCTCCTTCCCAACTCCTGGAACTTCATCCATGAAATAAAAGAATAAACATAGCAATATATTACCATATTTAAAGGAATTCTTCTTGTCTTTCTTAATCTTACCAAGATTTTCCATAAGCTAACTTCGAAGGAATTCACATAAATCATACTTTGCATTCTCCTTTACCATTTTATAGGCTACATATATGGTATAATCAGATATAGAATTTTCTCAGCTGGAGTGATATATCTTATAAACAATGAACATCAAGGAAAATTTCACACCCACATCAATGATGTTATCAATTTTCATCACTCTTCTATCAAATACAGAACCAGTTGCATTAGTGACTTTGATTTTTCACATACTTAAAAATTGGCAATCCACTAGAGGAATTTAAACCTGTAATAGCAGTTATAGCTTCTTTTGTAATCTTCAAGGGTTGATTCAACCACATGAATTCAACATGAACTTGACTCAAGATATATCAAACCCATTCATTTTCATCAAACATGGGGAATTTCACAATCTGCATGTATTTCTTCTCCTCTAGGGTTTTGAATTCATGCTTAACACAAAAATCCTCTCCAACAATGTGTTTGGAATACAAATTTAGCAACTGTGAACTTCCTAACTCCTCAACATTAGCATGAATATAAGCCCTAATATCTTCAATGTGCAAAACACCGTACGAAATAGATGAAAATGCACCTAAAGGCTCAGTCTCAACAGACTTGAAAGGATGCCACTTGAACTTCAAACAGGGTCTATCCTTGACTTCAACTACCAATGGTGTAGTGATTTTCACAAATTCACAGGTTTACAAGTTTTCCTAAAAAATACCTTTTTTGCTGAATTAGGGTTTGAACTTTGAATCACCTCCACACTTGAATTATCTCCAAATTTCACCAAAGTTTTCTTTAGAGCTCTTCAAACTTATTTTTCTCAAAATGAAAATTCATTCACACACCTAACCTTTTTGATGTAATAAACACTTTTTCCCTAACTCATCTGAATTCCCTATTTCCATATTCTGCAAAAGATAACTCTTATGCTAACCTTCAATTCTACATAAATACTCTCTCCAATGATTCAATAGCATTTTTAGATCATCAATACAAGCATTGAACTCATCCCCATCCTTATGTCGATTTCCTATAGGGGGTTTGAAATATTTTCTTGACAATTCCCCCTAGGCTAGAGGCCTTAACCTAATTCCTGGAGGAATTACCAAAAGCTAACTCTGGTGGTGGCTCGTTTCCTACAACAAAGGGACTCTTCTTCACCCATGTCTTCTTCATCTGCTTCCTGATCTACTCTATAGTAACTTTCCCTTTTCCTTTTTCATCCTTCTGCATGTTTCTTCTCTGATTTATCAGACCTCTTCTACAGAATCTAGCAATATGACCAATTTTGTTGCAATTGTAGCACACCACATTTCTTTGTTCAGACCAGTTGTTCCACTATCTTTCTCTTGATCTGCATTGGTTAGCAATATGGCCAAATCTATTGCATGTATAACATCTAACATCTCTATAATATTTTTTCATCACATTTCTACATTTATTTGAATTATGACCATAATTGTTACAATTAAAGCATTGACCGGAGAATGATGGACCAGTTGAATTCATTCCACTTTTGCATTGAGCCGTCATATGACCAAATTTATTACAAACATAATAGTTACCATTAAACCTTTGAGCATTAGGTTGTCTTCCCAGATACCTTCTAGTGTTATTCATCTGATTTCCTTGTCTAAACCTCCTTTGTCCAGGTTTCCTTTGTCCAGATCTGGAACTTTCTCCTTCTTCATATCCAAGACCTTGCTTGTCACCATCAATCCTCTGACTTTTAATCAATTCATCAAGCTTGGTTGAGCTAATCTTGAACTTCTCCTTGAATTCATTTGTTGTAGAGAGTTCATCTCTAAGATCAACAATATGCTTTTCAAGCTCTTCCTCATTGTGTTTGGATTGCTCCAACTCAAGTTCCAACTGAATGAATCCATCAATAATTTGGCTGCATTCTTCTAATTTTTCTTTCAAGGATTAGGCAAGATTTTCTTCATTATTCTTTTTTTCTTCAATCTCCTTAGTCATCATCATCATAATATATTCCATCTCATGCTTTTGAATTGCATTATCCTTGGCAAGCTTTTCACATTCTTCTATCTTTTCCTTTAGGGTTTGACTTAGTTGTTCATCTACAATGTGTTTTCTATCTTCTTGCTTGATTTGATCATAGAGTTCCCTTCTCTTCTCTCTGGACTTATTGATTTTTTCTTTCAATCTCAATGAATCTCTCAGCATTCATGAGATTTGCTTGTAATTCCCAGACTTCAGATTTTGCTTGATCAAGATCATCTAGGGCCACCTTAAGTTTTTGTTGAAGACTGCTTGAATCCATTGAAACACTTTCCAAGATCTTCACCAAGCTTTTAAGCTTCTTCTGAGGAACTAAGCTTTGATACCAATTGTTGGAATCAATCAACACTAAGAGCCCGGGAGTGAATCAGTGTTGTGCAATTTTTAACTTTATTAATATGATCATTAAAGTGTTGATAACATTCAACCAAAATAATAATGCATGCACATAAGAAAAATAACCACAACACCATAACACAAGGATTTTTATGTGGAAACCCTGTTAGGGGAAAAACTATAGTGGAGGTCAATCCGCAATATTGTTTTGAGTATACTCAAAAGAAAATATTACAAAATGAGAATGCACTTGCATTTAGGCACACTGCCTAGAGCTCACTGCTCAAAAACTGAAAGGCTCACTGCCTTACAAAAGTTTGGAATACTTCCAAGGATTTGAACTAATAAACTAGCATCTACAAATGCCTTATTACAGTTCCAATTAGGTTCAACAATTGATTTTTGGACCTTTTGACTAATTCTGCTATGTTCTACTTCAATTCGTGCCAAAAATCCTTAATGCACAAGTGAAACTGTGCATAATCGCTCTACTGAACTTCTGAAATTTGCAACATACATCAACTCACATTGAGCATTCACCAAAATGATATAATCGATCACTTATATGTATTTTCCACCAAGAATTCAATCGTTATATGTCAGCTTCAACAAAATAAGAAATATTCACAAATAGTCGGCTCAAATCATCCATAATATTTAATGTGCATCCACAAGAGTCTGCCACAACATAGTGAGGACCCAAACCAAAAATACTTAAACAATAACTCTTCAAATATCCATGACATACTATATTCACCAAGTCGGCCTCCAAATACAGATGAATAGAAAATTAGTTCACTGAACCTTCTAACTTCCACCCAAATTGATACGAGGCACCAAGATTTACAGATAACACATTTTATGCATCGAACAATACTCCCTGAGATCCACAACACAAAATAATAATAGAAAATATGCATATGAATTGAAGAACATGAAATTACCAAATGCTCTGTTCTAACTTAATAGATAATCATTGATCTTCAATTTGTCTGCCGATATGAGAAAAATGCAAAGTGTGAATCGACTAGCTGACGAGGGTTACCATCAATGAAAACACCATAAAGCATGTGCAATGTCTCTTTCCAATAGACGGAAACTAGAAATGGCTTCTGGAATGCTGCTAATACTAGTTCTCAGGCCTGGTGGGACTCATTCACCATTCTGGATGAATTAGTCCTAGTTCTGTGAAACTGTTCTGGAGCCCGTTTTGGACAAATGGGTATCCAAAAATGTAGAAAACTCAAAACTAATCTAGAAATGGGAATAATTCACCACTCATGGTGAATGATTCAACTTTTGAATTTCTAAATATTCAAAGGTGGAATCTAGAGCTCTTGGTCTGCACTTTGATTCTCTATAGGTGTCTGCTTCCGAAACTCTGATTTCCAAACCTGAAAGTGGGTTTTTATTGATATTTTGATTTTATCAATGAAGAGAACACTTGAGAAACCTTGCAAATTCATCTTCAATGGTTTCCAAGCTTCCAAGATACCTAAATCTACAAACATGCAAGACAAGAGAGAGAAATGTTGAATGTTAGGGCATGGGGGTTTTCCTTGGTCAAACCCCTTTTAGGTAATTAAACAAAAACGATGAAAGAATGAGATGAAACATGAAATAATGGAGTTTATTACCTTTCCATGGTGTTTTATCTTGAAATTATGCAGCAAAACATGAAGAATATGCCCTTGAATGTCTAAAAATTGATATCTTGGAGCCTTGAAATGAAGAAACCCTAAGTTGCTTGACTTGAGATGGAATATTGGTCAATGAACGAATGATAAGAGATGTGAATTATGGTTAAAATACTTATATTTATAGGCATTTCACCTATTTTACCCATTAATACCTCATCACAGGCTGACATGAAGTAAGATTAAGCTTAAATTTCACTTTTTTCACGCTCAAAGGTCAAAAATGAGCCAAATGGGACTCATTCGCCACCCATGGAAAATGGGTTCCACCTGGATGGGACTGATTCACCATGGATGGTGAATGGGTCCCATAGGGGCCATTTTGATAGCTAAGATGTCAGGAGATAAGGAAATAAGGTTTAAATTGCAACTTTATCAAGTATTTGATCAATTTAAGCCTCAGGATGCACAATGTGGGTTAATTGGGGCCTATTAATGATGATGTGAATGTCAATTAGGGCTTGGGACACAAAATTCAATGTGAAAGTGTGATTAAATGCACTTTACAACACTAAATGAGGTCCACATAGCATAGGAAGGTACAAGAATCAATGTGAATGTGCAAGACACATTACAACACTAGTTTATCATTAAGTTTAATTCAAAAGCCTTCTAGATTGATGTAATAATGTTATTAAACACATTTTATAATGTTGAATTAGGGGAAAATGGGTTTATTAATTCTAGAAAAGCGTAAAAGTATCTTACAACACTTTTACAACACCTTTACAAGACATCATTAAAAGTGTGTTATTCAATTCGTAAGGGTCCAAGACCTAGTGTGGATGCAAAAAATTCCTCATAACACTAAATCAAGGCCTCATTAATTCCAATTTATCATGAATTATTCCCATGTCAAGCAAGAGGTCCTTTTTTCTACATCATAGGAACTTACTTAATGGTCATTCTAGTTAGGGTTGTGGCATTACCAAAAGGTATTCAATAACTAATTTTAAAGAAGCTTTGGTACCATTGTTAGAAACATTTAGGACCTAAGTGTGACCACTATTTCATTTTCCAGCTGCAATTAGGGTTATAATTAAGAAATTTTTCCTAATATTATGAGGCTTTGACATACAAAACTATGTGGTGTAGAGAAAATATTATTTCATAACCATGGCAAGAAAAATATAGTGAATTAAATTTATTTTGATTAATCTATGAAAATTGATTTGTAGAAGATTTTGAATGTCATGTATAAACACTTCACCTTCCTTGGTGCATGTTTCTCAATCCCCTATACATATTTTAAATATAAAAATAATTCAATTATTTTAGTTATCATAATATTGAAGTAGCATATAAGGTCACATTTTGGTCAATTTAGAATATATAATAGATATTGAAATGATGAAAAATGGAGTTATGATAAAAATGTGGTTCACCAAAATGATAAAAAATAAGCCCATTTTCTACTATTTCATTCAAAATGTAAGCTATAATATGCAAATGAAGAACAATAATCAAATTTGACAAAAACAGTAATTACAAGGTAGATTTGAAAAGGGAAAAACAATGTGTATCTTTCACCAAAAGTCGCCTTTGAAGCTCACTGAGGACTCATTCAACCTATGGTGAGTGGGTCCTAGCTAGGGTTCTTGAAAAATGCTTTCTAGGTTCTCTTTTGCTTAGTATGCAATTCTAGATTCTAGATGTTCACTGTAAGACAACCATAAATAAAATATGTAGAGGATTTTCTGTGATTTGACAACTTTTCTTGCAACTTTGACAACTTTCCAACTTTCTTCAATTTTTCTCTTCAAAGGATATTCAACCTAAAATCTACAATCACACATCAAAGAGAGAGAAAATTTGTTTTTTAGGTAAATGGGGGTTTGCCTTGGTGAAACTCCATTTTGGTAATTAAACCTTATAATGAAACAATGAAACAGAAAGGGATGAAACAATGAAACATGAAATGAAACAATGAAACCTTATATGAAACCTTTGATAACAAATCTAAAAACTAGCATGAAGTAGCCTCAATGAATGCAGACCTTGATCATGAAACCTAATTAGAAACAATGCCTTTGAATTTTTTATTATCTCTTGAACACTACTGAACCAAAGATTTTTTTTAATGTGGGGTCTCTTACACTTCTAGCGTTTTGCATCTAAAAGGAGAGAGGTACCAAAAACCTTAATGGCTCACTCAAGAACAAACCCTTGAGATTATAATGCAAATGAGATTGAAATATGTCAAAGGGAAATGTCCTAGATGCTAGAAACTGATAAAGGAGATCAACTACTAATGCAAAACTTAGGAAATGCAAGATGTTTGAAAACATGTTGTGATATGCAAAAAGACCTAAATGACCAACAAATTCCTTGAAAATGAAATTAAAATAGAAGAGAAAAGTGTAACAATAAATGATGTGCACCTGGAAATCTTTTAATAACTGAAAGTGGCTCCGAAAATCTAAAAATGCTAATTTTTTTATCAACTAGGACTCATTCGCCAACTTGGGTGAATCAGTCCCAGATCAGGGTTTCTCCCTAGAAAGTTGTTTCAAGGAAAAGGCTACTAGAATCTACAAAATGATATGAGAAACACCTGAGTGGGACTCATTTTCCACTAATGGCACATCAATCCTTTTCCACTTTTCTAAAAATCAAAATCATATATTTGTACTCCAACACCCGCAGTGTGTTCCCAGATTGAAACCCGGATCCGATTCTATGAAAACTTCTATAAAATAGAATATAATTTGATTTCTAATGGGGGGTTTTCCTCGGTAAAACCCCTAGTTTGGTATTTAAATCTTGAAAGAGATAATGAAATATGCCACAAAACCCTAGCCCTAATTGTGTCTAAGACTAGGAAATCTGAAGCAAGATGCAACCCTATTCTAAGATGCAAGAATAAGATACATGAATGAAACTTGAACAATGTAAGACACACTCTAAGAGATCCTAAATCACCTTAAAGGAATATTAATGGCATACAAACCTTCCTTAGGCTTAAGATAGAGAGATAATATAAGATGGAATCACTTAGAAAACAAGTCCTTAGGCTTGGCTTGATGGCTAGTTGCATCACCCCAACCTAGAATTCTTCATGATTCTCAATAGGAATCCATGATCAACCCTAAACAATGCAATATCTTGAACAAAAAGTGAGCTTGAATACCTGCAAAAATCCCTAAATGTTGCCCCAAAGCTTCAATGTTACTGTAAATGGACTTGTGAATGCTTTTGTGAAAGATCTTCAATACTTAACTCTTTAATTTGTTTGTTAAAAATGGCTAGATGTTATGAAAAATGACCTAAAACTTATATTTATAGGCATCAATACCTAATTGATCGTTAGTTAGACATCAAAGGTCGATATCCATCAGAAATTTAAATTAGGTCGGTGAATTTCTTGCTCAAAATTGAAAAATTCCCCAAAAGGGACTCATTTTCCACCCTTGGTGAATGGGTCCCACTAGAGGGGACTCATTTTCCCATTGTGGTGAATGGGTTCCACCTGAGGTTTTTGAGGTGGGTTTTTGATATTTGAATGATTTAAGTGTTATTTGTTAGGATTTATATGGTTTTTGAGTGGAATAAGCCTCAAGATCCAAAATAATGGGTCCTAGGGGCCTATAAATGGTGATTTTAAAGAGTAATTAATTCAAGGGTGCCAAAATAGGTCCAAATTAAGCATGAAATTTCCTCTATTCAACATCTATGATACAACATGCTATATTAGCTCAAGCAACATGCATGATGCAATAAATCTTGGACATGATGAAAGGAATCTTGATTGCTGTAATAACAAATTTTCCCTTGAAATGCCCTTAAAATGCTCTTGAATTCTCTTGATATAATAAACTTGCTATTAGGACTTGAACACTTGAAAATCTTAGATGAAACAAAGTGAAATAACCTTGTATTTATACATATCTTGACATTAATTCCCAAAATTTAAATATCACAAGCCGACATTGAATTATAGATTTGAAATCATTAAAATACCACTAAAAACATATTTTAAAGGGGGGTCCTAGGTCTAAGTGAGGACCCATTCACCATAGGAAGAATGGGTCCTAGGCCTCTTACCTAAGACACACATTACTCAGTGTTAAACATTATGTTAAATTAGGGTCCTAGATCCATGTGCTCAAACCTATTCACCCTATCAAGAATGGGTTCTAGGTCACTTACCTAGGACACACATATTCCAAAGTTAAGTGTTGTAAAATGGAATTTATGAATTTTAGGTTTTATCCCTTGAAAATTACATTTAATTTGGCTTGGATTTGAATTAAAGGGGCCAATTAAGGAAAAACTAACCTCAATCAATTACTAAATCCCTAGATTAATGTGAAAGTGTAAAGATACACTTTACAACACCAAAAATAAGGCATAATTAAGTCCATTTAATTTAAAAGGGACCTAAACTTAATGTGAATATGAAAAACATATTATAACACTAAATTAGGAAACATCAGGCTCATTTGATTATTAATTATTTTCAAATTAAGTGTGAAAAAGGGATACTTTTTCCTACACTACATTTTTCCCCCACTTTAGTGAGTATGACCCCATGTCAAACTCACACTAATGTAGGCATTCAAGACACTAATGTATATAGCAATGACAAAGATACACAACCATACAACATCAAAGACCAAGAAGACGGCCAAGCCTAGATGGTACATTCAGTGCGAAACACATCTAAGCCTTCGGTTTTGTTTTGTGCTCACTCTAAGGTTGTGGAACTTTAGGTTGTCCACTAGGTGAGTCTCCCAATAAAGTAGCTTAGTGAGAAAGTCATGTCAGGTCTACAGGATCTCACCGTACAATGAGAAATGTATTCCTCTGTGTCAGCTTCTCATTGTTCTAACCATACCAAAGCTATCCCTCTGATAACTTCAATAAGGTGCCACAAGGTAAGGCTCCATAGGCAAGAAAGGTGTGTTATGCTAGGTGGCCTTGAATTTATGGTTCATGTAACATCTTCTTCTTAGGGACCATCATGCCTAATTTCTCCAAGGGAGGACAAGTCAAGAGTAAAAGATTTGAAACTCAGGTAATGCAGCGTGTCACATCACCACTAAGAGGAAATTCATATGGTAAGAAACATCACACTCTTGGAGTACATCAGACCCAATGACAACACCATGAAAAGGATGCATCACAAAAAAAGAGAAAATTGTACCATGAAACATGAAAAATGTCGAAAGATATTATTGATGTATGCCCCCACTTTAAATCAGTTAGTAACACCATTGTTGTGAGAAATTTCTTTAAAGTAGACAATGTTTAATCGTAGGACATGTGAGAGCTTTACTCAAAAAGCCCTTGAACCAAAGATTTTTTATGTGGGGGCTCTCCTACACTTCTAGGGTTTTGAACCTAAAAGGAGAGAGGTACCAAAAATCTTAATGGCTCACTCAAGAACAAACCCTTGAGATTTCAATGCAAAGTATATTGAAATCTATGAAAGGGGATTGTCCTAAAGGCTAAAAATAGAAGAAAGGGGTTCACCACCAAGTGTAAACTTGGAAAATGCAAGATGTTTGAAAACATGTTGTGGAAAGTTAAAAGACTTATAAATGCAAGAAGAATAAAATAGAAAACTATAAAACTTGAAAGTGTACTCCTAGAAACTTGTAGAGGCTGGAATGAAGACTAGAGCTACTACTAATCCTAAAATTTTGACCTATTAGGACTCATTCTCCATTTTGGGAGAATTAGTCCCAGATCTAGAAAATTGTATCGGATCCTGTCAAAGCCAAATGGGTATCCAAATTCACAAAAATATTTGAAAATCAAGTACATTGGGTCTCATTCACCTCTAATGGTGAATGAGTCCACTTTGACTTTTCTGAAAACTTGAAAGTGGAATCTGAAGCTCTGAGTCTGCTCTTTCTATTCCTCTAGGTGTTTGGATCTGAAACCCTAATTTTTGGTACTATAAGTGACTTTTTTGTGAATATTTTGACTTTTCCAATAGGGAGATGAATTCAACACTTTTGTAACCTATTCTTCAATCATCTCCAAGCCTTCAATGCACCTAGATCTATAATCACACAAGGAGAGAGAGAGAGAGAGAGAGAGAGAATGTTGATTGTTAGGAAATGGGGGTTTGCCTTGGTCAAACCCCTTTTAGGTAATTAAACCAAAATAATGAATTAAGATAATGAAGTAATACAATTAGAAACTTTCATGATGATAGATCTTGAATTTTTGCAATAATGGATGGAGAATTTTCCCTTGAATGTCTAAAAAATGATCTTGAATGCTATCTTGATGACCTTTTGAAGACTTGAAATACCTAACCCTAGCTTGCTTGACTTGAATGCATGATGAATATCGTATGATACTTGGATGAAATGAGGGTTTTGAGGCTTATTTATATAGGAAACCCACTCAAATGCCCATTAATTTGATCCCCCAGGCCAACATCGAGGAAAATTAAACTTAAAACCCAATTTTTCTTTCTCAAACCTCGAAAATTGCCCAAATGGGACTCATTCACCATCCTGGGTGAATGGGTCCCGCCTAGATGGGACTCATTAACCCAAAGTGGTGAATGGGTCCCACAAGGGCTCTTTTTCCAGCTGGGATGTCGGGGAGTGGAGAAATTAGGTTTATATGTTGATTTTGTGAGGTCTTTGATCAAAATATACCTCAAGATGCACAATATGGGGTCATACGATCCTATTAATGATGATATAAAGGGTGATTAGTCCTAGGGACACAAATTTCAATGTGAAAGTGTGATCAAATACACTTTACAACATTAAAAAGAGGTCCACATAGCCTTGAAAGACATGATCCATTGTGAATGTGTAAAACACATAACACTAGATGAAAACCGGGTTTAATTTACCAGCCTTCTAGATTAATGTGAGAATACAATTAAATACATTTTACAATATTGCATTAAGGGAAAAATAGGTCCATGAGACTTAAATGCTTAATAAAAGTCTAGAAAAGTGTGAAAGTCATTTACAACACTTTACAACTCCTTTACAAGACATCGTTAAATGCATTTTATTCTATTTGCAAGGGCCCAAGACCTAATGTAGATTTGTACCTCACAACACTAAATCAAGGTGACATTAATTCCAATTTATCATTAATTATTCATGAATCAGGCAAGGGATACTTTTTTCTACACTACATTTAGCCCCCACTTTAGTAAGAGGATGAATTTGCTTCAAACTCACACTAAAGTAGACATTCAAGAGGGGTCCTATTGTACCAATGTGGATGAAAAAGGATGACAAAGATCAAGGCATCGGTCAAGCCCCCTAAATCCAATATCTTAAGTCAAACCAACATAAGCACAAAAGGGCATGCATAAGGTGTATAATATGCAACAAAACAAGATGCACGATCATACAATGGAAATGACTAAAAGTAAAAGTAAAATAAGAGATCGGATCAAGCTTCGACTGTTTGTCCAACAAGATGTGGATTAGATATATAGTTTTTTTTTTTCTAAAAAAATGCATACTCACCCTGGGGTGATAGAACTCATGGTTGTCCACTAGGTAAGAAGTCCTAGAAGGTGAGAAACATACACTCATGGTTGGTATGCACTCACACACACAAGTGGCTATGGGGAAAGTCATGCCTTTGAATGGGCTTCCCACTCAACCATACCAAAGTTATACCTACTGATAACTTTAATAAGGCACCATAATGTAATGCTTTTTGTAAATGCTTTTGAAATGTAAAAAAATTGTTAAAGGGGATTTTTCTTTATTCATGTAGGGTATTCTTCTTAGGTAGCATTGTGCCTAATGTCTCCAAGAGAGGAAAATTCAAGGTGTCAAATCGTTGCCCATGGGATGCCTTGTTCGCATTATGCCATGTCAGTAGATCGTACACTCTTGGACAACACCAAACCCAATGACACCACCAAGAAGAGGACACATCACAAGAAAAAAGAAAAATCACACCATAAATTTTTTTGTCAAAAGATATCATCTATGTACGCCCCCACTTTAAAGCAAATGCTACACCATAACTATGAGTAATTGCTTTAAAGTATCCAATGATAAATTCTAAGAAGACATGAGAACCAATCTGGAAAGCCCTATGCCAATTCATATGTTTCCGAATTGAACTACATCATGAAGAATTATGTCACATGTGATCCAACTTAAGGTATTTTGTCCACATCCCAAGCTTTCTCTTATATGTTCATGAAAGGTTAACGACTAGCCAAAAGAGACAATTACAAGTGACATACAAGGAAAAGGATACTAAACCCCTTGCCCCCACTTAGTGCAGGACAAAGATGAGTCAGGAATGGATGATGATATGTTGCTCCTTGTGATGAATGTAAAACATGCAACTATGGAATGGAGAAACAACTAATGTTATTTATTATGATGAGTAAACAAAGTTTCTACTTGATACATATTTAATGAGATATCTATCAGTTTCAAATGTACCAAAGTTAGAGTTTTCTTGGAAGAATTGTTTGTGATAGTGTTGACATTGGATTAAGTTTTTTGTTTTGAGGGACAATAACCAATATCATGAGTCATTTCTTGCTTTTTAGGCTTTATAGGGACATGGATACATTTTTATATAGCATCATGTCTTCCAAAAAAATTTGTCTCTTTTGTTGGATTTTGTGGTTGTTCAATTACCTCAAAGTTTGTCTTAGATGTTGTCTTTTCTTTTAGGGTGGTTGAAGTGGATGTTTTTGACATTACCTCTTTTTCTCTTCCCTTTTTAGATTCTTTTTTTATGCTCATGTATTCCCCCATGGATGTAGAAATGAAATCAAAGGTTTTTGAAGCCTCTTCCAATAAATTTTTGGCTTCTTCAACTTTCTTTTGTCTTTCTATATTATTTTTCTTGGTACTGATCATAGCACATGTAACCTTTTTCTTTTGAGTAGAAGATGACTTGTCATAAATTTCTAACATTTGGTTCAAGGGTTGATCCATATCAAGCAATTCAGGATGCTTCAAAGTGAGGTTGATTTTTGGTTTACACATGATAGTGTTGATGTTTGCTTGCACCATGATACCTTCCCTATTAGGAGAGTTTTTAGGAGAACTACAAACTACATGTTCAATGTTTGGTTCTTCAATATTGACTTCATCGTAAGTAAGGGAATGATCCATGGTTGTATTTCTTGTCTTGGAAATGATGGTGTTTCCTTGTTCAATAATTTTTTCCTCTTGATTCTCATAGATGGGATCTTGTAAAACCATAATATCTTCATCACCAATAGGAGAGATATTTGGAGAGGGGGAAATTTGATTGTTGTCCATAATGTCATGTTTTTTCTCTAAGGTCTCATTCTCTTGTGCCATAATATTTACCCTTGTAGGAAAGCTTTTAGGAAAGTGACAAACAATAGGTTCATCACATTTCATGGTTGGAGTTGATAAAGTAGCTTCATCGCTCATAGGAGATGCATCAAGAGAAGGATAACTAGGAGTTTCACTATTACCAATGATTGGACTTTTTTGTTCAAATAGGTCTTCCAAAATGGTAGGGGCATCAAGAAAGGGAGGAATAAGATTCTCATGAGTCTCAATAAGGATATCTTCTGACACTAAACTATCTTCTTCATGTCTAGAGAAGATATTAGGAGAAGGAAGGGTTTGATTGTCATGATTATCTATATTTTCATTCCTATGTCCTATAATGTCTTCTTGAGTCTGGAGAGGTAGGATTATCATAGTTCTCAAATATCCACATATCTTCCACACCAATGTGTTTTTCATGATCATTCATGATTGTATCCTTATTTAGTAAAGCATTTTCATGAGTAGGGGAGGTGTTGGGAGATGAATGGAGACTAGGTAAGGTAGTGGCCATGATTTTAGCTTCATGTGTCATAATTTCTTTACAAGGGGGAGGAGGAGGAAGAAAAGAAAGAATTTCATGATATTCAATTATTGTGTCTTCTTTCACCAAGATACCTTCATCACCAATGGGAGAGGTATCAGGATAAGAACAATTATGATTATCATGATTATCGATGCTTGCATCCTTTTGTGTCAAACCTTTAGTGGATGATCTTAGTGAGAGGAAGTCCTGAAGGGCTTCATCTAACATGTCTAAGTCATCACTACTAAAGGGATTGGATGATATACTTTTTTCTAAATTGAATCATTTTTTGAATTGTTTTGTTTGATGTTTTTAGTTTTTTATTTTCATTTTCTAATGAATCTGATCTAAACGAACTAGGAACTAATGCTGAAAATGAAAATTGCAAAAATATAATGCGATCCATAATTGCCATGTATGTAAATAATGTTATTGATAATGATAGAAGCTATGCAAACTTAAAAATGCAATGTAAAGACTTAGGAGGAAATGCAATTTTTAGATTTTAAATAAGGCAATTGACTAATTACACTATGCAGTGATCTGAAAATGAAATGTTGTGAATGAAATTTTGAAATTAAGCAATGCATGAAATGGACCAATTTAAGCTAGATTTAGTGAAATGCATGTAACAGAAACTCTACCAACTAAAACATATAGTCAATGGCAGCAAACAAAAGTGTAGAAACAAGGTTTTCATTGTTGTAAAAGGCAGTTTTAGGGGTGCAAAGGGATTGATTCGCCCAAGGTGGCGAATGAGTCCGAGTGGGGATTTTTTCAGAATTTTCATTTTTTTTTATTATTTTTGTCTTTTTTGTGTTGTATGATGCAAACCAAAGATGCAAATGCAGAATTTTAGAAATTTTTAATATCAATTTGAGATGCAAAAATGCAATTTATATGCACTTTCACTAATGCAAAATTTGAAACCCTAGAATGCAACTTAACTAATGCAAAATGCAATGCAATGTTAATGAAAGCTAATTCTAGGATAATGATGAACTCCAAATCAGAAAAGAAGGAATTATAAATGCAATTTCACCAAAATGAACCAAATATTTTTGATGAGGGGAATCTCTTACACTTCTAGGGTTTTGAACCTAAAAGGAGAGAGGTACCAAAAATCTTAATGGCTCACTCAAGAACAAACCCTTGAGATTTCAATGCAAAGGAGATTGAAATCTATCAAAATGGATTGTCCTTAAGGATGAAAACAGAAGAAAGGATTTCACCACAAAGTGTAAACTTCGAAATTGAAGATGTTTGAAAACACACTATGAAATGTAAAAAGACTTATAAATGCAAGAAGAATAAAATAAAAAACTGTAAAACTTGAAAGTGTGCACTTGGAAACCTGTAGAGGCTAGAATGAAGACTGTAACTACTATTGATCTTGAAATTTTGACCTACTGGGACTCATTCACCATTCTAGGCGAATGAGTCCCAAATCTGAAAAACTTTACTGGAACCTGTTTTAGCCAAATGGGTATCCAAATCCAAAAAAATCTCTAAAAAATAGGTATATTGGGACTCATTCGCTACTAATGATGAATGATTCCACTTTAACTTTTCTGAAAACTCAAAAGTGGAATCAAGATCTCTCAAGCTGCTCTTTATGTTCCTCTAGGTGTCGAATTTGAAACCCTATTTTTAGGCACTATAAGTGACTTTTTATGAATATTTTGACCTTGCCAATAGGGATCGATGACTTCAACAATTTTGTAACCTATTCTTCAATCATCTCCAATCCTTCAAAGCACCTAGATCTGCAATAACACAAGGAGAGAGAGAAAATGTTGATTGTTAGGAAATGGGGGTTTTCCTTGGTCAAACCCCTTTTAGGTAATTAAACCAAAATAATGAAATAAGATAATGAAGTAACATAATTAGAAACTTTCCATGATGATAGATCTTGAATTGTTGTAATAATGGATGAAGAATCTGCCCTTGAATGTCTAAAAAATGATCTTGAATGCTATCTTGATGACCTTGTGAAGACTTGAAATACCTAACCCTAGCTTGCTTGACTTGAATGCATAAAGAATACCTTATGATACTTGGATGGAATGAGGGTTTGGAGGCTTATTTATATAAGCAACCCATTGAAATGCCCGACAATTTGATCCCCCAGGCCAACATTGAGGAAAATTAAACTTAAAACCCAATTTTTCTCACTAAAGCCTCAAAAATAGCCCAAATGGGACTCATTCACCATCTTGGGTGAATGGGTCCCACCTAGATAGGACGCATTCACCCAAAGTGGCGAATGGGTCCCACAAGAGCTCTTTTGCTAGCTAGGATGTTGGGGAGTGAAGAAATCAAGTTTATATGCTGATTTTGTGAGGCCTTTGATCAAAATATACTTCGGGATGCATAATATGGGGTCATAGGGGCCTATTAATGATGATATAAAGGGTTATTAGGGATAGGGACACAAAGTTCAATGTGAAAGTGTGATCAAATACACTTTACAACATTAAAATGAGGTCCACATAGCCTAGAAAGACACAAGATCCAATGTGAATGTGTAAAACACAGTACAACACTAGATTAAAACCAAGTTTAATTTACAAGCCTTCTAGATTAATGTGAGAATACAATTAAATACATTTTACAATATTGCATTAAGGGAAAAATAGATCCATGATACTTGAATGCTTAATAAAAGTCTAGAAAAGTATAAAAATCATTTACAACACCTTTAGAAGACATCGCTAAATGCATTTTATTCTATTTGCAAGGGCCCAAGACCTAATGTGGATGTGTACCTCACAACACTAAATCAAGGCAACATTAATTCCAATTTATCATTAATTATTCATGAATCAAGAAAGGGATACTTTTTTATATGCTATAGTCCTATGCCAAGACATATGTTTATGAAATGAAGCTACGTCATGAAAAAGGAAGAAGGGGTTTCCCCCAAAAAAACATAAGAGATCTAGGGATTCATGGTTAGTATATCTTTGCTACAATGTTGTTATAATATTATAAATGTCATCATTCCCAAAACACTCATAGAACTGGAAGAATGGCACATAGAGAGAGAAAAAAAAGAGAAACTTTTAGGTCAACATCTTGTGTCATCCCCAAAAGGGAAACACAAGACAAATGAAAAAGAAAAATGTTTACAACATAGAGAGGAATGTAGATAGATATAGAGGAATGCACAAAAAGAGAGAGATACATCAAACAAAACGTTACAAGGGATCACATTATGCACATGCAATCACATAGAGAATGAAAACAATACAAAAGACTAGTAAGGTGCACATGCGAGTCAACCTATAGCAGGTCGTTTGCATCCCAATCTCAGTTAGTATATGTGAAAGACAGACAACTAGCCAAAGGGACAATGACAATTTTCAAACCTAGGACAAGGATATCTAACCCCTTTCCCCCACTAAATGTGAGACAAGGATGAGCCTAGATGGGTGATGAGAATGAGCTCCTTGTGATAAAAAGAATGATTTGGAATGAATGTAAAACATGTAATAGTGAGGATGTTATGATCATACAACTATTACATGGCAAGGAGCAAAGGGAATTCTTTAAGGGACTATTTTTATGATGTAAAACTTCTCAAATATTATTTTTAAAGCACAACACTCATCAATATTATTCCCAAGAGTTCTATGATATTGACAATGAGACCTATTTGTGTTCTTAGGATTTGGATTTCAATTTTCTCTAATGGGTGGTACTATTATGAGTCCTTGATTTAGAAGTGTGTATAAGATTCTTTCATTTTCTAACATGGGACATGGAAATTTCAGTTTCTTTAGTTTTTAAGGCTTTTATTTCTTGCTTGATTCACCAATTTTTTGAGGTAGATGTTGAGGAGGAGGGACTAGGATTTTTGTATCATCCTTATGAGAAATTGGTTGTTCCTTGGAAAGGAGGAAACTTATGTCAGGAGTAGGATCTTGATATTCTAATCCTTTGGTTTCTTAATAGGAATTTTCTCTAAAATTTAATGAATTCCATGCTCATTAGTTATGTCACATCCTTGTTTAGTTAAAATCTTAAAGAACTGGCCATAATTCTCTTCTAGGTTGATGGGAGTGTTGGTTACTTTGTTAACATAAGATGGATGGATATGCACTTGATTAGAGGAGCTATGTTCACTAATTTTTGGAAGTTTAGACTTAGTTTATGACTCAATTTCAAGATGTAAAACACCAAACATCTCAAGTTGTGTTAGTTGTTTCATGGAAGGATAAAAGGATGCATTATTCTCAAGATTGCTAAGGCAACCATTTATTAACTCATGCATGCTAGCATCATCTTCTCCAATGATGTCAACTTCACGAGGACACTCATTAGGACTTGATTGAGTATGGTTAGAGTCAATTACATTAGGCTCATTTCCAAAAACACAACTTGAAACATCAACCAAGGAGAACAAGGACTTCCACACATTGCTAAAACACTTGTCCATTTTAAAAAAATTAGACTTAAAACAAGGTAATTTCCTGATTACACTATGCCAAAATTTGAAAATGTAGTCTCGTAAATGCAATTTTGAAATCACACAATGCACTAAATTTATCAAATTAAGCTAGTGAAACCTAGAAATTAGGGGGATCTAATATTTTTGGAAGATAGAACTAGGGTTTAGGACCTTTCCACCTATTTCCTTCAAGTTTCAATCAAGGAAACCATAGAGATCTCAATTTAAAGAGGGAATAAGGGAAATATATCTACAATAAGGTGTCATAGGGTATGATTGAAGACTAAAATATGGTTCACCATGAATAAAGGACTTGGACAGAAAGAAATACAATGATATGTTAACATAACTATGCAACTCAAGATATGAAATTGAAAATCAAAAGAATGAACTAAGAAAGGATAAAGGTGCACCTCAAAATTGAAGATGCTTGAATTGAGGTTTGAAATGATGGAAATACTATTTTTTAATGCACATTGGGACTCATACACTAGTAGGGGAAATTTATTCCTAGTTTAGGGTTGTGGGTCAAAACCAAAATCTGGAACTACTAAACTAGGATCTACAGAAAATGCCTAAAAATTGGTATATTGGGACTCATACACCACAAGTTTCAATTTATTCCCAGTATTAGGGTTCAACTAAAACTATGATATCCTATGATGTTATCCTGTAGCTTCTCTCCTATCAAATCTTTAATCCCGAAACACTAAATTGCAACTTGTAGGTGACTTTCTGTGATCTTACGATGTAGATGAAAAATTTGACAACTTGACAACTTTTCTCCAATCTTGCTCTTTGATGGATCTCCAACCTAAATCTACATATCACACATGAAAGAGAGGTAAAAATTTTGTTTTTCTAGTAGATAGGGGTTTTCCTTGGTCAAACCCCATTTTGGTAATCAAACCTTGAAATGAAATCAAATAGAAAGAAGGAATGATGAATGAACAATATGTGATGTTGCAACTCATAAAACCCTTAAACAAAAGGCTAAAATCATGTATGTCATGGCTAACATGAATGTGGATCTTGAATCTTTCTTGTTGATGTGAGATGTTGACTTGAACACTTGCTTGAATCATAAGATACCTACATCACAAATGTTAGCTCAAAATTAAACATTATCAATGATGACTTTGACATGATGCTTGATTCTTGAATAATGCTAAAAAATGATCGATAATCAGCTCTTGCATGCTCTTGTAAACTCTTTTGATCATAAATTCACTATAATTCTTGAGTACATGAATTGGTAGATGACTTGTAAACTTGCTAAGAGAAAATATGTGAAATAACCTTGTATTTATACTTGTTTATGACAAATTTCTCAAAATTACAACACTACATGCTAACATCAGATCTAGGAGAATAAATACCACCAAGAATTGAATTCAAAATTAGTTCCAAGCTAAGTGGGATTCATAAACCAATTGGGGCATATGATTACCAGTAGGCTAGGCTTGGGACACAAATTTCAAGAAAATGCTACGTTTTATGCTAAATTCAAGTTTAGGTATCAAAACTTAGGTGGTACCTATATGCCCAAGGTGGAATATGAGTCCTAGATCACTAAATCTAGGTCATACAAACCAAAATCATTAAATTATGATTGGTCATTTATTAGGTTTCAGGATTATCCTTATAGAAATGCATTAAATAAGGCTTGTGGATGCAAAATAGGATAAAATAAGGCATAAAGGAGCCCAATTTTAGCAAGGAGAGCCCAAACAAGTGTGAAAATGTAAAGGGATACATTTTCTACACTACAATTCTCCCCCACTTTAGTGAGAGGAGAAACCTACTTCAAAGTCACACTAAAGTAGATAAAATCGCATCAAGAGGGATCCAAATGTACCAATGCTAGTGAGATAGGACGACAATGATCAAGAGGATTGCACAAGCCCCTAGGATCAAGATACTATGGAAAGCCAAAATAGGCACAAAATAAAACACATGAAAATGATATAAGGAGCAACAACAAGGCACAAGCATACATTGCCAAAGACAAGGAAAAAGAAAAAAAAAACAAAAGGGGTGGATCGAGCCTCGACCGTTTGTCCCATATGTTGTGGATCAGATCTAAGCTATTTTTCAAGAACATTTACAAGTGGAACATGATGTCCACTATTTAAACCAAATGCATGCTCACAAGGGCTAGTGGAACCTCGCACATTTCACTAGGTGAGCCCCAAGTGAGGCACATATGCATGCAGTCGGTATTCGCTCACAAAGACATGCAAGTGGCTATGGGAAAGTCATGCCTAAGTTTGGGTCCCATACATACAACCATATCAAATATATACCACTTGATAACTTTGATAAGGCTCCACACAACATGACAATAGTATTCACAAGGCAAGAAAAACTTTGTATGCTTGACACCCATGGATAAATAGAATGGCACCACAAGCAAGAAAAGTGTGTTATGCAAGGTGGCTATATAATAGATATTGTAAATGAAAAATAGTGCAAGGTATGTTCAAAGTATTTTTTATTAGTTCATGTAAGGTCTTAACTTATGGTACATTGTTCCTAATGTCTCAAAGAGAGGACCAATCGAAGAATAAAAGATTCACAACTTAGGGGATGTAGTGTGTCACATGAAGCCACTAAGAGGAATATAATATGCTAAGAGAGATCACGCTCTTGAAGGACATCACACCCAATGTCACCACAAAGAAAAAGACACATCACATGAAATAAGAAGATTTCTCAATGAAACGTAAGTTGTAAAATGCAAAAGAATAATGCCAATGTATGCCCCCACTTTAAAGAAATTTCTAAACACCATGTTGTGTACAATTACTTTAAAGTAGAAAATGATAAATGCTAACATTAAAGAGGACATGGGAGCTTACTTGGAAATCTATATGCCAATTCATATGTTTCCAAATAAAGCTACATCATGAAAAGGAGGTGTTACCCCCAAAATAAAATTTCATAATCACATAAGGGATCCATGGATTTGTAAGGAAAGGTTAAGTGTGGAACAAACTCTCCTAACGTCAAAACCTCAGGGAAGAATGTAGATATGACTTTAAATTTTTCAATTACAGTTCATTAAGATACACTTGAAAATAATAACAGAACAAAGAAATGAACATACACAATTGGACATCAGATTTACGTGGGAAAACCCTTACGGGAGAAAAATCCACCACACCAAGAAAAGTAATAGTAATGAAAATTACATACAGAGTTTAGACTTCACTTTCTGATGTCAATTTACAGCATCAGCATTCACTGATCAATCTTGTCTAGAACATTAATCTCACAATGCTCTCAGACGCATACAATGAACCCACTCAGATCAATCCGTGTTCAGTATTGAACAACACTACACCATCAAACTGTTCATCGTCATCAACTATTGCAGAGGGTAATCCATTCTCTCATAGCCTGTTGATCTTCCACATAGGAATAGTTACAACTACTCAACTACCAATGGTTCTCCTTCTGCTTTGCTCATTGGTTCAAAAAAGACCACGTCAGACAATTGTTGGTCAAAAATTTCAACTGTATCGCATGTCGATGAGACACTAGACCTGTGTCTCCCCGATGCCAAAATACCTGATCACATAGCTATCGCCAAGACCAAAGGTATCGGCAAGAGATCATACCGAATGCAAAACCATCGGCTAGACCAACTCTATCGGCAAGACTTCTCACCGATGTCCATTGCAGAACTATCGGCAAGACCATCGTTGTCACTAGGACTTCCAAGAAGCTCAACCATCAACAATATCCCACATTGACATGGAATATTAGTAGTCATTAGTTTATAAATAAAATCCCAAATACTTTAGGTATCCACGAGTTAGTAATTTTATTACCAACTTACTCATACACCGCATTTGACCATCGCACCGAACTGTTGGTCATTCCTTGTGGTCTCCACCATGACACGCGTGCACTACTTGTGCATTTCCGGAGAATCAAGCTAGGATTCTACAATATTCTCAACAAGTATCCCAGAATTCCAAGTGGTCCCCACATCCGTCAGCTTGTCACTCAATCAGCGAAAACACAAACTTACAACTTCCACAATAGGTTAGGAAAATCCCAAACACCGCGACATTGAAGGAAATCGACCAGTCGGCAAGTTAAGAAACTTTTGAACTATGCGACAAGGTTCCAAGGTTTAGGATTTGGGCGATAGGCTGATAAAGAAGACCAACAAAGGGTAAATCGCCAAGCCTTTAACAGAGATACAAGCCAGCAAGTTGAGGTACAATTTCCAATAGGATTCAAGGTCAGTATGTTTTTGCTACAATGTTGTTATAGATTTCGAAACTATCATCATTCCAAAAATACTCATGGAACAGGATGAATGACACAAAGAGAGTAAAAACAAAGAAAATATTTCGGGTCAACATGGAAGAGACCTAAATGTCTCGGCGCCTTACGTCATCCCCAAAAGGAAAACACAAGACAATTTTGGGTCAATATGGAAGAGATGTAAATGTATCAACGCCTTGCATCTTCCCAAAAAGGAAAGCACAAGAAAAAGAAAAGATAAAATGCTTGGGTCAGTGTAGGATCATGGGGATCCAAACTAGGCCCTTAAGTGGCAATGAAAATTCAAAAAAATAGTGTTAGGAAAATTGACATAAATATTTGAATAGGTTATTAACATAATTTGAAAAATATGTAAGAAAAAAAATTGTAGCAAATTGAATGTAGTTTCTAAGTTGCTAGTCCTCTTTTGGAAAAAAGTATATCTATTATGTGAAATGTTGCAATTTCAATACAATAGTACTAAATTTTTTAGGAAAAAAAATAAAAAGTAGGTGTATGTCTGACCAACCTAAGTACAAGCAAAAAAAAAAAAAAAAATTGAAAATTTCAACATAAGAAGAGGACACATGTTTAGATGTGCCATATATTTTTTATTATTTTTTTGCAAGTAAATAATTAATTATGAATTTTTTATTAGAAATTTTTAAAAGTAATTAAAACTTATTTGTCTAACCACCATAACTTGGTCAAAAATTTATGAAAATATTTTTTTCTTTTTTTTAATCCTATAGTATGGGAAGCATAGAATGTGTTGCATCTTTTGGATTCAAAAAGTGTGAAATTGTTTAAGAATTATAATTTTTTTCAATCAGCCTATCAATCAAGACATTAGTCAAAATGTATGTAGAAAATAAATAATAATTATCTATTTAATTCCAAATAATTCATATCTTATATTGGTGGAAAGCTAAAACATATATCAATAAACCCTTTTCATTTCATAAAATTCAAATTAAAAAAAAATTGTCAGGCGCTTTTGGGTCATATCGCCACTTGTTGAACCCCCATGATCTTGCACTCACCCACTTATGACATAGAGAAGAATGTGGGTACAAATAGAGGAATGTAAAATGAGAGATGTACGCCAAAAAAATAGTACAGGGGGGATCAAATTACGCACATGCAATTACACACGTAACATGAAAAGGAAAATAAGGAAAAAGACTTGTAAGGCACATGTGAGTCAACTCATTAGCATGTTGATCGTGTCCCAATCTTGTTCATCATTTAGGAAAGGTGGAAAACTAGCTAAAGGGACAACAATGAGTGGGGTAGTAGGATCATCACAAAGTTTAACACTCTTCTTAGGAGAATTGTCAGTTAATCTTATAGAATAGGAAAACAATGTATTCAATTCATTATGCACTTGTTCATCAATTTTAGTAACCTCATCATCATCATCCAAGTTAATCAAAATGGGAGGTCGAATTATAATGTCTAAAGAAGGATTTAGCTCTTGTTGCAGTTGCAGTATAGGATCTTTTGTTTGCAACGAAGAGGGAGACTCATCGTGTATTACTTCAGTTAAGTTTGGACGTTGATTTTCTTTGTTGTTTTCTTCGTTTAACATTTGAGCAAGAGCATGACATCTACGCCTACACTCTCTATAATTTTTATTTCTTTTAGTGCAATTTTCAAGTTGTGTTTGTGTAGGAGCAGGTTTATCAACAATAGGTTTATTTTCTTCCCCAGGGGGAGGAATGGAAGGAACCATAGGAGTTTGTTCAACCAATTTCTCTTTAGATTTATAAACATGTTTAATCTTTGGAGGTGTGACGGGATTGTTTTGATTGTCTCTTGGTTTTATGTAGGAGATAGGCAAGGTATTTTTCATGGATTGTTCTTGGTTATTTGGAATGTCTTTAGGTTCAATCATAGTTTCGTCAAGGATGGTAGGCTTAGTCATAGGTTGCAGCATGTTTCCAAGGGATAGTTTTGCTATGCATTTTTCCTTAAACTTTTGATAAAATTTGAAAAAGAAGTCCTCTCTAGGTTTAATTGGTTCCATAGGCTTGGGCAAAATAAAATCTAATGAAAAGTTCCCATGAGAATAAAGATGACTAAAGCCACTATGGTGCACAGTAAAGATTTCATTGTCAAAGGGAAACTTTAAGCATTTATGCATGACCGATGGGATGGCTTCCATGGAGCATATCCATGGATAACCAAGCTTCACATGGAATTGATCTGACATTGAGATGATGGAAAATGAGACAACTAATTATTTCGGTCTGACTTTTAAAGGCTAGGGTGATTGATCCCATCATAGGGTAAGAAAAACCATTATGCATTTATTCTTTTGGTTTATCATACGTTTCTTGGTAGAGTTCATGCACAAGTAAGAATTCCTCAATGATCACATTCTCTCCACAAATGGGATCAATTAATATCTCATTAGTAGGCTTTTCATTGATTTGGTCAACTATGTAAAGAGTGTTGCAAGTATGAGTAAGTTTGGTTGTGTTGTCATTGGTGTTGTCATTGATGTCAACATAGTACAGGATGTTGTAGGTTGTGCATGTATAGTTAAGATGTTGATGAGATGTTGTGAGTACATGGAGCCACCTTTATGGTGTTTTAGGTGTGCTAATATGATGAGTTGCCAAGTGTTGAAGTGAAGAAAGAGTTGTGAGTGTTCAAAATGTGGTATGGTTTGTGCTCCACATTTCTTCTGTGTTGACCCTATGCTTGTGTAGATCTAAGGTGTTGTCTATGGGAATTTTTTGGTGAGATCTCCTAGATTGTAGTTTCTAGTTTGATGGAGAGTGAAAGTTGTGTCCACTAGTGTGTGAACTGGTTTCACAGAGTTGTTTTTCTATGACTGGGAGAAATGTTTCTGCTTCACAGTCCTTTCTTGGTTTTTTTCAGGTCTTGTGGATCTGGAATATGTCTTGTAATGGTTTTATATGAGTTATGGCAAAGTTTTTTTTTTTTTGGTGCTCTAGAAGTCAAGTTTCAAAGTTGTTCTATGTGTCTGTGCAGTCTGGAGGGACTGGTGAGAAGTGTTATGAGTTTGAAGGTTGTTGAATTTTTTGTGGATGTATTTGAAGGCATCTGTGATGTGTTCTAGTGTATGATAAAGTGTGTTATGTGGTCCATGTGTTATCTTCTCATTGCAGAAGCGTGTACTTCAAAGTTCATTTGTTTTTTCATTAGGTTTCATCGACCTGGTGTTTACACTTCATGCAAAGGATTAAGTATCAATCAAGGAAGTTTGTGATTGATTTGAGACATTTTTTTGGGTCTTGGTTAAGTGTTGGTGTGGTCCACTCATTCTCTTCCACCACATGAATGTTGAGTTGACCTAATTTGAATTTTGTAAATGAAGTGTGTGTAACCGACCTTGGAGAAAGTTTCTAAGATTAAAGAAGGTATAAATACAAGTCAAGATGTTATTAGTTGCATTGATCATGCCACAATTTTGAAAATCAGAGTTGTGCAAAAGTAAAGTGAGGCAGCAGTACTTTAATGTGTTAGATTCATGAAAGCAGTGAGTTGATAGTGTCTACAATCCTTTTGATCAAGGTTGTGGATGCACGTTTAACTTGCAATGGTGGATCTTTCTATTATATTTTGTATCTATAGGAAGTGAGCCTCCTTGTTGGATAGTAGTTCCTTTCTATAGGCAGTGAGCCTTGTATCCTCGAGCAATGATCCTTTTGGAAGTGAGCCTCTTTGTAATCATTTTTTATATTACTTTATATTGTGAGCTAATCCTCGCCATGGTTTTTCCCTTATTGGGTTTTCCATGTAAATCTAGTGTTTATTGTGTTGTTATTTCTTTATATTATTTGCATTTCATGTTCATACTTAATAACATAATTAAGTGGTTGTGAATTTGATAAGTGTTTGAAGTTTTGTGTTTGAGTTTGGTGACAATTGATTCACCCTCCCTCTTATTTGTCTTGCACCTTTCAACAAAGGGGACCATCAGGTGCATTTCTAATTATATATTTAGATGAGAAAGCAATGTCAAGAGGCATTTTAGTTCATCCCTTAGAAGGTATAATTTTGATCAATCCCACCATGTTATCCATAGGACTTTGTTCATCAGTATCCATAGGACCTTGTTCAATAGTATCCATGTTGTCGTCATCTATATCAACATTCATCACACCATTCTTCTTAGTTTCACTAGCTTTGACAAATGAAATATCAAGGTTAGGCATAGGATTGGTAAATATTTGCAAGTTTTGGTTAGGAGGTGCAATGAACTTATTTCCTTGATCATTAACACGTCCAATTTGAAGTCGACCAGAATCAATGAGGTCTTGCACAAGATGTTTAAGATGCTTACAATGTTCTATATCATGTCCATTTTGTTAGTGATAACGACAATAGGAATTCGATCTAAAGTTCATAGGTAAAGGCTTATTAGGATCAAGAGTTTTAACGAGGGGTAAGGTAATCATTTTTTGTTCTAGAAGTTGTGTCATTGTGCTATGGAGGGTATTAGGTAAGGGAGTAAATTGTATAGTCAGATTCCCAAAAGTAAAATGAATTTTTTTCTTTATAGTAACCACTTGGGTATCGACATGTTGAGTTGTATGAGGAGGATTAATTTGAAGGAAGCCTTTCTTTTGTTTCCTAAAAGGTTGATAATTATTTTTGTTTGTGGATTCATACTTTTTAAGATGACTAGAGGTGGGTTTTGTTTCATGACTACTAACCAAGTTTTGATAATCATGAAGGATAGTACACAAGTGTATAAAGGAAGGAAACTTCATCATGGTAAGCTTATCTTGTATCTTAGTTTGCAAGTTCTCAATGAACATTCCTTGAAGGTGAGGATCAGGAATCTTTATGTCAATTTGGGAATAAACTGATTGATAGCATGAAATGAAGTCAGTAACATTTTCATTATCTTTTTGCTTCCATCTCATCAAATCGGCTAATCTCATCTTAGGAGTCATGTGCACTTGGAAATGGTTTATAAATGCCTCAACAATTTCATTGAATGAATGAATTGAGTTGTTCGATAATGAGGAAAACCATTCTAAAGCGGTATCTTTCAAGGACCTAGGGAAAAGCTTAGCCAAGAGCTTATCCTCAAGAACAAAATCACTACATAAAGCGATATAAGAAAAAACATGGTTAGAAAGATCTCTTTTCCCCACATATTTCTCAAACCTAGGAATCTCTAGACCTTGTGGTAACAATGTTCTCAATATCTCCAAGCATAAGGGATTGTTTTTGACATAGTATGTAGGTTGGCCATTTTGAGTTTGGTTTATGGTAGAAATCTTCTTTTGAAGGTATGAAACATTTTGTAGAAGTTGGTTTATGATGGCGTCATTGGTTTTGTTTTGAGATGGAGGTGAATATGTATTTGAGGGGAAAGTGAATGCAATGCTTATGGGAGGTAAAGTGTTAGGAGATATGACGTGTGATGCCACAAAGGTACTAGGAATGCTAGCATAAATACCCAAGGTAGGAAGGACACTACTAGTAGGTTGCATCATTGTTGTAACTTGAGGGTTGGTATAGGTAGGAATAGAGAAAATGGTTGTGGGAGGAGTAATTTGAGTTTCTCCTTGACTTTGGACATTGTTTGAAGGTAAAGCAGAGCTAGTTGTTGAGGTAATATATTTTACAAAAATCTAAGCTAGATTACCCACAAGTTAAACTCCTTCTTCACTTTCAATCATGTGATGTATATTATCTATGGTAGAAATAGCAGTGGTTGAAAGTTTTTTTGTACTCAACTAATTTTGTAGGTTTTCTAAGTCTTCATGGATTTGTATTATGTTTTCTTGTGGAATACTAGCAACCATTGTTTCAACACTTGAGACACTACTTGTAGGCAAAGAGTTGTTAAGGGTATGGTCCATACCTAGTGAGCTAGTGTCAACAATTGTAATGAAAGAGCTATATAACCCAAGATCCATGATGATTGTAATATCATGGGATGACATGAGTCTCAAACTTCATCTCAATATAGTATTATCAATAGGACACCAAGTTGTACTTTGCTCATGCAAGGGACAATCAAGGAAATGCAAAATACAATGAACACAACATATATGGTATACTTTGATTCAAATGCAATTAAGGTAGATGCAATGAAATGAATGAAACATAAACTCTACAATATAAAACAAAAATGGGTATTTGTAGGATCATCATGGAAAAAATAGGCCCTTAAGTGGAAAAAAATTCAAAAAAATCAAAGTTAGGCATCTTGACATAAAAATTTGAATAAGTTGTCTATATTATTTCAAAAATATGTAAGAATAGAATCTATAGAAAATTGAATGTAGTTTCTAAACTACTAGGTTTGTTTAAATATATGTATATATATTTGGTGAAATTTTGAAATTTCAATGCAGTAGTACTTAAATTTTAGGGAAAAAATAAGAAGTGTATGTCTGACCACCCTAACCACAATAAAATGATAATAATTGTTTATAAGATTTTATATATAAGTAGAGGACTCATGTCCCAATCTTATGCATATTTTTTTGTAACTTTTTTCCAAGTAAATAATTAATTATGATTTTTTTATTACAACTTTTAAAAAATATAAAAACTCGTATGTCTGACCACCTTAACTTGGTCAAAACTTCATGAAATTCATTTTTTTTTTTTTAATCCTATAGTATGCAAAGCATAGAATGTGACACACTTTTTGGATTCAAAAAATGTGATACCGTTTGAAAGCTATAGATGTTTTTCAATCATCCTATCAATTACGACTTTAGTCGTAATTCGAATAGAAAATGAATAATAATTACTTATTAAATTCAAGGTAAAGCATAATTTATATTGGTGGAAATTTGAGAATCTCCTTTAAAAACCCTTTTCGTTTCATCAATTTTGGGTAAAAAAAAGTCATCAGCCACATACCCGTCATATTGCCACTTTTTCGCCCATCATGATCCTGCACATACCCAAATGTAATAACAAACTGAAACACAAAACAAAGTTTTTAATGTTGCAAAATATAGTTTAAGATATGAAATGGGACTAAATCACCCAAAGGGGTGTATGAGTCCCAATTAGGGTTTTCCAGGGATTAAAATGTTGCAAAATAATCCACACAAAATACCTAGAAATTAGGTAAAACAACTTGAACTGGTACTAAATCGCGTAGACGCGTGTATGAGTCTGAAATTAGGGTTTTGACATGAATTTTAGTAGATTCTAAGTGAATGCTAGGTTTTATGGTTTCAATTATGTCTAGACTAAGTGCAATTATAGAATTCAAGTGAAATTCAGTGATGTAAGATGCAAAAATGCAACTTATATGCATTTTCACTAATGCAAGATTAAGAAACCCTAGAATATAATTAACTAATGCACTTGACCTAATGCAAAGTTAATGTATGCTAACTATAGGACTATGATGCACTCTAAATCATAAAAAATGGTCATCTAAAGGCTAGGTTCGCCAAAATGAAACCTAGAAATAAGGGGTCTCTAATCTATTTGGGATATAGAACTAGAGTTTAGGACCTTTCCACCTATTTCCTTCAAGTTTCACTCAAGCAAACCTTAGAGATCTCAATATAAAGAGGGAATAAGGGAAAGAGATCTATAATAATTTTTCCTAGGGTATGATTAAAGACTAAAAGGTGGTTCACTACAAAGAAAGGGCTTGGAAAGAAATAAATGCAATGATATGTTATCCTAACTATGCAACTCAAGATATGAAACTAAAAATCAGAAGAATGAACTGAGAAAGGACAGAGGTGCACCTAAAAATTGAAGAAGCTTGAATTGATGTCTGAAATGCTGGAAATACTAATTTTTAATGCAGAGTGGAACTCGTACACTAGTAGGGGAAATTTAGTCCCAGTTTAGGGTTTCAGGCTGAAACTAGAATATGGAACTACTAAACCAGGATCTACAAAAATGCCTAAAAATTGGTATATTGGGACTCATACACCACAAGTGGAAATTTAGTCCCAGTATTAGGGTTGACCTAAAACTTTGATATCCTCTTATGTTCTCCTATAGCTTCTCTCCTATCAAATCTCTAAGTCTAAAACATTGAATTGCAACTAGTAGGTGACTTTTCATGATCTTGCAATGTAGATGACAACTTTAACAACTTGACAACTTTTCTCCAATCTTGCTATTCAGTGGATCTCCAACCTAAATCTACAAATCACACATCAAAAAGAGGGGAAAATGTTAATTTTTAGTAGATAGGGGTTTTCCTTGGTCAAACCCCATTTTTGTAATCAAACCTTGAAATTAAATTAAATAGAAAGAAGGAATGATGAATGAACAATATGTGATGTTTCAACTCACCAAACCCTTGAACAAAAGGCTAAAATCTTGCATGTAATGGCTAGCATGAATGTGGATCTCTACTCTTGATTGTTGATATGAGATCTTGACTTGAATACTTGCTTGAATCATAAGATATGTGCATCACAAATGTTAGCTCAAAAACAAACATGATGCATGATGACTTTTACATGATGCTTGATTCTTATCATATAATGCTAAAAAATGCTTGATAATCAACTCTTGAATGCTCTCATAAAATCTCTTGATCATAAATTCGCTATAATGCTTGAATACATGAATTGATTTATGACTTGTAAACTTGCTAGGAGAAAATATGTGAAATAACATTGTATTTATACTTGTTTATGCCAAATTTCTCAAAATTAAAACACTACAAGCCAACATCATATCTAGGAGAATAGAATCCCCCCAAGAATTGACTTCAAAATTAGGTCCAAGCTAAGTGGGACTCACACGCCAGCTGGGGTGTATGAGTCTTGCTAGGCTAGGCTTGGAACACAAATTTCAAGAAATGTTATGTTTTATGCCCAATTTAGGTTTAGGCCTCAAAACTTAGGTGTGACCCATATGCTCAAGGTGGCATATGGGTCCCAGGTCACTAAATATTGAGCATAAAAATGAAAATCATTAAATTATGATTGGTCATTTATTGAGTGTCATGATTATCCTCAGAGAAATGCATTAAATAAGGCTTGTGGGTGCAAAACAGGCCAAAATAAGGCATAAAGAAGCCCAATTTTAGCAAGGAGGGCCCAAACAAGTGTGAAAATGTAAAGGGATACATTTTTCTACACTACAACTAGATATGATCAGATTAATGAAATAGAAATTCTACAAACAGAAACAAAAATATAAAAGTAGTAAGTTATAGGAATGCAGAAATGAATGTTTTAATGCCCTAAAAATCAAAATGTGACCCTGATTAGGGACTCATTCGCCCTAGGGTGAATGGGTCCTAGTTGAGGGTTTTGAAACATTTTCTTACAGGTTTTTGAGTTATTTTTCTTTTCTAGATTTTGGTCTAATATACCAAGTCCCAGTTTTAATTTTCTATAAATTCAATGTTGAATGCAAGTGCAAAATGTGAAAAAATGACAACCTACAACACCTAATTTGATATGCAATTTTGTTTCAATTTTCAAATTATGTAAGTTAATATGATGCAATGCTATGTAGATGATATGTAAAATAACTATTTTTTTATTATTTTCAAATTTAAAGAATAAAAAAAATGCAATCCTAAAAACCATAGATGCAATGCCAAGTTAATGTAAACTAGACACCTTAAACGAGACTCAATTCAATGCAAAGAGATGAAAATGAATGAAATATCTAAATTTAGGATTAAAGAGGACTCCAAAATTAGAAAATAAAAATATCATTGAACTCAAGTTCACCAAAATGAAATGATGAAAAATGGGGTTATGATAAAAAGGGGGATTCACCAAAATGATAACAAATAACCCTATTTTCTACTATTTCATTCAAAATGTAAGCTATAATATACAAATGAAGAATAGTAATAAAATCTAACACAAAAGTAATAAAAAAGAAGATTTGGAAAAGGGAAAACAATGTGTACCTTTCACCAAAATTCACCTTTTAAAGCTCACTAAGGACTCATTCGCCCTAGGGTGAATGGCTCGTGGCTAGAGTTCTTGAAAAATGCTTTATGGGTTCTCTTATGCTCGGTCTACACTTCCAGATTCTAGATGTTCATTATCGGACAACTGGAAATAAAATCTATAGAGGATTTTCCATGATTTGACAATTGTTATTGCAACTTTTACATCTTTTCAAATTTCTTCAATTTTTCTCTTCAAAGGATCTTCAACCAAAAAATTTGTAATCACACATCAAAGAGAGAAAATTGTTGTTTTTTAGGTGAATGGGGGTTTTCATTGGTCAAACCTTATTTTGGTAATTAAACATTATAATGAAACAATGAAACATGAAGGAATGAAACAATGAAACACTAAGGAATGAAACAATGAAACCTTATTTGAAACCTTGGATTAAAAATATACAAACTAGCATGAAGTGGCCTCAATGAATGAAGATCTTGATCATGAAACTTGATTAGAAACAAGGCCTTTGAATGCTTGATTAGATCTTGAACACTATATCACCATATTAGCTCAAACAACATGCATGATGCAATAAATCTTGGACATGATGAAAGGAATCTTGATTTTTACAATAATCTTCTACAAATATTCCCTTGAAATGCCTTGAAAATTCTCTTGAATGCTCTTGATCTCATAAAATTTCTATTATAACTTGAACAATTAAAAATATTAGATGAAACTAAGTGAAATAGCCATGTATCTATACATATTTTGACATTAGTTCCCGAAATTTAAATATCACAAGCCAACATTGAATTATGGATTTTAAATCATTAAAATACCATCAAAAACATATTTTAAAGGGGGTCCTAGGTCTAAGTGAGGACCCATTTTCCATAGGGCGAATGGGTCATAGGCCACTTACCTAGGACACACATTGGTCAATGTTAAACATTATGTTAAATTAGGGTCCTAGATCCAAGTGAGGACCCATTCGCCCTATACCGAATGGGTCCTAGGTCACTTACCTAGGACACACATAGATTATAAAGTTAAGTTTTGTGAAATGGCATTTAGGAATGTTGGGTTTTATCCCTCGGAAATTGCATTTAGTTGGGCTTGGATTTGAATTAAAGGGGCCAATTAAGGAAAAATTAACCTCAATCAATTAATAAAACCCTAGCTTAATGTGAAAGTGTAAAGATACTCTATACAACACCAAATATAAGCCAACATTAAGTCCATTTAATTTAAAAGGGCCCTAAATTTAATGTGAATATGAAAAACATATTGCATCGCTAAATTAGGCAACATTAGGCTCATTTTATTATTAGCTATCTCCAAATTAAGAGCGAAAAAGGGATACTTTTCCTACACTACAAATATGTACATGATTAGAAATTATATTAGAGGTGAATCCCCCTATATCTAAATATTTTATGATGCTTTATTAGAATTCAAATATATAATTTTTTATTCAAATTCATTGACCTGTATTGTATGAGTAGCTCATATAAACCAATATCCCATGAGAAGGAATTATCCACTTAGCACTCATTACATCTAGATGATTCTCATAAGGATGAAGTAATGAGACTTCATAAGAGGTTACCCATCCTAGTTTTACTTTAGCTCAAGTAAAATTAACAATGGAGTTTCCTCTAAGATCAAGCCCACTTAGCTTGTTATAAATTTTATGAAACCATCACCAAGTGTTGTGTTTGATGAACTCTAGTTCAATGAGTTTGAGTCAAATATTAGGGTATGTGCAAGATCATCATGGAAAAAATAGGCCCTTAAGTGGCGATAAACTTCAAAAAACTCAGAGTTAGGAAACTTGACATAAAAATTTGAATATAAGTTATCTATATTATTTCAAAAATATGTAAGAATAGAATCTATAGCAAATTAAATGTAGTTTCTAAACTACTAGGTTTATTTTTAAAAAACAATCTATTTGGTGAAAATTTGAAATTTCAATGCAGTAGCACTTAAATTTCGGGGAAAAAATAAGAAGTAGGTGTTTGTCTGACCACCCTAACCACAATAAAATGATAATATTTTTTATAATATTTTAGATATAAGTAGAGGACTCATGTCCTAATGTGATGCATATTTTTTATAATTTTTTTCCAAGTAAATAATTAATTATGAATTTTTTATTACAACTTTTAAAAAATATAAAAACTTGTATGTCTAACCACCTTAACTTGGTCAAAACTTCATGAAATTCAATATTTTTTTTAATCCTATAGTATGTGAAGCATAGAATGTGATGCATGTTTCGGATTAAAAAAATGTGATACTATTTGAAAGCTATAGATGTTTTTCAATTAGCTTATCAATCAGGACTTTAGTCATAATTCAAATAGAAAATGAATAATAATTATTTATTAAATTCAAAGTAAAGCATAATTTATATTGGTGGAAAGCTGAGAATCTCCTTTAAAAACCCTTTTTGTTTCATCAATTTTGGGTATAAAAAAAGTCGTCAGCCACATACCCTACACATACCCATCATGATCCTGTACATACCCATTACATAGATAATTCTCAATAAAACATCATAATTTGACACATTACAAAAAGTACTTCCTAATTTATAATCAAAAGGTGATATTAAATAGTTGATAGATGCAAATTTATATAAATTACTATATATGAAACCATGAAATGGAAACTCAATACCATGAAAATTTATCATCCACAAATGTAGCACCTTTTTTTTTTTGCAAATTTCAATGTCTTATACCTATGAAGAGTCCAATGTGACAATAATAGTAGATTCCTTACATCTATTATAAGTTATCATAACTCATAATTGACTCCTCAAATAGGGTGTTCTATTTTTAGCTCCATTGTCTCCATTTAAGTATACTCTTTCAAATTTTCATAATGTTGGTTAAGCATGACTACAAGAAGTTGGCTCCACATTTGGGCCAAAATGTGGAAATTTTCTCCTAGAAATTATAAGTTTCATAGTTTGAGTAAAAAAAATCTTTTACACATAAAATAATAACATGTTGTAAATAAAGGCAACTATCTTGTCTCTCCCAAAATTCTTCAAAGTCACCATTTCATGCATGTTTTGTTTCTTGAATTTTTTGAAGGTTTCTGGTAGGTTTTAGTCAATAGACCTAGTGGTGGAGGGCCC
The DNA here is from genome assembly GCA_007258455.2 of Sequoia sempervirens. NCBI lineage: Eukaryota > Viridiplantae > Streptophyta > Pinopsida > Cupressales > Cupressaceae > Sequoia > Sequoia sempervirens. Next base: position 54,629,104 of record VDFB02047230.1, on the reverse strand, counting down.
AAGTAGGGTTCCCCCAACTTCTCCTAAACTTGGTAATGGCCCTATTGTGGGGGAACAACTTCTTTTATGATGTGGAAGGTCATGTTTCTTATGTGGAAAAATTTCTTGGCTTGAGATCTCCTCTTTTTAGTTCATGCTCTAATCCCCTTGTCTCTAGATCAAATGAGGGTCTCACTACTAATATGTTAGATGAAATTCTTAATTAAATGCTAGTGGAAATGGACATTTCTTTGATTGGTAATTTTCTTTCTTTTAGGCCAAACATGGATCAAGTTAGGAAATGGGCTTTGATGCTTTCGAAGCTAAAAGGTAGTGCACAACCATTAGTGCTATGGTGGATGACTTGCTTCAATTTCAATTTATGAATAAGGAATACCTAGTTAAATTTTTTGAAAGGGGCCCTTGGGATTTTGACAAAAATTTGAAAATTGTCTCTCCTTATGCAAATGCAAATTAGGATTTGACTCGACATAGGATCTAGGTTTCATTGCCCCTACCTAGGTTTTTTAACTAAGGTTACCTTTGGAATTTTGGAATTATAAAATGTTCCAAAGCATTTCTAATTCCTTTGATCACTTACGAGAAGTTTATAAGGTTACCCTACATAAATCTAAGCTATTTTTTTCTAGAATGTGTTTCAATGTTACAACAAACACAATCCTCCCCACTAATATTATGTTATGACATTTCTTCAAAATATTTTTATAAAATTATAAATATAGCATACCACTTCAAGGGGATCACCTCCAATAATCAAATAATATTATATAAATTCAATAATTTAAGATATGGTGATTTGGGAGGAACATCTCCCCTTTATTTATAGGATTAACTATGTAGGGACATTCCCCTTCATCAGGTAATAAAGAGTATTTAAGGTATTAAACAATCCTAATGTTAAGGTTAAGAATGCCACAAGTGCTTAACTTATTATACTTAGGAATATATAATATTAGGGTTATAGCATTAGATAGAACATTAGGGACCTAACATGCCCCTCCCCTTCAAAAAAGCATTTTCCTCAATGCTTAGTAATTTTGGATGCTTCAGTATGATTTGTTGATCTTCCAATGTGGCATATTCAATTAGAATATTCTTCCACTTGATTAGGAACTTAGAGATAGCTCTGTTTTATAATAGTTTCACTTTTTTCTCAATAATTTTCTCAAGTTCTAAAATAAAATTTCTTCTTCATCTAACTCTAGACATTCTTATTGGACTAGAATCTTGTTACCTATTACTTTATTTAAATAAGAGACATGGAAGATTGGATGAAATTTGGAAGAGGGTGGAAGTTCTAACTTATAAGATACACTTCATATTTTATGGAGAACCTTATAGGGACTATAAAATTTAGGTTTCAACTTCATGTTCTTATATTTATTAAGGGAATTTTTTTTATAAGGTTTAATCAAATAAATACCCAATCTCCCTCTTCAATATGTCTCTCACTACGATGTTGATCAGCTTGTTGTTTCATTCAATTTTGAGCCATAAATAAATTATCCTTAAGGTTTTGTAGTATTTCGTGTTGGTGTTGAATACGGTCCTCTATTATATGAGCTTTAGAATAAGATTGTAAATTATAAGTACTAGATAGTGGAGGGTAGCCATAACGAGCCTCAAATAGATTCATTTTAGTAGATGCATGAAATGATGTGTTGTACCACAACTCTACTAATGGTAACCATTTAGACCATTGTATTTGTTTATCAAAGTAAAATCAACATAAATATATTTCTATGCACCTAGAATATTCATGTGCATGAAGCTCTCCTCAGGTTGTCGCAATGGTGGTGGTGCATTTTCAAACTTCGACAAGGCAGGAAATCTTGGTGGTGGTGCAAGGATTAATGGTGGAAAGTTTGTTGATGGGAAGGTGATGTCAAGTGGGTCATTTAATGCAGGTAAGAGGAGTAGGTCCCCTATTGTGGTAAATGAATATTCTGGTGGGAAAGGTGCTCTGAAGGTTGCTTGTCCTTCACTTTCTCTAGCGTCCTTCTCTAAAAAGGGGAATCTTGGTGTTAAAAATTCTAGGCTCAGTCTGTCTTCTAATGGATTGGATGTGACTTCTAAGGGTTTGGGACTTGGGGATGACAAGACTAGGGATTTTTTTCTCTCAGATTCTTCTCTTAAATAGTTGAATTTGTTTGGTGTGAAGCCCAAAGGCAAAATTTCATCTCCTCCTATGGATTTTTTTGTGAATGCTAAGACTGGAGAATACTCTATCTCAGTCCCAGATTCTATTGTTGAAAAAAGTATTTCAAATATGGACATGTCTTTGCTAGGGAAATTTGTTGGACCACATCCTCATATTGAGCTAGTTTGCAAGTTTTTCGTGAATCGTTGGAGATTGAAGGGATAGGTTGATGTGGGTGAAATGTCCAAAGGTTTCTTCAACTTTACGTTCAACTGTGAAGATGATTTACTAGTGACCTTTACGGGTGGTCCCTGGTTTATTGGGAAGTCTTATTCGATGTTGAAAAGGTGGGAACCTAGCTTCAATCCTAACTCATGTTCCTTCTCAACTGCACAGGTCTGGGTGAGACTTCCAAGTCTCCCTCTTGAATTCTAGGATGAGGAAGTGTTCAAAGGGATAGCAAGTACCTTTGGGTGTCTATTGTCGATTGATCAAATGATGGCATCTAGGAAGCATCTTGTTTACACCAAATTCTATATTAATGTGGAACAATTTTTTGACCTTACCTTTGTGGTGAAGATCAATTCCAAGTTTGGAGTATGGGAGCAAGTGGTAGAATTTGAGTAAATTCCTTTTTCCTATTTCCATTCATAAAAGTTGGCCACTGGGCTAAGAAATGTCCCCTTAAAATTCCAAAGTAGTACACTAAACAATGGAAGGAAAAGAAAAAGGACCCTAAAGTTCCATCTTCAGAGCCTATGGAAAAAGGGGGCTTTGTCCCTAGTGGGAGGTAGTTGTGGTGTTGAGAAACTTATGGAAGTGGAAATGGTATTTGGTGAGAATATTCAGTTTCATGAGAGCCACACTAATATGGAAAGGCTTAATGTGGAGTAGGAATAGGGTGGAAAGGATTCTATTCCCTCCCCTACTATTAATATGGTGGAATATCTTAATGAGATTAGGTCTGAGGCTTTGGTGGAAGATAAGGGGTCTTTGGATGAGGGTATGGGTTCCCCTCCTTTGGGGTCTCTTGGATGTGGGATTGTAAAACCACCTCAGGAGGACTGTTTGAAGGTTGAGGGGTTGGAGGTGTTATTTGAAGCAAAGGATATTGGGGATATTGATTATCATGACAACCCTCCTTTCATTCCCATGAAAGGTAGAAATAGAAAGAAGCATTCTCCTTCTCTAAGAGTTGTTAATAGAAATAGGAAAATAATTGATTACAAGTCAGAGCCGAGAGGTAGAGGTCATCCTCCTTCAAATGTAACCAGGGATAAGAAGAGTTGAATGGACATTGTTGATGGAACACAAAGAAACTTGTTGGAGATGTGCTCCAAGAGCACCTCCCATAAGCTCTTATGGAGATCATCTCCTAAAATATGAGAGGGTTAAATCACCCTCATAAGCATGATGTTTTTGCTAATCTGGTAAGAGAGCATTGGCTTGGGATTGTTTTAATTCAAGAAACTAAAATGGGTTTGGATAAATTATCTAAACTTAAGCATAATAATTTTAAGGATTGTGGTATGCATTTCTCTGAGGTGGTTGGTGCCTCAGGAGGGATTGTTACTTTTTGGAATCTTAAGTTGGTTCAGGGGACTAAGGTGTTCCATGATTGTAACCATGTGGCCACCTCATTTTTTAATATGCGGGATAAGTTCTCTTGGAATCTTTTGAATATATATGCCCCTAGTAGTAAGAGTGCCAGGAGAAAGCTTTTGGAAAATCTTAGATCCTTCAAATCATCACATCCTATTATCAACTAGTTAGTTATGGGGGATTTCAATACACCCCTGCATGATGTTGATAAGTTAGGAGGTTCACAGATTGTGGATGACAGTAGAGATGATCTTATGAACCTCATTAATGATAATGCTCTCCTTGACTTGGACCTTAAACAAGCTTCTTTCACTTGGTCTAACCGGAGGGTGGGTGATACTCTTATTCAAGTTAAGCTTGATCGTTCCCTTATCACTCCTGATTGGATTGTTTCTTATTCTTGTTCGCTCTTGGCTTTGACAAGATTGGGGTCAAATCATTTTCCTCTATCTCTTTCAATGTATATTTTAGGAAGGAAGAACAATTCTCCCTTTAGATTTGAGAAAATGTGGACCTGTCATCCTAACCTCAAAAATTTGGTTAATGAGTCCAGTGGAAAATTTAGGTGGACGGGACTGCTATGTATAGAGTGGCTAAAAAGCTTTCCAATGTAAAGAATAATGCCAGGAAGTGGAATAGGTTTGCATTCAGTCACAGTTTTTTGGAAAAAGAGGAGGTTAACCAAGAGCTTATGGCTGTGCAACAATCCATCCAAGTTATCGGGTATGATCAAGCTCTAGCTTTGAAGGAGAATATTCTTTTTTCAAGACTACATAATATTGTTGCTAAGGAGGAGGAATTTTTGAAGCAGAGATCTCATATTATGTGGTTGAAAAGTGGGGACAAAAACACAATATTTTTTCACCTCTCTACTCTGAAACACAGGGCTTCAAATTGTATTAATACTATTAATTACAACAATCAAGTGTTGGAGAAGGATGTTGATTTGCAGCAAGTGACATCTTCTTACTTTTCTAACCTACTTTCGGTGGAAGGGGATTTGGACCTGGGGTGTTAGGAGGATCTTCTTAGGGATATCCCTCATGTCATAACTGAAGATATTAATAGGAAAATAGTGTGTATTCCTTTGGAGGAGGAAATTCAAAGTGTTGTTTTCTCTTTTGAGGGTAATAAGGCTCTAGGGCCTGATAGTTTTTCGATGTTCTTTTTTAGTCCTTTTGGGATATTATTGCCAAGGATGTTGTAGAAGCTACTAAGGAATTTTTTTGTAATGGCAATCTTTTGAAGGAATTAAATTCCTCTTTTATTGTTCTTGTTCCCTAGAAATCAAGTGTTGCCTCCTTTGAGGAATTTCTCCCCATCAACCTGTGTAATTCGATTTACAAGATCTTTTCTAAGGTGCTCATGGTTAGATTGCAGAGGGTTCTTCCTCTTATCATTTCTCCTAAGAAAAATGGTTTTGTGGTAGGTAGGAAAATTTTGGACTCCATCCTTATTGTCCATGAGAATATTCATTCCTTATCTGTTAATAAGCATGCTAGTTTTATCCTGAAGCTTGATCTACTCAAAGCTTATGATAGAGTTGATTGGGGTTTTCCTTCTAAGATTATTAAAAATCTTTTGGTTTTGGGGAGAAAAAGGTGGTCCTTATTCTCTAGCTTATATCCACCCCAAGATTCTTTGTACTTGTCAATGGTTCTCCTTCGTCTTTCTTTTATTGCTTGAGGGGGTTACGACAAGGAGATCCTATATCTCCTTTTCTTTTTATTATCATGGTGGAATCACTGGGATGCCTAATCTATAGATTTATTAATATTGGTTTAATGTCAGGGTTATCCCCTTCTTATAGTAATCTTATTTGCCCCCATCAGAAATTTGTTGATGATTCCCTCATGCTTCGAGAGTCGTCTATCAAGGAAGCCAGAGCTCTAAACTCATTTTGTAGAAATATGAGGCTACTTCAGGGTAGAAGGTTAGCTTACCCAAAAGTTTCATCTTCTTCTTTAACACTCCTAACCATAGGGAGATTAAAATTGCTAGAATTTTGCAGAGCTAGATTGGTGAGCTTCCAGCGTCTTATCTATGTCTCCCTTTATTCTCCAATGTGGTCCCTAAGTCTTTTTGAAGGGGTTTGACTGATAAGTTCAATTCCAAACCAGCTAGATGGAAGGGTGTGTTGTTGAGTCAAGTGAGGAAGGTCGATTAAGTCTACTTTTCAAAATCTTCCTATTAATGCTCTCAGCATATTTTATATGCCAAGGAAATTTTTTGATAAACTAGAAGGAATTCAAAAAAAATTCCTTTGGACTAGGGTTGGGGATAAGAAAAGAATTCATTTGGTTACATGGGCTGATATTTGTAGGCCCAAAAAGGTGGGTGGTTTGGGAATTTGTAAAATCAAAGATTTTAATCTGGCCCTCCTTGGCAAACAATTGTGGAACCTTATTTTGGCTAAAAGTGAATGGGCTAAAATAGCCTTGAGAAAATATCTTCGTGGGGTTGATCGTATAAGGGATCTGTCATCGTCAAAATTTTCCCCTCTATCTGGGTCAACCCTTTGGAACTATTTGGTGAAGGCTCATAAGATTATTTCTAAGGGTCTCTGGTGGCAGCTGAAAAATGGCAGGAAAATTATGTTTTGGGGAGATAGCTAGTTTGGTAATAGGCCTCTAAAAGATGAACCATGGGCTCTCCCATTCATGGAAATTTTTGTGCAGTGGGTTGGCATATTTCTTGCTGATTATATAGAAGAAGGGTGATGGAAAGGCTGCATGAACTGGATCCAAGGCTGGTGGTTTTCTTTAATGCTTTGTCGATAGTTCATATCCCCTTTAAAGCTCTTGTTGATAAAATTGTGTGGAGACCTTCTAATGGTAAATTTTTTGTCTCCTCGGCTTTTCATCTTCAAGTTTCTTTTGTTGACCTAGCTCCTTTTTAGGCTTCTTTGTGGTCCTCTAAATTAATTCCCAAGGTTAATATTTTCTTCTAGTTGTTCTGCCAGAATAAGGTCTAAACTACTAATAATTTGGTCAAGAAAGGTTTTGTGATGCCTAACAGATGCTTTCTTTGTGGGATTCCAAGAATTCCTTTCACTTGATGATTGGTTGAAAATTTGTTAGAGAAATTTGGGCCCATATTCTTTCTCTTTGGAATCTCTATTGGGTGTTCCCTTCTTCGATTGGGGAAGTGTCGTCTCAATGGGTGGGACCTTCTTCCAATCCTGCCTTGCTCTTTCTTTGGTCTCTTTATCTTCCTCACATTGCTTGGGGTATATGGATAGAGTGCAATAACATGATCTTCAAAAGCTCATCTCTTCCTACTATCTCTGTGGCCCACAAAATTTGTGTTGCTATTTAAGAGAATTTTGTATATGGGGTTTCTTTCTAGAATGGTCTAAGGGTAACACTTAGTCTGGTTTGACATTTCTATTGCGCATAAGTGGAAGTTTCCCTTTGATATTTCCCTTCTTCTCACTAAAGGGAAAGCCTCTAGATATGGTGTTGTTTGGAAAGCTCCCCCTGTTGGATGGGTGAAAGTTAATTTTGATGGAGCTGGTAAAGGTAATCTGAGACCTCTTGGATGTGGGGGAGTGTTAGGAAACTCTAATGGTAGGTTCATTTTCGGTGTGGCACTCCCTTTGGGAACCACAAAAAACCACTTTGGAAAAGTAGCTACAACCTATCATGGTTTGAATATGGCACATTCTAAAGGTTTTAAAAAGTTGTGGCTTGAGGGGGATTCTCTCAATATTATTAATAATCTCAAGGAGTCTTTGGGTCCTACTTGGAGTGTTGAATCTATCATTAGGGATGCTATTGATATCCTAAAGCCTTTGATGAGTATTATATTTCTCATATATTTAGGGAAGGAAATAGTTTAGCTGATGTTTTCACTAACCTTGGTGTGAAGGGTTCTAGGGAGTGGGATGTTAGCGATCCCCTCCCCTTGGAGGCCACTGTGTGTTTAAATCTTGATGTCCAAAACTGCTAACTTGGATGTTTGCCTCATTATGACCAGGGCTTGAATGACTATCTTCACGTGGCAGATAATTATATGGTGTAATGGCGAGCTGGATTTTGATTGTGTTGTTGGTAATTCCTTTGATCTCTATATGGGGCGATGCCATAGGTTCATAATTCCCATTTTCCATAATATCATTTGCCACACAAATTCTGGGAATGTTTTGGATCTCTTTCTTGAGAATTCTTCTTATTGTCTACAAGGTCCTAAATCTTCTAAGTTCTACTAAGTCAGGGGCTATGGGAGGTGACAGAAATCATGCAAAACCTTTCTCCTATGATTTTGTTAAGAAAAAGGAGGTGTGGGTTATTCTAGAGAAAGGTGGGTTGACTCCTTATCTGGAACTGGTGCATGGTAACAATTTGCATGCTACAGCCTTGTTTGCTAAGGGTTAGAACAACAAGGCTTTGAAACTAGGAGGTATCGAGTTTGATGTTAATGAGGATTTTATTGCTAATATTATTGGGCTCTCTATGGAAGGGAAGGTCTATAGAGACAAGAAAGAATCTAAGGTTGTCATGAAGATCTTTTTCAAGGGGATTGAAGAGCAAGATCTGAAGACGGTGAAGAGTGGTGGGTATTAGCGTAGCTCACTTAAAGCTCTCTGGGGGCATGTAGCGAAGGAATTAATGAGGTATATAGCTTTTGAAGGTCATTTTTCTACTGTTAATACCTACCATTTTGTTCTCCTTAACCATTTTCACCACAAGAAGAAAATTTATTTTCTTTTTATCTCTTGGCTTTTTTGGAGTATGGTTTGAAGGATCACAAAAGGAACCCTAAGAATTTGGTGCTGCATGTTGCCCTTATTTTTCTAATCTTAAATTATGCTAAATCCTTTGAGGTCTCTATGCCATCGGCTATCACTCCTAATGGAAAGCAAAAGAAGCTGGTTGAGGATTATGAAAGTGCTTCTGAAGATGAGCTAGTCTCTGTAAAAGGGAAGAAGAAGAAAAAATTTATGGAGGAAACATATTATGTACTAGACTCTTAGGCTTCCATGGAAGTGATCTCGCAACCTCCTGATGTGGGTAAGGATGATAAAGGGGTCTCAGTTCCTATCTAGAAGGACTATGAGACCTATAGTGAGGATAATGCTACAGATATGGTGAGGAAAGTTAAGCCTGATACCCCTTCTACTATCCTCAAGGATAGGATTTCTATTGTTGGTGATTTTTTGTCCCCTATTTTGGGAACCAAAAGGAAGTAAAGTCTGAAGGAGGGTAGTAATAAGGAAATAGTGACTAGGTCGGCTAGCCAAATGGTGGAGATACAAGTTTCTTCTCTTGTGAAGTTGGATGGTGGCCTGGGCACATTGGACTCTCCGAGTGTGGACATGGAGGTGTAGAATAAAAGAAGGTCTATTGCTAAGGAAATTTCCATCTCAATCCACAAAATGTATATGTCGGTGGTTGAAGGTAAAGGTAAGGAGGTTTCTATTAGTTAGGACAAGGTGAGTTCCTCCTAGGAGGATGTTGTTGTGTGTAAAGATATTTTTAACTTTGAATGTGAGGATGTGTCCAATGTTTATAGATGGATAAGGAGGGAACCATATCTCTATATAAATTGTTTAAATGGGTGTTTCACAAACTCAACATGACCAACGTTAGGGTTAGTGCCCGTAGTGACTAAAGTGAGTGATTCCTTAGTTCAGAATCAAGTTGATGAACTATTTGAGTCTCTAAAGGTTGTTGTTGAGGAAATGTTGAAGATGAAGCAGGCGTTCGAAGATGGAATCCTGACCTTGGAAGACCAGTGGGAAAGGATTAGTGTGAATTTGGTGAAGGGTGGGGAGGGGACTAAATCTGCTATGAATTATCAGTCTTTGGGCATCGAGCTACTCCTATTGATTTGGGCAAGAAATGCAAGGAGATGGATCCTAGTGAGGGTGCTGGTGCTGGTGGTAGGAAAATGGAGGAAGAGGGTTCTATTGATAGAGTTGTTGGGGTGCAAAGTGTTTTGATTAGTGAGGTTAATGTGGGTGGGCTTGGTGCTAGAATGTGTAACAAGACCAAAGTGAAAGCTAGGGACCCTGGTAAAGATATGCTTAAAGCTATGGATGATTATCAGAAGACTGCGGTGGGAGACATGAAAGTTGTAAATATCCTAAGGAATATGTAGTGTTTCTACTTTTTTCCTTCCTTTTGGTTGTTGTAGTGCTGATGGCATGCTATTTTTTGGCTGATGTTTTCTCATTGTAATTTTCTTTTGCTTTAGATGGTCTTTTTGTAAAGGGTTTCGGGGTCCCTTCAAAACATGTTTTATTGCTAATCAAAAACATAAACATATTTCTAAACATTTATTCACATTTTTTGTTTATCCATTTGATTATGGATGATAAGAGGAACTATGTGCTACTTTTCTACCCCATGTAAATAATTTTCTGCAGAAAATGCTAGTGAAGGTAGGGTCACAATCACTCACTATGATTTTGTGAATTCCATGAAGTTTTTGTACATTTTATATGAATATTTTAGACATTATATTGGAATGAAATGAATGAGAGAGTCCACAAAAAAGTGCATACTTGGTTAGCCTATCCACAACAACCAAAATTACATCAATATTATTAGATTTTGCGAGACCTATAATGAATTTCATTGATATTTCCTCCCAAAATTATGTTGAAATGCTTAATGGTTGTAAGGGTTCTAGAGTCTCTATTGTTTCACCTTTATTTCTTTGGTATGTCAACCATTCAACCAAAAAAAATTGACATATTCTTTTAGACCTTCCCAAAAGAAATATTTATTTATACAATGATAGGTCTTTAAAAACCCTAAATTTCCTATTAGTAAATCATGAATTTGAGATAATGTTTTCTTAAATTAAATGAGAATTTTGACATAAAAATAATCTTTGTACCAAATCTTCTTTACAAACATAATTTTCAAATAAGTCATGTTGATGTTTTAGAATGAGATTATGTATTGGAGAATCATGTTGCCACTTTTTTATGAAACTTCTAACTATTTTGAAACATTTTCTTCATTTACTTATTCTGGAGAAATGGCATTAGACGCAATATTTCTTTACCCTTTTTTATAAATGATTTCAAATTCATATCCTAGCATCTTGGTAACCCATTTTTGTTGTTCTATGGAGGATAATCATTGCTCCAAAAAATACTTTAGACTCTAATGATTTGTCTTAAATTTGAAATTCCTTCCCATTAAATATTGACATCATTTTTTAATTTCTTTAATAATGGCTAACATTTCCTTCTCATATGTGGGCCTTATCAATTTTCTCCTTTGAGTTTTTGACTCTCAAATTCTAATGGAAACCCTTCTTACTTTATCTCTACCCCAATTCCATGTCTAGAAGCATCAAATTCTACCACAAATATTTTAGAGAAGTATGGGGTAGCTAGTACTGGGGTTGAAGTGAGAGCTTCTTTTAGTTGTCAGAAGGCCTTAGTGGCTATCTTTGACCATGAAAATGAATCCTTCTTTAGTAATATCGTTAAGGGTGTTGTGATATGAGCATAATTTTGAATAAATCTTCTATAGTATCCTATTAGACTTGTAGATGCTAAATCTGCAAATGGTTAACAATCTTAACATAATATCATCATGTTAGTCCTTTGAAAAACATTAGATTCAACATCCCTATGAAATACTTGACTATGATAAAATATGCAAACTAAATAAAACAAAGATAATGAAATGCAAGCATATAAAAACATAATCAAAACTTTATTTCATAGTTGATTGGTGCTATTGTTGAAAATAGCCCTTTCCCACCCTTTGCTAAGCTCAATGATGAAATTGATATGAAGATACTATGATGCAATGGACAAAATCAGTTCTCCGATGAAGAGAATGACTTTGCATAGGATTTGTGGATGATTTTTGGAGATGAAATGCTAAGATTATGGAGATGAAATGCTAAGATTGTGGAGATTGTGGAGGATTTGAACAAGAATGAAGCCTTTCATTTATAGATTTTCTTGATGAGGGATTGGCCAAATGGATGCATGTGGGACTAAAGATCCCCCAATGAGATGAGGCCACTTGTCAACTTGTGAGTGGTTGAGGAGTGTGCAAGATTTGGGAAATGTTCCCAAGAGGGGGAAATTCAAATTTGAATTTGAGAGACAAGACATGTAAGAGCTTATTAATTGCTTTGTTGGATGTACATGTCCACTTGATTTTGAATTCAAACTTGAGGGAATATTTCTCAAAGATGCCATGTTGATGGAAAATGCTGAATTTATAAATCAATAAATTGATTTATTTGTGCAAGTGGCAAAATCTAGAGGATGTGATGGGTGGTTAGATCAGGTTAATCAGGATTAGATTAGCTTAATGATGATTAGGATTTTTTTGACCTCCTTGACTTGGATATTTTGATTTATTTAAATCAGGAAGGAGAAATATGACTTGGATTTCAATTAAATAAAGTCTTGATTTATTTAATCAAAGAGGGAATGATAGGCTTAAATTAAATAAAGTTAATTTATTCAATTTAAGTGGATAATCCTTAGAGATTAAATGAACCTGATTTACCTAATGAGTGGATTAATGTGAATTTGATCTATGAATGAGCGAATGGATACGAACTAAGTACATAATGCTAATTTCATGTGTCTACATTTTTCCCCTCTTTGAAGCAATGTACTTGTTGTGTTGGTTCAAAGAATAAACTTGCCACGATCAAAATTCAAAAAATTTCTAATTTTTTCGGGTGCCCCAGCGGAAAGAAGTACACTAGTACATTGCCCCCTTGAGAGATCGAGTGAAAAGATTCGATTTGAGGGTCGATCTCACGATAAAGAGGTTCAAAATGGATGGTTATGGATGATGATGCAAATGAGATGATTTTAAGATGCTTAGAATAACATATCTATATTATCTTAAACAACTTAAATAATGATATGATGTGATGATGGACGAGATGGATGATGCAATATGCTATGATTATGCAAATGTATGATTTATGTAGATGCTTAGACTAATAGATCTATATTATGGTGATGATGCAAATGCAATGCATGTGGGATGATATGCAAAATGCTATGGTTTGTGGATGCAAAATGGATGCAAGATGGATGCACTGGCGATGATGATTAACTATTCATGACGTGATGTTAGTGCGGAAAACAAGAAATCAGGTGATGACAAGAGGATCCAACAAGCCAACTTTATGAGAGATGATGATGATGAAATGATGATGAGAAATGGATGATTTGCTTATCAAGGATTGGGATTTTAAAAAGGGCTACTTACCTTATGTTTGATAACACACATAGATACGATGCATCAAGGTATAAAGAACCAGGATGGTGTTGTACCTAGTGCAATGGACTTTGACCCGACAAACAGATAGGAGTATTCCTGTTCACACTTGACATACGGAAACCTTGCTATGATGTACCTAACAAAGCAATTATTTGCCAAGTTATTTTACAAGAACATCCAACAAGCACAATAGACAAAAAGGGTAATGATCGTTGCCCCATTCCTATCTCTCTAAATCCTTCATTCGAATATCATCGAGAGGTCCTTGGAACAAGAGCAATAAGATAAATCAAAAGAAAAGATCAAGTATGAAAACAAGTCAATGTTCTTCATACCTTTAGCCAAAGGGATTTGTTTTGATAGGATAAAAATCCAAGGTGATATCCAAAATGATGCCCATTGTCGGAACGATATATCCTAGGACATGCATTGTATAGGATGATGATGGTTTGATAAGTTGATTGATAGGCTATTGATATAAGGTTGACTAACATGTCTGAAAATGATCAAGAGCTTGATTTTGTTTTAGAGGTCTATTGTTTCGATTTTGATTTTGCGATTGAAGATTGATTTTGTTGACTGTTGTGATTGTTTCTGTTTGTTTTGCCAAAGGATGAAGGTGACGATCAGTTTATTATGGATGATTGATTATTGCGGGTGCAAGCGAGATGGGATGGATGGATTTTTTCAAATATTTGGATGTTTTTGACTCTTTTTTTTGGAATGTTTTGAGGCTGTTTTTGGTGTTTTTGAGATTTTTACAAATGTTTTGATTTTTTATTTTTCAAATGTTTTGGGGTTTTTTGAGATTTTATGAATGTTTTTTGGATTTTGTGTTTTTTGGATGTTTTTGGATTTTGATGTCTCTAGGGCTGATCAAAGATTAGACTTGCCTACATTTAAGCTCAGAGATGACGTAGTTCGGATTCCATGTTTTTGATGTTTTCTGTTTTCGACTTGTTTTTGGATTTTTTGATGTTTTGGATGTTTTTGGATTTTTTGATGTTTTGGATGTTTTTGGATTTTCTGATTTTCTGATGTTTTTGGATTTTTGCATGATTTTGATGATTTTGATATGGACATGTGTGACGATATCAGTGCTCTATTTGGGATTTTGTTGAAGACCAAGCTAAGGTTGACTGATCGAATCGATGGATTGATGATGATGATAACATTGTTGAGGATACACAACAATGCAAGGAATTGATATTGATGATGATAACATTGTTGAGGATGCACAACAATGCAAGGATTGATTGATCAGGATTGATGATGATAACATTGTTGAGGATGCACAACAATGCAAGGATTGATTAATCGGGATTGATGATGATAACATTGTTGAGGATACACAACAATGCAAGGATAGTGTTAAGCAACACAAGGGTATTCCGAGATGATGATTTTTGTATTGGATTTGATTGATCATGATTGATGAAGCTTGATTTGGAACAAAAAAAAATTGAATGATTTGATGTGACGTTTGACGTGCAACTTAGATGCAACTAACAGTGATTGCTTGGCTTGATGTTCAATTGAAGATAAAACTTGATAAGGAACATCTTCCCGTCAAAATGTGCCATGGGCTAGTGATTTGGATTCTGGATCACAAATGCTTTGACCAATTTGGTTTCACATTTTCCAATGTTCGGATTGCCACATAAGTTGGAGGATATAGATCAAGATTTATTCTTGAAGCAAGATGTACATATCTGCCCCTAGTGTCTAGCAATGTATGGAATGCGATGTGTGGATGCTCAAATAGGTGAATGGATGGATGGATATGGATTATCTTGCGATAAGATAAGGTGTTCAGATAATGAATGCTCATTTGGATAGTGCCTCATGGCTCAGATAATGCTAGGTAGGACAGGATCAATGAAATTGACCTATGTCAAGATTTTTACCGTAAGCAAGTGTAAAGTGTGCCCCAAAATTTCATCAAGATCAAGATAACTTGGATGATGGACGTAGTGGATAAAAATGGATTGGATCAATGGTTTATGGATGAACAGATTTATTATGGATAAGATGGATGGAATGCTTGATTTATTACGGATGGGATGAGATGCTCTCACCTGAAGTGGCGTACGTAGATGCTCGATTCTACACATGACACCTATTTTCCAGGTTTTCATCATGGTCTTTCCCAAAGCACCGCCCATGCGATTCTCACTAGAGGACGAATTTTTTTCTCTTTACTGTTTTCAATCATTTTTCTGATTTTTTTTTATTTTCATATTTTTTGATTTTTTTGATTTTTCTGAAAGATTTTAAGCTCATGCTGAATCACAAGGTGTTGCTGATGTAGATGCCCTATCATAATGTGCCATCGATATCCTGCCTGAAGGAGCTGCTTTGCTAAGATACGTGCACTCGAATGCAACTTTTGGGATTCTTGATCTGCTTTATTGATACTAGGGTTAACTCTGTCTCTATGCGCACATCGCAATAGAGTGCCTTCGAAATCCTTATGATGAAGGGTCGCTGCCAATACATGGTCAATGTAAGAACTGGATATCATGTATGGAGGTGTGGGTGGAGTGTGTTTAGGGGTAAGAGATGGATTGGTTGACAGTTTGGAACCTTTGACTCTCCAAACTTAGGAAGATGATCAATGATGGGTGGATACAAAAGTGTGCATGGAATTAGGACCAACTGTTTGATACACTTTGTATGTCACTTGAAAAGCCTGCTTTTTCTTTTTTGGACATCCTTGATGGATACTTTTCCCTTTTTTATCTTGCCCCATAGTTTCTTTGACTGATGGAGTTTGATAGGGATAATCTTTCTTTGTATTTTTTGGTATCCATTTGTATTTGATTTTTCTGTTATGCTTCTCAGATTCTTTTCCTATGATAACGTTCTTCATACTTTGATTCCATTCTTTCTTTTGACATTGGTCCCAATTCATCGATGGGGTGATGGGTGGATGAAGATTCATGATGTGGCTGGTTGTAGTATTGGCAATGGTTTCACCATAAGGATTCCTCGTGCTCCCTATGTTGATGCTTGCTTGAGACATAGTTGCCCCCAGTATTGTGGTAGTAGTACCTTCATGCTTTGATTCTACTTGTTCCAAGAGATTTTGTTTAGAATGAATTCTCTAATAAATGACCACCATATGTGACGTTATTTCCATTTGCTACTCTGCTAACTCTAGAATATCATGTTCTATCTGACTTGTTTCCTTGAGTGGATAATGTTGGATATCTTCATACATGATTTCCTTAGTCTAAGTTTGGGATATATCTGAACCTGATGTTGACAACTCAATCTGATTGTAGGAATTAGTAACCTTCTCTTTTTGTGTAATAATGTCAGGATTAAAGGAATCATGTTCTGAATGAAGATCATCTACGTGTCCATCCGCAAAAAGCATCTCATGGGTAGATGGAGGAGTATATGATACATGGATATGATCATCTTGCATAGATAAGAGAGTGTCCATTAGATTATTGTAGTATCTTGAAGATACAAATTCTTGATCTTGAATGATTTTAGAGTTGCTTTTGACATGCTTTGGATCAAGTTCTTGACATGGGTCAGTTTCAAAGGATGGATTGCTTACAAAGGGTTCTTGTATGTTGTCATTAGGCATGGGGAATGGCTCAATATCCTCTTGATCTTTGAGTGGACTTGGATCAAGTGTCAAGTTAAGGATTCCTTCAGTATCTGTAACCATGAGTTCAAAGGGGGTCAACATGTCTTGGAAAGGACCACTGCTAGACCTTGGTGAAAGATTTTGATCATGCTTTGGAATAAATTCTTGAGATATTATGTCCCCTAACTCATAAGGCGATGTAGAGACATTTTCAACATGATCATAGGTCAACGGATCGTGCATTATGTCAATAGGATCAAATAATCCTAACACTCCTTGAAATAGATCACTAAAAAGTGGCTCTTGATGTATGGTGAGTTGATCATCAGATGGGGTAGAAACATCTTCAATATGCTCCTTAATTGAGAGATCTTGAACATTGTTTTCAACAATTGTGGTGGAGAGATTGTGAATGCCTTCAACCATGGAGTCAAGAGATGTTGAATTTTCTTGAATTGGATCATTGTTGGGCTTTTTTGGTGGATTTTGATCATGATTGAAAAGTGACTCTTGACATATGTTGATTTGATCATTGGATGAAGTAGACATAGCTTCAAGGTGCTCAGTGATGGATTGATCTTGATCCTTGTTTTCAACAATTGTCATTTTTTGTTTTTGTTCTTGTGTTTGTTGGGTAGCTTGAGAGGCTTGGGCAGCTTGAGAGGCTTGTTGCACTTGTTCAGCTTGTCTTGCTTGTTGTGTGGCTAGATATTGTTGGATGGCCTTTTGTTAGGCCTAGTGAGCTTTTAGCACAATGTTATATTGTCTTGCTTCATTTGGTTTCAGTGGTAGTGGTGGCGGATTCAGAATTGTGTTGGATGTAGTGACAAGTGGTTGAGATACACTTGGAGCAATCATGGTAATGAGGGGTTGAGATGTGATGGGTGTGATAGGGGTGGTTGGAGTGATCGAGGTGATAGGAATGGTCAGAATGACCGAGGTGATAGGTCCTTGGGAGACCACATTTTGATTTTTCAGGATTGATGTTGTCATTTGATTAGATACCATCTATTCGTGCGATGTCGATGGAATATTCAAAATATTTGATGTGATGGCTTGATTGGTGTTAGGTGGATTGATTTGGATGGAGTGATTGGTGCTAGGTAAAGGGGGAATCCCTAAACCAAGGAATGATGTTGATATGGGTAATGGGGGTGGAGATGTCTCTTGGCGCAATGACACAACTATTTTGATAAGTGCAGCAATTTGATCTCACCAGATTTGATCTTGATTTCGATCTTGACTCCCCTGATATAGTTGATTTGGCTTTTGTTTAACCATATTTGGAGTGTGTACTTGTGTTTGATTTTGGACAATGTTCTGATTTGGGATGATGTTCAAATTTGGCATTATGGGTTGAAATTGAACATTATTGATGTTGGGAATCGCATTGCCTTGTTTTAGGTAACTCTAATCTTGCATGGTGTTACCTTGACTTGGATTTGTTAACATCTTGTTTGGATTTTGAACAATATTCGTATGATTTGCAACCATATTTATCCCAAAGTTTTTCAAATTCATGTTTCGAAAACTTGTACTTGGTACATTCTTGTTGTTCGTTTGAAGGCTCATGCATTGATTGTTTAGTTGGAAAACTTGTAGGTTTGGATTTAGATCTACCATCGGGAAATGTGTTCCAATCTTTGATTTGGGCATACTCACACTTTTTGTTCAATTGAAATTTGTAGAAGGTAATGATCCCATGTATGGATTGTATAAGTGTGAGTTTTGATCATCAGTCGGTGTTGCAAGGTTTTGAAAGTTTAGTTGATTTGGATTACTCATGATGTATGGATCAATTTTATATTCCATGTTCTTCTTGTGTTTTGACCTTGTTGTAAAAGTGACCTCTAAGGTTCTTAGGACCAATGACGAGATGAAGGATGAAAGGTGTAAATGATATGAGTGATGAACGTTTAGGAACTTTGGATCAATGCTAGACTTAGGTTTTGATTTTGATTGGTTTGATTGGATAATGAACTTGTAAACCCTAAGATGTTGGATGTGATTTTAGGATGAACTTGTTCAAAGGATTAAATGTGTGAGAAAGGATGTATTCCCATACACCTAACTAAAAAAGGTGATTTTGATTTCAATGATTTACCCAAGTCTAGAATGATGCTTCCAAAGCTCTAAAGTTGTTTGATGGGATGGGATGGATGAAAAATGTTTGAATGAATGAAGTGTTTGATTTTCTCCTAAATGAACCTAGGAAGGACTTGTTTACAAGACCAAGATAGTGAAGAACATGCTTTTCTCTAAGAGTAATTTGAAATCAAAAGACCAATGTTTGCATGAAAACCATATGACCAAAAGATGACAAGCACATGTGTGGGGTCTAATTGATTTAATCTTTTCTTAATGGATTATTTTTACCACAAACACACTCTTGGTTAGATTTTGAATCTAGATGTCTAATGTCTGAACTTTCCCCTTATCCTGCAAAGTGTATTATGCGGAAACCAAGGAAATTTGAGGCAAGAGTTACCTATTGTTGACCTTAGTAGGAGAAAATTGAGATGAAATCCAAATGCTTAGAAGCCTCTAAGGATGTAATCCCAAGGGAAAGCAATAACATGAGAATTTGGTCAATGATATTTGCCTCCTAAAGGGTTTGAAATTTTGAGGATCATGTTGAATGTTTGTTTTCAAATGTTTTCAATCAAAGCACTGTGTTTTCAAACAAGAACAAGTACAACCCTATGGATGTGAAAGACAATATTTGTCAGATCCCCACTTGGAAAATTCCAGCTACGCTTATCTTTAGTGAATGGTTAGATGCTTGACCCCGCTGGCTCCCCTCCACGGCTCATTAACGTCAATTAGGGCAGCCAAGCATCAACACCCATGAAACTCCCATGGCATGTTTCCCATTTCTACTAAAGACCGTAAAAGTGTGGGGTGGCTTCAGAATGATTATTCTTGCACCAACAAATAGATTAAGGATTTTGGAAAATTCTAGCACATGGGTTTTAATAAGGACTTTTCGTTCGTGGAGGTTGACCCATACGGCGAGAGTCCCTTTTCGGATCCATCTCGTCAGAATCAACCGCGTGATATTGGCGTTTCTTCCAATATCCACATTTATATCCCGGCTGGAAATACTCTTGGCTTTAGAGTGTTACCGGTTGAGTTGTTCCCTTGGGTGAGTACTTTTTCCCCAAGGCAGGCCCTCTAGGATAAACAAAAGCGAGTAAAGACAAAATCCGTAACTCGATCAATCTTTGATGGCAACAAAGAAAGAGAATATACGCTATGATGCTCTACTCACACTCGCACAAGATGTTGTTCAATTTTAAACCCAAAATGAAGTGTGGGGGTAATTAATTATGCAATTTAATGTCACCAGAAGCCTTTTGATTCTCAAGATCGCTGTGAGGCGCCAGAGAAGCACATACGTCTTTTGATGATATTACTTTGTGTAAATAATTACAAAAAAATAAAGACATACATTCATTTTATCCTTCAAAGCAATGATTTGATTCGTTTTAAGCACCAAAGGAAAGATAAAGACTTGATTGTTCAATTTTTTAGCTTCAAACGAAATCTAGTAAGTTTGTGCCCTAAAGTTCTTTTTAAATCCCTTGTAACAAAAATTGAAATGTTCTTTTGTAATTTTCATTTTAAAGCCAAAAAGCAAATGAGTTAGTCTAAAATAGAAAATTAAGGCATAGCACAGAAGCTCTCAAGCATTAAAAAATGCTTTGTTAGCTTCAAATTTCAATGATCAGTTTCACTTCACTCCCATCTTGCTTGCTTTTGCTCAAGTCTGATATCCACTTCCAATGTTTAACCTTTTTCCTGCGGACATTAGAAATAAAATATATATATATATATTGCAAAACGATGAAAATATGCACAATACATGTTCACTTATTTCAAGAAAATAAAATTGGCAAGCCACATGAGTCCTTTATGATGAAAATAACCCCATGATACAAGATCATTGATTTTTAAAAATTGACAAAATTAATTGACTTAATCAATAATGAAAGATATCATAAAGGTACCCTATTATACCATTAAGTCAATAAAAACATCAATTTATATCAATAAATAACCAATGAGTCAAAAAGGTTAAAATCAAATATAAGAGTTAGACCATATGAATAAGTCTTTTAAGCCTTAGCCACATATAAATGGTGATAACCACAAGGCATTATTTTCAAGTTAAAGTAACTGTGCATGTGAAAGATGGAACTAAATGCCATGGATTGGAGAGGGGTCTATGTAACGCTAAAAATAGTGCCATTAATATATGCAAATAAGTCAAATGTGCACATTAAAGCGCAGCCCATAAGAATTCAAATCATCCAGCCTTTCATCCCTGCAGCGCCACTGCTTTCTGTCTTGACTGTCCAATCCATTTTTCCCATTTATTGCAGTGTGTTATTCACGCAATCTTGTACACCTACCGAGCTACAAAATCCAACACTAGTTAGTCATCTGTGACGTTGTTAATAGTGCAGCCTTCATTTTCATTAATCACTTATGAAAATAAATTGTGGATTGTGACAGTGAGCATTAATGAATAAGTTATGACTGGTCCAAGACTTTCACAGATTATTGAAAGCAGCAACAGGATAATTTAATACTTGGCCAAAAGTTTTGGTCACATTGCCACCATAAACTTCGCACTATTCAACTTGTCTTGCAGCTATTCTTTCTCTTTTCTGATCTTGGTTGACAGGCCATAGATATAAGCCATAAGTCGCTTAGTCATAGATCCTCTATATACTCAAGGCATAAAGAGCTCGCATCACGATGAAGAACTCGGATCACAAGGCACAAGGCATAAAGAGCTCGTATCACATAAAGAGTGATGTTCAATGCACAAAGCATAAAGAGCTCGCATCACATAAAGAGCGATGTTCAATGCACAAGGCATAAAGAGCTCGCATCACGCTGAAGAACTCAAGGCGAGGTAACTGTCATTTTCATGAAGCAGCGAGGTGAAGAGCTCAAGGCGAGGTAACTGTCATTTTCACGAAGCAGCGAGGTGTTCAGGCGAGGTGAAGGCTGCAAACATCGCGTGGAGCACGCCACAAAACATTCAAGCAAATGTGTTTGACAGGTGTAAAAAAGGAGACCAACGAATAAATGCTTTAAAAGAGATTTCAAGCTAATGCAGTTAGCAGTGTAAATCTCAATTCCACAACCTTGATAACGTGCTTGCCTAGCATGCAATTTGTTGGCGCCAAATATTATAATGTTTTTCCAAGTTTGATAATGTTTGTCCCAGTTTCTTGCAGACTTGGGGGTTGCTTTGAAAGGTTCCCTTGTATGCGCGCAACCCAGGAAAACTATTGTAGTGTCTTTTACACAACGTGTTGCAAAAGAATGCAGAGGATGCTATAAAGACATATGCTCTATTGCTCGTTGTACTCTCTTGATAGCCAAGATTACGTATATGACCAATCACAGGCTACTTCAACTATGTAAGTCAAACACAGAGTTGGCACACATCAACTACATTATAGTAGCAGAAGCTTATAAGTGCAGTATAAGTACAGATCTACTTTTGGCACTGCTCAAAAGATGCTTAAAAAGATCAAATTTAAGACTTATCATAATGTCTGTAATGGTGGATGTAAAGACATTAAGTATGTGGCAAATGAGGTGGAAGCCTCAGAAAGCTCTACTATAGGATATGGCTGACTCAATATTCCTTCATACATCCCTTAGATGATAAAGATAGTTGCTAATATTCATGCAAAAGAGGGGAACGCGAACTATTTAACAGGATGCAAGACGTGGTCTCATGGAAAATGCAACTGGCAAGGTGCAGATCTAGAAATAACAACTCCAACTTTTATACACAAAGATTGCAATTAGAAAGGAAATATTCTCTGTGGTTAGAAACGACCTGGTAAATATACATGCCATGTGTGGAAGCGTAGACCAGGTGCATAAACCGTTTTTAAAAAAACATGCAAATGGCAAGGTGAACATCAGATGAATAAAAGTCTTCAAATCATTCAAGGAAAATGCAATTGGGAGATATACAGTCACACCACAATGTTGTTTGAAAAGGCGTAATAAAATTCTAAGTGGATGTTATTGGCAGGTGTGAGGACACACCAAAAGCCATTTGAAAGAAAGCTTTCAAGAGTAATTCTGAATGGCAGGTGTTTTTAGTAGTGCCCAAATTCCTTCATCTAATGATAACAACTTAAAAAATAGCATCATCCCTTCTCATTCATTGGGTGGGTCTGGCTTACACAGAGGATTGTGAAATTATTCGTGCTCAAAGAAATCTGTACGTGCATAACCCAAATAGCGCTATATCATGGAGATTGTCTGGAAGCGCAAAAGAACCAAAAGTACAAAAAGTAGACTGCAATAGCTCCGCATCATGGAAATTTGATGGAATAACAATAGAAAGAAAGACCAAACAAGCATAGATGCGAGAGAAAAAATCTTAACTTTACTAGTGAGCAAGATTTTATTGATTTCCCCAATATCAGATGCATTTTGCAGAGTGTTAACCAGGAAATAATCTTAAAGAAAATATACTTCCCTCAACTACAAAGTGCACTTGATTGTGTTGGAAGGCAGTATGCATAACAATGGCTAGCTTGAACAATGATTCATCCCCTATCAAAAGCCTATAAAAGACATTAAGATAACAAAGACGAATAAGAGAGATTTTTATTTTTTTTTAGAAACTTTTAGAACTAATGCAACTGGTAGGCGTGCCCTCCTAGTGCCATTATGTAGATGCTAAATCTGCAAATGGTTAACAATCTTAACATAATATCATCATGTTAGTCCTTTGAAAAACATTAGATTCAACATACCTATGAAATACTTGACTATGATAAAATATGCAAACTAAATAAAACAAAGATAATAAAATGCAAGCATATAAAAACATAATCAAAACTTTATTTCATAGTGGATTGGTGCTATTGTTGAAAATAGCCCTTTCCCAACCCTTTGCTAAGCTCAATGATGAAATTGATATGAAGATACTATGATGCAATGGACAAAATCAGTTCTCCAATTAAGAGAATGACTTTGCATAGGATTTGTGGATGATTTGTGGAGATGAAATGCTAAGATTGTGGAGATTTTGGAGATGAAATGCTAAGATTGTGGAGATTGTGGAGATGAAATGCTAAGATTGTGGAGATTGTGGAGGATTTTAACAAGAATGAATCCTTTCATTTATAGATTTTCTTGATGAGGGATTGGCCAAATGGATGAATGTGGGACTAAAGATCCCTCAATGAGATGAGGCCACTTGTCAACTTGTGAGTGGTTGAGGAGTGTGCAAGATTTGGGAAATGTTCCCAAGAGGGGGAAATTCAAATTTGAATTTGAGAGACAAGACATGTAAGAGCTTATTAATTGCTTTGTTGGATGTACATGCCCACTTGATTTTGAATTCAAACTTGAGGGAATATTCCTCAAAGATGCCATGTTGATGGAAAATGCTAAATTTATAAATCAATAAATTGATTTATTTGTGCAAGTGGAAAAATCTAGAGGATGTGATGGGTGGTTAGGTTAGGTTAATTAGGATTCGATTAGCTTAATGATGATTAGGATGTTTTTGACCTCCTTGACTTAGATATTTTGATTTATTTAAGTCAAGAGGGAGAAATATGACTTGGATTTCAATTAAATAAAGTCTTGATTTATTTAATCAAAGAGGGAATGATAGGCTTAAATTAAATAAATTTAATTTATTCAATTTAAGTGGATAATCCTTAGAGATTAAATGAACCTGATTTACCTAATGAGTGGATTAATGTGAATTTGATTTATGAATGAGCGAATGGATATGAACTAAGTGCATAATGCTAATTTCACGTGTCTACAAGACTCAAAAACCCTCTCAATCCTTTGACATTTTTAGGTATTAGTCATTCTTTTACTATAAAAATATTCTTCAGTCTACCTTAACACTTTCATGTGACACCACATGTCCTAAGTATTCTATTTCTTTAACTCCAAAGACACATTTGGATTGCTTGGAATAGAGTTGATTATCTCCCAATACTTTTAGTATCTTCACTATATGTTGAAAATGTTCTTCCCATGATTTGCTATAGATAAGGATATCATCAAATAAATCCACCACAAATTTGTGAAAAAATAAGAAAAGTACTGAGTTCATGAGGCTTTGAAAAGTTGATGGGAATTAGTGTAATGCCCTTCCTTGACAATAAGCTAATATATAACTAATAAAAGAAAGTAGGGTATGTGCAGGATCATGATGGGCCAAAAAATGGCGATATGATGGGTATGTGTAGGGTATGTGGCTGACGACTTTTTTTTACCCAAAATTGATGAAACATAAAGGATATTCTCTGCTTTCCACTAATACAAATTATGATTTACTTTGAATTGAATAAATAATTATTATACATTTTCTATTTGAATTACAACTAAAGTCTTGATTGATAGGCTGATTGAAAAACAAATATAGCTTTCAAACGGTATCACATTTTTTGAATCTGAAACATGCGTCACATTCTATGCTTCACATACTATAAGATTAAAAAATAAAAAATTGAATTTAATGAAGTATTGACCAAGTTAAGGTGGTCAGACATACTAGTTTTTATATTATTTAAAAGTTGTAATAAAAAATTCATAATTAATTATTTACTTGGGAAAAAATTATAAAAAAATATCCATCACATCGAGACATGATTCCTCTACTTATATCTAAAATATTATAAAAATATATTATCATTTTATTGTGGTTAGGGTGGACAGACATACACCTACTTCTTATTTTTTCCCTGAAATTTAAGTACTACAATATTGAAATTTCAAATTTTCACCAAATAGATTTTTTTATTTTTTTTAAATAAGCCTAGTAGTTTAGAAACTAAATTCAATTTGCTACAGATTCTATTCTTACATATTTTTGAAATAATATAGATAACTTGCTCAAATTTTTATGTCAAATTTCCTAACTCTGATTTTTCTGAATTTTTCGCCACTTAAGGGCCTATTTTTTCCATGATGATCCTACACATACCCAATATCAAAAAATTTAAGATTTGTTTTAACAAAATTAGTTATTAATGACATAAATAATAATAAAAATGAAAAATTGTCATTCACTATTGCACAAGATATACTTAATAGGATAGATATCTACAACAAAGATCCAATAACTAAATTCGATAATGAAACTAAGAAACATTAAAGTTAACAAATAATGCACTCTTGTTAACTAAATATTAATGTTACTTAATTTTTTCCCTTAACACTACTACACAGTGAAATAGAAATTGTTTATTCTTATTATCAATCTACCAAGTTTATTATATAGAATGTCATCTTCAAACAAGACTCAAAATGAATAACTTGTATATCCATTTTTTCTTAGGTATGATTACCAATGTTATCATGGATATAACTAAAATAAATTATTCAATTGGAGTTAGCAATTTTAAAATTAATACTATTTCACATATCTAAAGAATTACCATATACATTCAGTAAAATGGACACTTAACAATACTTGACCAAGGGAACAATAACAAGCTACAAACAACAATGTGATGGTTTAATGGTATTCAAGGACAACTCAAAGAGAAAATAAACCGACAACGCTATGAGAAACAGATAACTTCCCAAAACCGGTTGTAAGTTGATTGGTGTTTATTAAAACCATGTTTCTTTAAACAAATGAAAATGTGATCAAGAAATTATTTATAGAATCGTACATGGTGAGGTTTATTTTCTAGTTTATGTAAGACCAAGACAAATTATAACGCACTCACTCGGATATAAGAGGAATGTAATATGTAACAATTACTCTATACCGATAATTTTATGTGACCATAACCAGTGTGGTGATGATAAATAATTTAATTAGTTCCAAAATATGTACTCATAAAAGATCCATCTTTTGCAATCAAGAACTTTAGTTCATTGTGCAACTCTTAACAATTCAAACTATCAAACAGTATTAGCATTACAAAAGAATTTTTCATACAATTATTTTCCTTCTATAATTCAGATTGTTCTTTAAAAACTATGGACATCAATTAGAGTAGCTCAGTCTTGATCTCCTCCCAACCATAAGACTATCAAGTCCACCACTAAGCAGGAGACAAAACCCAAATGCCAAATTATAGATTAACAAAATAATATTGAACACTGACTCACACATATAGAATTCATTCTTTGAATTCCTATAAAGGGGAGAAGGGTGATTCCCTTCCCTCTTGGGGAACCAACAATCATACAACTTTATTCAACACATAACCACCACCATCCATCCAACAATCTTCACACATAGCCACCACCATTCATTTGACAACCAAATTTTCCATTCACAACCTTCCATTACCCAACCACCTCAAAACATTACAATAACCAAACCGTCATCCATGGCTCTCCAATTTCAAACACAACTTCATACTTTTCATATTTGGTCCAACAATCCCCAAGAGAAGCTTTGTGCCCTCCTCAACCCCAAACGAAGGAGGCTCTCAGCCCTTAGGTGAAATCCACTCTTTATACACACCCAAACCCACTATTACTCCTTAAAATTATAGCACACAATAATTTTTCCAATCATCTAACAAGAATTCAATATCAACACAAAATTTATCAATACAATTCAAGAATAACTTGGGTGTCCAAGTTAGGATCAGCCCAAACAACCTATCCAAGTTTACCATTCTACCACCAATTCATCCTCGCCTCCCCCATTTATCCCAGAAGCAATTAATAAATAAAGAAAGAGAACAATCCACAACTCTTTCATTTCCTCTTCCCCCAACCATTCAAATTCCATTTTAAAAAAATAAAATAACTTCTAACTCTTCCATTTCCCTTCATCCAAATAAAAAGATAATTAAAATGAAAACACATTTCCCTTCATACAAAAAAAAAAAATTACACTTCAATTTTAACTCCCTTGACCAAATTCAAAATCAATAATAACATTTGGCATTTGGACTTTGTCTCCAATACTTAAGGAACCTGGCCAACCACCTACAACATCTTATGAGAAACATTACTACATTTAAAAATTTACAACAAAATCATTAAATATAAACAAAACATCAACCATGTCCAACAACATTAACTATATAAAAATATAAAATCAAATCAAAGTCTCTAAAATAATATTAGTTATGCCTCACATTCTCCCCCTCTAGTCTCAAGCTTCCTCTTGGAAGCTATCAAAAAGATATGAGAATAATATTTCTTCTAGACTTCCTTCCATGAACAGATAATCTCAGGTGAAATAATAATCAACACGAAACTCAAGATGAAAAAATTAATAACTGACTAATAAAA
This sequence comes from Sequoia sempervirens, assembly GCA_007258455.2. NCBI lineage: Eukaryota > Viridiplantae > Streptophyta > Pinopsida > Cupressales > Cupressaceae > Sequoia > Sequoia sempervirens. Next base: position 54,601,254 of record VDFB02047230.1, on the reverse strand, counting down.
GATAACATTTCACACTCACAACAAACATTACACATTGCATTGGATGAATGAGGAAGAGTGATGGGCGGGAATGAATTTTTGAAAGTTGGCGATGGCACTAGGAGCGAATTTTTGTTCATTGGTGATGGCACCGAGAGGAAATTTTCTCCTCCTTTCTTTGTTGTGACTATCGATGAGGCTCTACAGGGGTTCATCCTCTCTGCTTTGGCCTGTAATGTGCCCTCAGGTGTGGCTTGTGGTGGTACTAGTGCATCTAGGCGAGGTTTGGGTGGATTTGTTGCGCTTGGGGTCGACCCTTCTTTTCTGCCTGGTGAAGTTATGTGAGTTGAGGGCTCTATCCCTGATCTTGCTATACAAAAGAATGTCCCTCCTCCTGCTCTGGGAGGTTCTTTGAGCCGAGTGATTTCATTCTCTAAAGTTTCTAAAGGGGGTGCTTGGCGTCCTGCTCAATCTCGAGTTTGTCCTCTACCCTCTCCTAGGGATTGCCCTGTTGTGGTTTATGGACCTGAAGTTGCTAAGAACGAGGATTATTATTTGAAGCAGGGGGTGGTATGTAGGTTTAATGGCATGTGGCCCTCCCTTCCTAATCTCCATAACTGGGTTTCCACCTCTTGGAAGCCAGTGGTCTTTGGGCAGATTGAGCTCTATCCTTGTGCTAGGGGTTTCTTTTTAGCTACCTTTGCCTCCTCCATGGAGCATGACTATGTGTTGGACAGGGGGTGGATGTGGGGGTTTCATTCTCTTTCCATTCATCCTTGGTCTCATTCTTTCAATCACCTCATGGAGTCGTTGAACTCTAAACCTGTTTGGGTTCATCTACTGAATCTTCCTCTCTAGTTTTGGGAGGATTCATGTTATGAAGCTATTAGCAACTCCATTAGACACTTTTTAATGATTCTCTGTGACTCGAGAGCTTAGGAATAGTACAGTGGCACGTATATTAATTGATTTGTACATCTCCAAACCCCTCCATGGTGATGTAGTCTTATTGGTGGAGGACAGACCTTGGAAGCAGGTCTTGGACTATGAGGGTCTCCCCTTTCAATGTCTGAGATGCTTCTCTGTGGGTCATTTGGCCTCTACTTGCCCACAAGCCCATCGTAAGGGTGTTGCAACTTGGTCGAAGGATGCTCTCTCGGATCACCTCATGGTGGGTTCTCCTCCTTCAAAAGTTTCTTCTAAGGAGGATGACCCTATTATTTCTTCTTGGGAACCTATTGATCCTCTTCTAACTCCTCCTTTGGAGCCACTATTGGCTCGATCTGCTGACGTTGTTCCGTTTGATCCTGCCCGAACATCATTGATTGCTTCTAATGGTCCTTTTCTCATTCTTGTTTCCTCCCTTGCGATGCCATCTCCCCCATTGCATGGTGGATCTTTTCCCTTGGTGGCTTTGGTTGAGCCGCTTCTCTCGCCTCACTCGGTGGACTTGGATTCTGAGTCTTCCTGGCCTATTGTGCTGGGGAAGAAGAAGGGACTCCCTTGATCTATCACAGCTTTGTGGCCTAGGGTTAAGGGAGTCAGATTGGACCCCTCAGATTTTGGGGTTGTCTAGTCCTCGTATGTGTTTCGACAGTTGTCTATTAGTTGTTTCTATGTGTGGTTTGTCCTCTTTTCCTAGTTCATTCTTGTTTTGAACTAGCTTCTTTTTTGTCCCTTTGGGCTTCCTATGTAAAGGGTACAACACCCTGTAAATTTTTCTTATCTTATCAAAAACATTTTGCACTCACCTTCCTTCCAATATGTCCTTATTGGAAACCAATCATCATTGAAGATGTGTCACTTGAATCCTTTGAATTTCCCTATCTAACCATTAATTTGGCATACTCCCAACACCACTAAGGAACACTCGAATAAATTAATAATCAATTTTAGTAGAACTATTTTGATACAATATCTTCATATGAGAATGCCAATGATTACATTTTGGTTTATAAATAAAAAAATAAGAAAAACCCTTTGATAATAAATGGTATTGAATCTCTTATATTCTTTCAAATTGAATGATCCCTTTACAAATAAAACACTAGATGTTTAACAAAAAAGTATTTAGTCAATTTAATAGGTAAGAAAAGAATCAATTTTATACAAGTATCTATTGATGATAATTCTACTCTTTACAAAATATTATTCTCTACTAGTTATGATGACAATACATTACATTTAAGTACCTAACTATAAAATAACTTCATTATACATAAGTTTCCTTAACCTTTCCTTTTATGTATAAGAATTAGCAGGTGAAGGATAAAATATTTACATGGGACATCATATTATTTCCTACAACCATCCTAATCCCGATATCCATACTTATAAATGAAGTAGTGATGAAGGAATAGGAACATATCTTATCTTTAAGCTATCTATATTTTACACAAATAAGTTTCAAAATTTCATCTCACATGGTACATGCATCCTATCTCCATGGATCACTTAGAAGATGACCTTCCAATATGAGTTAGTCTTCTAATGAATTCCTACGTGTAAGATATACCTATATTAAAATATTAAATCCAAAACAGGTATCACCAAATTTTAAAATACTAGATTATTCTCTTGCCCCTTCCAAAAAATTTCTAAGTCTACTTGTCATTAACCCATTAGTAACTAAGTAGCATAATATGAAAATTTAAAAGAAAGACTTTTATAGATTCCACCCTTAAGCCCTATAGGTGAATTGTCCTTAAAAAATCCTTAAATGTTATAAAAGGGAGTTGATATTATCTGACATATCCTTAAATGTAAACTCCATATATGATTAGGAAATAGATAACTTACCCCCCTTATAAGCAAACATAGATATACCTACTTGGGGTAGACCACTCGATGCCCTCTTCTGCAATAGATGATAGTAAGCTTGGAAGGAAACATTAATAATAATATTATTTTGCAAATTAAAGATAACATAAAATAAAGAGTATGGATCTCATTGTATAAACGGTGGCCTCTTCAGGTCACCCTATTTCTAGTGGCACGCATAGAAACACCACCTGCAGTAAATGATTTTCCAATATTCAAATTACTGATGTTTATCTTCACTCCATCGACCCATTCAGGATATAAATATAGATATACTCTCGATACGAAGGTTGATTTTGTGCCTTGGTTACTTCTCTTAAAAAATATACTCAAATTGAATGATAGGTTTCAGATTAAATGACTCTTATAGAATCAGAAGAAATTGAGGGGTAACATTTTGACATTATCTCAAAATTCCATTTAATGGAAGTTAATCACACCTTCCAACCACCCATTATAATTTTTTTGAAACAAAACTATCATAAAGCACAATCTATAAGCTCACTGATTTTTCACACATTCAAACATTCACATGATAAACTTAAACTCTTCTTAATTAGAACTACATCAAATTTTAGTCATACTATATCAGATCTGAAATAGCTTCGTATAAATATTTTACATGTCTTATTGCTTGCTTGAGTATTTGAATATGAATTGGAAAATTTCCAGCAAATTAACTCTTGATGAATACACCTTTAAAATCCAGCTATAGATTCTATGAAGACTCAAATTCAGATGTAAATGATAGTTTTGGGATAAATTAAAAAGTGTCAAATTGGCTTATAATGGACACATTGTGTAAGTCAATAAAGCTAGAATAACATCAGCCAATAAAATCATTTAACCTTAAAAGAAAACAGAGTTTTGAAACATGACAACTTTGTTGTTGCTTGAAGCCTGTTGGCAGTCTTCATACTCCTATTTCACTAACCTCACAAATAATATGTTTATCACATTTTTCACAAATTTTGAACAAGCAAAATTGATACATATATCAATAACAATAAAAATCGGATAACCCCTACCACAGTGTGGGAGCACATTATGGGGCAGTTTTGATAACAATTTGAAAAGTCAAGGTAGCCTATTTGGTAAAGTTTTTAAACAAAAATAAGGCTTATCAAGGATATGGTAGTAGAGTTGGAATTAAGAGGGTGAGAAGAAAATAGATAGGAACTACTGAGTGCCAATGTTGCAAAATACCCAGGTGCTTTTTGCAACAATCTGATAGAGACTTTATCCAAGAATCCTTTCTCATTATAGCACACATCCTCTCAATATCTTGGTATGGAGATAGAAGCTTCATACTTGAAAATATTATTGAAGATGTCCATATCCTAGTGGCCACATTCAACCAAATTCTTACTAATGATTGGACAACTACAAATAAGATTACCAAAATAGCATTGGAATGTAATTACAATATTGTATTAGCATAAAACTAAATCCCCAATCAACAATGGAGAACAATGAAAGCAAGAAACATGAGAGTATGAAACAAATTCACCTAGTCCTCAAGCCTCCATTGGTTGACCTCCATTGGCCTTCTCCATCTTGCTGAAAACTTGTATAATTGCCCTCAGAATTGAAGTGCAACTATAACCTATGCCAAAGACAAGCAAAATATTGAAGTAATGTGTATGCTCAAGCGTGTTGTGTATAACTCTTGTGTGTGTTCAAAATGACTTGAGAAAAGGCCTTTTAAAGAATGCCAAATTGAGAATGGATGGTCAAGATTAAAAGTTGGTGAAGCCCTAAGATCAGAGGCCAAGAATCAATGTCATAAGGAGGATTAGGGTTAGGGCAACATTAGGTCAAAGTTAGGGCAAGCCTTGAAATGAAGGGTTGGGATTTAATTGGAGATAATCAAATCAATGGTGGAGAATAATAGGTAGTTGGAAAATAGAAATTATTTAATTTATGGAGGAATGTTGACTTATGAATTAAATAATGGTTTAATTCATAAATGGGAATGAGACAAAAGACTTGATATTTATAATTATTTTAATTATTTATTTGGTGGGATGGAAAGTGGGCTAAATAAATAAGTTTATTTGATTCAAGGATAAATGATAATGTTATGGAGGAAATAAGGATTGATCAGTGACGCATTTAAATAAATAAACGTAATTTATTTATTTAAATAATCATGGAGGAATGGACATGATTAGATAATTGAATTATGAGAGGGAGAAGTGTGGTTGTCATAGAAAAATATGGTTTAGAACTTGAGGCCATTTTTATGTGTCTACATTTTGCCCCTCTTTGACATAATGCAGTTTATCGCGTTGTGTCAAAGAACAAGTCAAAAAATTGCCCCAGTTTGAAAGTGAGGAGAGGAAGGATGATGAGGAGGTAGTGGTATGCCCCCTCGAGAGGACAAGTGGGTTGAAAGAATGTGAGTGTCCTCTCGAAATGGATGAGAGGACTAGAGGATGAAGGAATAGAAGAAAGGTTAGCGTGGAAATCATGGATGCGAGGATGAAAAAGGAATACTTCAATATTTTGCCAAATAACATCATAGGCATTGCATAATCATCATTGGGCGGTAAAATGTGACAAATGGACAACAAACACCATGATATGACATAGACCAAGGTGTGCAAGGTCGTCCACTTGCGAAAAACAAACAGCCACGGACAAGGAATGTCCTAACTCATACTAAAGGCCAAGTTGCCCCAGTCTTTTTGTCAAGACACACCAAAGACAGCAATCAAGAAAAATTAGGCCATGAGACATCATTGCACCTCTAAATCCTTCATGGGACATCCTTGAGGTAGCTAGTAACATGACCAAGAGACAAAACAATAGAAAGATAAGACACAATAGACCAACAAAATCAACAACCATTCAATATGTTTGCCAAGATTTGTGTGTCGAAGGTTGATTCTGTGATAGTTTGACAGTTTGACAATTTGATGATGCTTGTCATTAGGAAGGACACATCTTGAAAAGGCCAATGACTATGTGTTGAAGCCTGTCATCAGGAAGGACACATCCTGAAAAGGCCACTGACTATATGACGAAGCCTATCTTCAGGAAGGACACATCCTGAAAAGGCCAATGACTATGTGACGAAGCCTATCGTCAGGAAGGACACATCCTGAAAAAGGCCACTGACTATGTGACGAAGCCTGTCGTCGGGAAAGACACATCCTGAAAAGGAAAATGACGTTTTGACAGGGTCCAATTCCAAGAAGGACACATCTTGAAGGGGACCATAAAGTGACTAGGTTGACATTGTGTTTTTTGGCAATTTGACTGATGTTTGGCTTGATGACTGACTGGGCTATGTTGTGTACTAGTTTGCGATTTGAATGTTGATGTTCAAATGACTGTCTTGTTTCTGAGTGTGACTATGTATGACTTATTTGACCAAAATGACAAACCCTAAAGGATTGACCTAGGTGGCCTCGAGGGCTCATCGACAGATGGCCTTGTCTTCGTCGTGCACTCAGAGACCTCGTAGTTTGACAATTGACAAAGACTAAAACGACTGACATGACTAACTTTGACTCTATTTTTGGAATTTGTGATGTTATTTGGATGTTTTTGTGCTTTCTTCAGGACATTTTTTCAATTTTTAGGTCTTTTTTAAGGACTTTTTACAGTTTTTAGAATTTTTTATTTTTTATTTTATTTTATTTTTTTAGGACTTTTTTGATGATTTTTATGATTTTTTCAAGACTTTTTATAATTTTTATGATTTTTTCAAGACTTTTTAGGATTTTTAGGATTTTTTCAAGACTTTTTATGATTTTTAGGATTTGTTCAAGACTTTTTTTATTATCAAGACCATGTGCGATACCCACTGCAATCCCATGATAAAATATTGCCCCTAGTCAAGCTGATGGAAAGGACATGACCAATATGGACGATAGGCGACGCATAAGACTTTGATGTCAACCACTGTTAGCCATGGAAAGAAACGTCGTAATGTCTGGGTGAAACGTTGTGACGAATGTCAAAAAAATGGATGTTTATTATGGACTAAGGTAGATAGAGTGACAGTAGATGTCAAAGCAATGACCGACTACACATGGCGCCTGTTTGCCAGGTTTTCACCATGGTACTTATCCAAAGTTCCTGTTTACCAGGTTTTCACTATTGGATGAATTATTTCTCTTTTAGTTTTGTCAATTTTTTCATTTTTTTGGTGTCACCAGGATGCCTGTTTGCCAAGTTTTCATCCAAGTGACGATATTTTTGTATTTTTCAATTTTTTTATTTTTTTTGTATTTTTAATGTTTTGGTTGTCAGCCAGACTTTTCGATGCTTTGTATAAAACTTGCGTAAATGCAGACTGTTGATTGGCTCTATTAATTGTTCACCATCTGGAGTAGCCAACTGATATACACCAGAACCAAATGACACGGTGATGATGTATGGACCCAGCCAATTGGGCTCAAACTTGCCTGGTTTTTCTCTGTCAGACTGATTCTTAGGATTCTGCATGAGAACCAGGTCACCAATGTCAAATTTTTGAGTCATCACTCTTTTGTTGTAGCTTCTGCAAAGATGATTTTGATATGTCTGTAAGTGGTTCAAGGCATTATGTCTGTGTTCATCTAGCATTTCTAATTCATGCAATCAGGACTGTCGATATTCTTCATCAGTGATTAGACCTTTCATAGAGACTCGTAGGGATGGAATTTTGACCTCTATGGGCAAGATGGCTTTGGCTCCAAAGACGAGGGAAAATGGAGTGGCTCCAGTGGGAGTACGGATGCTAGTGCGATATGCCCACAAAGCAGGATTGAGTTGTATGTGCCAATCACAACCAGCATCATTGACGGTCTTCTTCAAAAGTTTGATGATTGTTTTATTAGATGCCTCAACTTGACCATTTCCTTGTGGGTAGTAAGGCGTGGAGAAGTGGTGTCAGATATGGAAGTGTTCACAAAGCTCACGGACGTCCTGATTTTTGAAGGGATGACCATTATCTGTGATGATGGATTGTGGAATACCATATCGACAGATGATATAGTTGAGGATAAACTTGGAAATTTGTTTGCTAGTAATGTAAGTGAGCGGGATGGCCTCGATCCACTTAGTAAAGTACTCAGTGGTAGTAATGATGAATTTGTGGCCATTGGACAAGGTAGAATGGATCTTTCCCACAAGGTCAAGTCCCCATTGTGCGAAGGGCCAAGGAGAAGTAATTGGCCAAAGTTCTTGTGCTAGTGCATGAATCAAGTCACTGCGTATTTGACATTGGCGACACATTCTGACAAATTCAAGTGCATCTTTCTCAATGGTTGGCCAGTAATACCCAAGTCTCGTTATCTTTTTGGCTAACGTAGGACCACTCGAATGGGATCCGCATATACCCTCATGTACCTCTCGCAAGGTCATTCTTGCTTCTTCATTCTCAAGACATCAAAGAAGTGAATTATCAAAGGTACGACAATAAAGGGTATCACTGAGGATGGTGTATCTGGTGGCTTTTCAGATAAAGAACTTTCGTTGGTAATTGGATAGGTTGGGGGGAAGGGTTTGGGACTTGAGGTAGTCATAAATGTCTTGATACCATGGAGAATTGGGACCAACAAGCTCACAAACCATCTCTGATTCTGGTATGTCATATGCAGGAACCAAAAGCTGTTCTACCAAAAATTCAAATTGAGGCACATTACTAGGAATGTCCAGGAGAGAGCCAATTGTGGCCATTGCATCTGCTGCCTTATTTTGTGTTCTTGGAACTTGCTCAAAAGTCACCATGTGAAAATATGTTTGAAAGTTGTCAACCATTCACTTGTAAGGCATTAGTTTCTTGTCCTTAGTGTCATAGTCATCGTTGACTTGGTTAATGACCAACTAAGAATCTCCATAGACATGAAGTGTTCTAATTTTCCATTTGATGGCCATTTTGAGTCCTGTGACAAGTGCCTCATATTCTGCCACATTATTTGTACATGGAAAAGCAATGCGGAAGGACTTAGGAATGGAGTCTCCTTGAGGGGTTATAAACAGTATTCCTGCCCTCGAGCCATGATTAGTATGAGATCCATCAAAATATAGCCTCCAAGGTGACTTAGGTTCTGTATGAAATATTGACTCATCTTGAAAGTCTGCTACTAGTGGATGATCACCCTGTATAGGTGTGTTTGCCAGTTGGTCTACTATCACTTGTCCCTTTATCACCTTTCTTTCAACATACTGAATATCATACTCACTCAAGATCATTACCCATTTTGCTAGGCAACCTGTCAATGTTGCACGACTTAGGAGATATTTAAGGGGATCAATCTTCGCCACTAAGTGTGTCTGGTGATTCAACATGTAGTGTCTTAATTTTTTAGCAGCAAAGACAACTGCTAGGAAAGCACGTTCAATGGTTGTGTAATTTAGCTCATATCCAACCAGTGTCCTACTGATGTAGTATATGGCCCTTTCCTTTTCTTCATGGTCGTTTTGTGCCAGTAATGCCCCTAGTGTTGAAGTTGTTGCAGAAATGTATAGAATCAAAGGTTTCCCTTCAATTGGTGGCATTAACATAGGTGGTGATAGTAGATAATCCTTTATTTGTTGGAAGGCCTCCAGAAATTTATCTGTCCACACAAAAGGGATACTTTTGCGCAAAAGATACTGAAATGGATGACACTTGTCTGCCAATTGTGCTATGAAGCGTCGGATAGATTGTAACCTGCCTTGCAATGTCCTGAGTTCACTTATCCCTTTTGGAGGAGGCATGTCTAATATGGCTTTTACCTTGGCAGGATTGACTTCAATGCCTCTACGAGAAACAATGTACCCCAAAAGTTTGCCTGATGTCACGCCAAAGACACATTTCTTTGGATTCAAGCAGACCTTGTATTCTTCTAGTCTCTTGAAAATTTTGTCTAACACCTTCAAGTGGTCTTTTCGTGTCAAATATTTTTCCAAAAGGTCATCTACATAATCTTCCATTATCTTGTGCATCATGTCATTGAATATGGTTGTCATGGCTCTCTGATATGTGGCACCTGCATTCTTAAGACCAAAAGGCATGATGTTCCAATAGTATGTGCCCCAAGGACATATGAAGGTTGTTTTGTGTTGATCTTCAGGGGCAATACGAATCTGATTATAACCGGAAAAATTGTCCATGAGGGACAACATCTCATATCCTGTCGTAAGGTCCACTATGATATCGATGTTTGGCAAGGGAAAGTCATCCTTTGGACAAGCTTTATTCAAGTCCTGAAAATCTATGCAGATGCGGATTTGACCGTTTGGCTTTGTGACTGGTACAAGATTTGATATCCATTTGGCATAGTCTATGGACCGTATGAATCCCACATCTAACAATTTCTTAAGTTCTATTTTCACTAACAAGGCGATCTGTGGGTGCATCTTTCGCAGCTTTTGTTTCACTGGCTTGGCATTTGGAAATAATGGCAAATGGTGCAAGACAAGTTATGGATCCAACCCAGGCATATCGACATAAGACCAAGCAAAGTTGACCTTACGCTCTGAAAAGAATTTGTGGAACTCAGGTTTCTCTTCCTCTATCAAAGATGTTGCGAAGAGGACCATCTTAGGATCTTTTGTTGTAGATATGTTTACTTCCATAGTGTCCTCTAGGAGCATGGCCGATTTTTCTTGAGTGACGGGGAGAAAGTCCAATTCTCCATCCTTAGGCACATCCTTTATTTTTACTTCTTTATTGTCAGAAGGTGCCTTGCGGTTTTCACCTAAAGACGTCATTTTTTGCTTTATTTTTATTTTTCATTTTGCGACTAGAGGATAGAGCAGTCTCCCAAAAGTAAGCAGCACAATCTAGGTCAATGGAAAATCCAACCTTGTGGTCTCCACTTGGTATACCCTCACGTAGTCCCATGAATTCTGCAATGGCCTCATCATTTTCAAATATGTCCATAATTGGCAGGCCTTGTTGATCCCAATCGATTAGTTGTGGGTAGACTAAGGAAATGCCATCATCAATATTGGTGAATGACGTGGAAAGCATGCCAACGGATTCAGAGAGGTTAAAGATAAAATTGTCATCATCAGGCTCTATATCAGATTTTATCCAGTACTCTTCCTCACTTGATTCACACTCATCAGCAAAGTAAGGAACAAAGGGAGTGGAGTCAGGGTCAATAGTGTCATGTGGCAATTCAAATGAATTTGAATGATGGTCATTAGGTTCAGCAAGGTAGATGAGTACATCGAGATTAGGGTCAATGGGAGTAGAAGAGGATCTGGACTTGGTGTTGTTTGGTGTTGTGTCAATTTTGAACAATTTCCAGAATCTCTCTTCAAATGTAGGCTCTCCAGGTTCAAGGAACAAGTCATCAAGGCAACAATCACTTAGGGATCGTTGGGAGCCAAATTCCCATTCGTGGGAGTCAGTTTCAGAAAGGGGATCTTCAATTGTCTTGGCATAGTCTAAAGCAGTTACTCTCTCACTAGAAAGCACATTGGTACTATGATCACCAGATTCTTGTGGTCCTAACCCTAACCCAAGACATTTAGGTCTTCCTTTAGGTGCTAGAGGTTCTCACCTTCCTGACTTGTGCTTGCTGAGGCCATTAATTCCATCATAGCCTTTTGCCTTTATCATGTCATATCCTTTACCATACATTTTTACTGGCAAGGGAGTTGGATCCTCTGGTTCTCTATAAATCCAAGATAGCACGTTGTCAGTGTCCTCTTGACTGATTTCACCCCACTTTATGAATACTATTTTTGGAGGGACACTGAAAATTTCTTTTGACTCTAACATGAAGCAAGGCTTGCCATAGACCTGGGGAGACTTGGGCATCCTCATTATGCAATAGGCCGTATTCAGCTTATACTCTCCACACCCTTGGTCCTGGATCTTAATACTTGCGTCGATGCTTGGGGTGATGGATGAAGTGGTAGATGTCATGGAGGTGGTCATGGTTGCCGAAGAAGCAAAAGTGGATTTTGTGGTAGTGGATGTGGATGTGGGAGGCTTTGCAAGTGTTGATGGGTGAAGGAATTTAGAGGATGAAGATGTCAAAGCTTCACTGTTGATAGGCACTTGGCACTCTGAGATACCTCTCAAATTGGTACAATATTGAAATGGGTCAGGGTCTCCATATATGGTAATCTCAGTGCCTTCAAAGGGAAACTTCAAACACTGGTGATACGTGGAAGGGACAACTTTCAAGGCGTGAATCCAAGGGCGACCAAGTAAAATATTGTATGGAAGTTCTAGATCTAGGACTTGACAAGTGGTGTCCACAATGACTGGTCCGATATGAATTGGAAGTGTAATTACGCCCCGAGAGGAACGTTCTTCATCATATGCCTTGATAACAATGCTCTTAGCATCTACATAAGCATCAGAAAAGCTTAGGGCCTTAACCAATTTTAAGGAGCATATGTTTAGTCCTGCTCCGCCATCTACTAACACTCGTCTAACCTTATGCTTATGAATAAAAACTTCAATGTGAAGGGCATCATTATGATTGGATTTGGACGATGAGTAGTCTTGGTCTGAAAATGTTATATGGTGTGGAGCAGTAAGATATCCCACCATGGCCTCAAATTGATTGACATCAATGTCTTGGGGAACAGAAGACTCTTGTAATGTTTTGTCGAGTATAGCCTTATGCGTTGGGGAAATGCGTAGCAACTCAACTATAGAAATTTGTGCAGGTTTCTTCCCAAGTTGGTCAATGAGGTTAAAATGTCCTTTAGGCTGGGAATGTTTGGTTAATGGACAGGATTGCGATTGTTGGGTAGACGGGCCAACTATTGTTATCTTTGGTTGTCCGAGAGGAGGAGGGCCGACTATGGTGACTTTTCCCCCATGGGTAGTGACATTGCATTCAAGGGCCTTTCTGATAGTAACTGTGTTGACATGTTCAACAATTGTTCTAATATGATTTATGATAGGTCCACCAGAATAGTCATATGCAATACAGGCATGGTTGGCTCGATTATTGTTATTCGCTTTTGATGTGGAAGGGTTACTAGAACCATGGTCCTGCAGTGGGTTCTTGTGTATGGTATGGTCTAAATTAGATGCAAATTGTGGTCCACCTATCTCAATGGTATGATTCTCGATAAGGTCTTGTACCAGATTTTTCAGTTGTCGACAGGAGGAGGTTTTATGTCCTTTTGCCCGATGATAATCACAAAACGCATTGTCGTCCCACCAAAATGGTTTAAACTGCCCTGGGTCATATGGTTTGGGTCCTCAAGTGTTATGACACCATTTTGAAGGAGTTTCTTGAGGACTTCTTCAATGGGCTCACCCAAGGGGGTGTATGTGCGACTCCTGGGGAACTGTCTGGGTAGTCGGGGTTGCCTTTGATTTTGGTTATTCTGATTACCTTGGTTATTTTGATTTGTCTGTACAACATTGGCAGCATGGGTCTGTGTGGTCATCTGTGTATTGTGTGGTTGAGCCCCTTTAAGGGTAAGCACAGGACCCATTGCATTGACAGCCTTAGCATCTACAATGCCATCATTGGTGACATGTTTATTCTTAACCCAGTATTTGTTCTTGTCAGTGGGTGGACTTGCATTTATGTTTTTAGGACCATATTTTAATTTTCCCTCCGCAATAAGGGCTTTCTCAAGTTGGACACCTCGTTCGACTAGGTCTATGAAGGTTGTACAACAATGAACTCGCAAGCCATTTTTCAATGGGCTTAGGAGTGTTTGTACAAACATGTCAACCTTCTCTTTTTCAGGTATGTCTATGGGGCAGTGACTTGTTAGGCCTCTCCATTGTTGGAAAAATGGGATAAAAGTTTCACCAGCGTCTTCTTGTGTAAGTGTGCATAAGCTAGTGATAGAGGTGTATGTGTCAATGTTATAGGCATAATTTTTCACAAATTTGTCTACAAGTTCATTCCATGTTTTTATCCCTTTCAAAGTGGAGAACCATTCAAGTGTGGGTCCTGTTAGACTCTTGGAGAAGAGTCTCATCAAGTAAATGTGTTCATATGCAATGTCCATACAGTTGGTTGTGAATTCTCGAACATGTTCAATAGGATTTGTCTTGCCCTTGTATTTGGTGAAGTTTGGGGCCACATATCCAGGAGGAAATGGTGGCATGTATAAAGTTGTGTCAAAAGGATATGGACATAGGTCATATGACATTGGTGGAATTTTGTTGGATGTTTGCATGTTTTCCATCTGTTTTTGGAGGTCTGCCACTCTGGTTGTCAAGGCATCTATTATGGGATTATTGATCGCATCACACATGGGAGTGATGGGTATCCCCTGAGTCCCTATTGATTGTGATAGCATGTTCGAGTTTGAATGTGACATGTGTTGTTGTGAAATGTATGATATGTTTTGGTTTGGTGATTGTTGGTATTTCCAATTTTGATGAGGAATGTGTTGTTGTGTGTGGATCTATGATGAATATGTGGGGATGTGCGATCTAGCCATATTTGTCGATATTTGGGGGATCTGGTAACCTTGACTATTTTGGTGCCCAAAGGTATTCATTTATTGTGTCATTTGAGTTCCTTGCCCATATTGGAAGAATTTTCCATGTGGGATGTTGGTATTTTGTCCTTGGAATTTTCCATGTGGGATGTTGGTATTTTGTCCTTGGAATTGTCCATGTGGGATGTTGGCATTTCGTCCTTGTGAGGCATTGATGTTTAGTTGTGACGATGTGTTAACATTTGTTTGGGGACCTCGAATAAGAATACGCCGTTTAGTTCCTCCAAAGGGGTTGAATGAGGTTCCCACATAAGGATTTGATGATGATGTTCCTATGGTCATAGATGAAGTTCCAAATATGGGGTTTGAGGAACTTGCCCCCATTGATGTAGATCCAAGGGTAGTTCCAACTGTTTGTGAAGATGTCATTGACATTGTAGGCATGGATTGTGATATTGCTTGTGACATGGTGGGTGTTCCTCCAATAGATGTTGCATTGATTGAGTTGGAGGTGTTTTGACTTATGGTGCCACTAGATGTAACATTGATGGTGCTTGTAGAAATTTGTGTGGTGACAATAGTATTATTGTTGGAGGCATTGTTCATGTTTTGTTGAGGTGTCGAGTTTTGTGTCGTGTTGTCTAGAGATGAAGGTCTTATGGTATTGATTTCAAAGCCTCTTGGTAGTTTATCCCCTTGGTCTAAAAGCAAAGCAAGGTATCTTTCTGCATTGTTCAATACCAATTCCTCTACAAATGAAGCTACATCAGGACTTTGGGCTGCAACCTCTAGATCCTCAGCTAATACTTGTACATTGTGGTCTCTCTGTATGAATGGTTCGAATGGATTGTGAGAGGATGTTGGCAGGTTCATGGAAGATGGTATGTTCATGTTGGTAAATGGATCGTTAAAATTCATGTCCTGGTTCATGTCATAAGTGTTGGTGTGGATGTTGGTGTTGAAGTCTTGTCCAAAGTTTTCCATTTGTCTTTTCTTTCTTTGAAGCCTAGTTTCGACCATAAAAGAGAATTGCTCAAATGAGGATGATGATTATGACAACTAGTCTATGTTTTTGGTGTTTTTGTGATAAAGGATGACAATGCAAGGTGATTATGATGTTTTCCTAAGGAAATGATTGATGCAAGATGACAAAGTTGCCAAAGAAAGATGTCAAATGTCAAGGTGACAATGATGGCTAGGATGACAATGTTGATTAATGCAAGGTGATAAAATTGACTAGGTGAAAAATGAGGACTAAGATGATAATGTTGACTAAAAGGTGACTAATGCAATGTCAAGGTGCAAAATGAGGACTAGGGTGAACACTATTTTTGGATTTTTTTGGATTTTTAGGCATAAAATATGCAAAGTATGGAATAAGATGAATGCGATGTGGAGAAAGGTTTGCCTAACCACTCTAAGCTTAATCTATGTCTTAATTTTGGTTATCAAAGGACTTGTTAAAAGGACTAAGCGACAAGCTCAAAAGGACTAGTGAGTTTTCCTAACTAGACTGTTGAGTTGGAAATTCTCACAAAAAGGACAATGACTGAAAAGGAGATTGTTGACTAAGTCCCAAGGTAACCTACTCTTGAAGGCAATGATTTTGCAAAGTGTGATGAGGTGGCCTAATCCAAAGTCTACAAAGATGAAAACCTAAGGGAAAATCTATGTAGGAAAGGATAATGAGGAAGCTTAGGTAATGCAACTAAAATTAACAAGGATGAACCTAAGGTAAAAATGAAAGCTAATGGTTGAATGATGAAAATTTTGAGCAATTTCAGTTTCGGTTTCTAACAGAGACTTTGAGAAAAGATGTTTGACAGCAGGAAAAATTGTTGGACTCGAATTCAGTTTGGTGATGTTTGGATGAAAATTCTGAATTGTCTAAAGTTGGTTGTTTCATTTCCAAATTTGTGAGTGTTGTGTATACTGTTTGAGAATCCAAAAAACACTTGGCAAACACGATGTTTTGAATGTGTAATCAATCACAAAGAGAACAAGCACAATCCTATGGTTAGGCCAGGACAATATCTGCTAGATTCCATGTGGGTTTCCCCAGCCACATATCCTTAGCGTGTGAATCCAGAAGCTTGGCTGCACGGACTCCCCCTTACAGTGCACTCTCTTCTCAGGCCAACCAAGCTTCCAACGCCCATAAAAATCCCATGGCACGCTGATCACCTCTACTAAAGACTATGAAGATGTGGATGCCTTCACAACGACCATTGTTGCGCTAGCGGATAGAAGGTTTTTGGCTACTACACAAGAGTATTTAGTTCGGGACCCCCGTTCGAGTGGCCATACATGGGGCAAGAGATTAATCACCGATTAGGTGGCACTCCAGCCTAAAGAGGTTACGCTCAACAGGGTTTATGGGAGTACTACTCTGTCCGTATGACACATCTGCACTCGTAATCCTAGGCTTTCCCTTAGGATTCACATTTATATACCAATCGGGGGTAGCTCGGCCAAAGAGCTTCGTTGCCAGTCTGAGTCACCTTGGGGTGAGTACTTTTTCCCACCAAGGAAGGCCCAATTTCCTAGAGTCAATAACAGTTTCTCTTGCACCCAGGATTGCACAAGTGCGCAAGGGGAGAGGATACTCCTATTATTGAATCAAAGGTTACGCAAGTTGAAAGAATTTGTTCATTTTAATAACCAAATTGAAGTGTGAGGAAAACACATCAAAGAATTTGTTTATTTTAATCCAAGCTGATGATGTCAACTCAAGCATGCAAGTTCTTTTTAGGCCCCCTAATCATTCAATGTGAAAAAGGCACTCAAGATAACTCAAAATTGAAGCACGAGCCCTGCAAAACATAATTAGTAGTTTTGAGTCTCCAATCTTTGGCAAGCAAAAGTGGACGTTGCAAATCTCGAATCGTGGACATTCAAACCTACAAAAACAATCAAAGATTAGTCACAAAATCAAAATTGAACTAGGAAGTAAGATAACATTAATCTTTGGCCCCGGAAGCATTGAGAGTGCAGTTTAAACCCGAGAACTCATCTTGGACTGTGAGGATGCGACTCATGGATCTGAGATATGTCGGTAAGATGCGAGATTATATAAAGGAATTTACCAGTTTAATGTTGGAAATCAAGGACATGTCTGAGCAAGATCAGCTCTTTCAATTCATGAGGGGACTACCACCATGGGCTCAGACCGAGCTCAGGCGCTCAAATGTGATGACCCTGAATGCAGCCGTCGCAGCTACAGATCGATTGACCGACTACAGCAGGGAGTCAAACAAAGAATCAAGTGGCCAACAGAAATTCAGGAAGAAGACTCAGTCGGTGTCGAAGGACAGCAAGGACCTAACGAAGGCAGGACCAAGTACTTCAACTAAGGCCAATGGAAATCAGAAAAAGGGGCCTGGCCCCAATTCGACAAAAGGATCTGGAGGAGGATCGAAGAACACTACCAAGACACCTGGTACATGCTTCATCTACAACAAAGGAGCCCATTAGGCCAGAGAATGTCTAGAGAGGCAGAGGCTAAATAGTGCAGAAGGTTTAGCAGAGTAGGATGAATCAGCTACAAAGTTGGGAGTTGTTCAGTTGCACGCACTCAATGCGTCGACATTAGGTCAGTCGAAGGCCACAGCGGCCAAACCAGTAGATAAGCATAAGTTGTGCTTCGTGGATGCATGCCTAGACGGAAGAGGAATTGTTATATAGGGGAGCATAGACATCCTCAAAGTAGTTGAAATCACTACACCAAGACAAAATCACCAACAAGCCCTCAAAGCGAAGGTTCATACTGCATTGAATGCTCCCAGTGTAGAGAGTTCCAAAAAGTGCATAAGCAAGCGCCGCGTTGAGGTCAGCCTCGTCTCTCCAAGTGAGACCAGCTCTGTGGACAGGGTAAGCTGTCATGTAGCTCGATTGGGAGAACGTGGCGCTCCTCCTAGAAGATCAACAGAGATCAGCATCAACAACAGCAAGTTCTAGTCAGAAGTAGAACAGGGATCAGAGGTCACGTGAAGGGGTCATCAGAAGCTGAAGAGTGTCATGTTCCTAGGGGTAGCTGTTCAGTGAGTCAGGGACTCATTGTTTGTAACCAGTCTTGTGAGAGTAACAAAGACTCTCTTTTATTGTAATTGAGCCCAAGGCTTTTTTAAGACAATAAAGCTAGTCATTTACCCTACATTCGGATCAGCAGCCGCCCGATTGAGCATTCATGAATACTGCCGGTTTGAGTGGGCGCTCCCCCACAAGAACCGAGATTACATTCCGCTGCAAAAGAAAGAGTTTAAAAATATAAAAGTTAATCTAATCTAAATTAACAATCTAATTTCTAATTAAAAATAATCTAAAAATAAATAAATTCTAAAGCTAATTAAAACATAATTGAAAATTTAATTAAAATTAAAAGAAAAGCTAAAAAAAATTAAAAAAATCTAATCTAAATCTAATTTAATTAAATTAAAAGCTAAAAAAAACATATCTAAAACTAATTAAAAATTAAAATCTAAACTAATTCTAATTAAAATTGAATTAAATTAAAATCTAAAATAGCTAAAAAAAAATCTAGTTTGCATCTAATGTAAGTAAATTAAAATCTAAAAAAGCTTTAAAAACTAATCGTAAAATTAAAATTTGAGCTAAATCTAATTTAATTATAATAAAATCTAAAAAATAAACATCTAAGCTAAATCTACTTTAATTAAAGTAAAATCTAAAAAGTGAATGAAAGTAAAATCTAAGTTAAGTTAATCTAGCTAATGAAAGCTAAAAATCTAAATAAAGTTACATGTACTAAATATACGTAAATAGAAGAATGCTAAAGATATTAAGGCTAAATAAAGCCTCTTCCAAAAACTTTCCCGTAAGCAACGGGCATTTCAAGTTTCAGCGCGCCGAAATGGAGAAGTGGAATGTCAATATCCGCCAGTATAAAGGATGGTATTGGTAGCGCATCACATCTAAGCAGTCACGTTACATAAATGTTTGGCTTTCACATAGACCTCCGACACATGACAAATGCGTGAACTCCAAGAAAAAACGTGGGGCGGTAGAACGTGAGGCACAACAAGAATGCACTATTGATGAGGTCTGAATGCAAAATAATTGAATGCACTCAGTGTGTTCAGTCGACTGTCAACTGCGGCAAGCCTCCTTTCGCACAACCTTGAAACTTTCGGCAATCTGAAACAAATTAATGAAAGCAGGTGGTCGTTCACTAAGTTTCAGCACAAAATGAATGCACTCCATGTTCAAGCATCTGTCGGCTACAGCACGTTGTAGGTTGACTACCATAAACGAATGCCGCCACCCTTCAAAAAAAAATGTCACACAGCATTAATAAAAGCATGTCATCCAACAACGTTTGGCGCAGTGAATGCATTCCATTGACAAAACATTTGGCACAGTCAATATTGCATTAATGGTGATGTTGACAAAAGCTGACGAGGAAAGATCAGTATATTTTTATTTTTTTTGCCAAAATCTTATCAACTAACTTATGAAAACAAGCATTAATGGTTATGTTGATAAAATGTGCCAAAAAGAGATGAGGAACGATTTGCAAAATCTGATCGATGAATGTGTGTCAGAAATGTTTGGTGCTACCTAAGTTCATCGAGAAGTAGTATAAAAACAAAGACGGCAAGAAATAAATGTATGAGGGGTCATGGTTTTAGCCTGTGCTATTCTCCCTTTCCAAATCGTTCTCCTCCAAAGTCTTGATTCACTGGAATGATAGCAGCGATTGTTGATTCAATGTTGGGCGACTTCTGTATGTTGCACCTCCAATTTAAACATGCCACAACTTGCCATGTATCCAAACGCTGATGAAGTGAGCTCCGCTTAGTCAACACAGGGCTGATATAAACCACGGTTTCGTCTATAGGACAGCGCCCCCCAAATTGTGATTAAAAGCTGCGATTTTCAACCATGAGCAGCCATGAATGAAGTGTTGAATGGAGCTGATCTAGACTGTGGCCATCATTCCAACCAGATTGGCCATTTTATTAAAGGGTCTCGAGGGCATTAAGTCAGTTAGGGACAGCAATAGTCATAGCAATAATGCCAATGGCGATGGTAATGGCAACGAAGGAAGAGGGTCACTACTTACCAAAGTGTAGGGGACTCAGTTCCATCGGCCAAGCTCTCACTGGGATCTATTTCCACCGTCAACAGTCTCATTACCTGTACAGTGAACAGGACTAAGGCTACCCTTAATTGTGAAGACCCATAACACCACCCAACGCGCCAGATGGGAGAAGTGAAATGTCAATGTCCGTGAAGAAGATTGTGGAGGGGAAAAAACCAATGGCGTTGGGGAAAGCTATGAAGAGACATGGTCAATGAGGATGAATGGGGGATGGCAGCCAAAAACCAGACTCCAAGATTCAGTACATACTAAAAGACTGAGTGGCCTTATTGGATAATAATTATTCTAGAGTCAAAAGTGAAACTTTATGACCATGAATTAAGATAGATATTCTCTTCCATATTTTCCAATGTGAATCCTAATAGGTTACATACTAAGTTGATAGAAACGATGCTATAATGCTTTTCTATAAACTATTCTATGTTGCCTTGCTATAAAATATAAATTAGTGGATGCAAATCGTTTCAAATTGGATGCAAATTAGAGACAATGAAAACTTTTCATCGCCTATAAAATTCCACGAGTGTCTAATAAGGCCGATCATAGAAAAAAGAAAAATTATATTTAGAAATTTAAACAATTAAAATAGCAACAACTTGAGATCATTTAAATCTATAAGGATGTGATCATTGGTAAACCTCAAGGGAAGTGCATCAAATTCATGAAATCAATCAAACAAAGTCGAGTTCACCAAATGTATTAGAGAGAAATTTTCAAGTTAGATTGCAAATAGCATAAAACTAAATCCCCAATCAACAATGGAGAACAATGAAAGAAAGAAACATGAGAGTATGAAACAAATTCACCTAGTCCTCAAGCCTCCATTGGTTGACCTCCATTGGCCTTCTCCATCTTGCTGAAAACTTGTATAATTGCCCTCAGAATTGAAGTGCAACTATAACCTATGCCAAAGACAAGCAAAATATTGAAGTAATGTGTATGCTCAAGCACTTAAAAGCTCTCAAGCATGTTGTGTATAACTCTTGTGTGTGTTCAAAATGACTTGAGAGAAGGCCTTTTAAAGAATGCCAAATTGAGAATGGATGGCCAAGATTAAAATTTGGTGAAGCCCTAAGATCAGAGGCCAAGAATCAATGTCATAAGGAGGATTAGGGTTAGGGAAACATTAGGTCAAAGTTAGGGCAAGCCTTGAAATGAAGGGTTGGGATTTAATTGGAGATAATCAAATCAATGGTGGAGAATAATAGGTAGTTGGAAAATAGAAATTATTTAATTTATGGAGAAATGTTGACTTATGAATTAAATAATGGTTTAATTCATAAATGGGAATGAGACAAAAGACTTGATATTTATAATTATTTTAATTATTTATTTGGTGGGATGGAAAGTGGGCTAAATAAATAAGTTTATTTGATTCAAGGATAAATGATAATATTATGGAAGAAATAAGGATTGATCAGTGACGCATTTAAATAAATAAACGTAATTTATTTATTTAAATAATCATGGAGGAATGGACATGATTAGATAATTGAATTATGAGAGGGAGAAGTGTGGTTGTCATAGAAAAATATGGTTTAGAAGTTGAGGCCATTTTTATGTGTCTACAAATATAACATTAGCTTGAGGATGAAAAATGATACAATATTTTCAACTCTATACCTTGGATGCTCACCCAAAGTAGTCACTAATGGTGGGGATGTTCCTTGTGATCCATTCCAACCTTATTTTTTTGTAAGTATAAAGAAGTTGTTGCAAGGTGTTGTCATTCATATCAAGTAGTCAATTGGTTATCAACTAGTTGTTGTTGTCATTAATGTCATGGATTGACTGTATATGTCGAGGATATTGAGAAAATTGTATTGAAGGAATATTGTAGGTGTTTAGTGGTTGCTCTGAATTTTTCTCCGAGATTTGTTTCTATATGTGTGTGGTTTACATATGTTGATCATTGTTGTTGGAAGCTACTATATCTAGATTTTTTGCTTATGATTCACTATACAGTGCAAGTTATGTTCACCAGTTGTGAACTATGGTTTTTCGTGCTTCTAGTTGAGGTCTGGGAGAAATGTTGTTGGTTCATATTTCTCTTTGGTTAAGTCTTATAACTTGTGGTTCTAGAGTTATGTTGTTATGATCATGTTGAAAATCATTTCAGTATCTAGAAGGATCATGCTTAATTGCTCTATGTGTTTTAGAATGGTTTCCGTCGACCTTGTGTCAAACACTATCTTTGGAATTGATGAAGTGTGTTGGGCCCTCATCAAGCATGTTTTTGGGTCACCATCATTTTAATTCCACCCTAGAATGTTTTGGCGCTGACCTAATTTGAATTTAATGATGGATAGCCTACTTTGGATATGTTTCAAAGTTGAAGATCATATAAATACAGGATGAGTTAGTGGTGAAAGTAGAGAGGAAAAAGAGATAAGTGAAAATAAATGGAGAAAATAGATGCAAAGAAAATGTGAATCAATGAGTGTACGTGATGCGAGTGTGGCAAGTCAGTGCAAAGCCTAAATGTTAAATTTTTGGATGCAGTGAGCTGAAGCTAGAATCTATCATTCATGCATGTCTACAAGTGGTTGAGAAAATTGTGGTGAATTTCTTTATTGCATTGAGATTATCTTCTCTCTATAACATATCTCTTCTATCTTTGTATATTTGTGGTAGTGAGCCCTCCAAGTGGTTAACCCTATTGGACAGTGAGTCCTGGTCTAGACAATAAGTCCTTGTTTTAGTAATGATCCTTTTTCTGTGGTAGTGAGCCTTTGTAATTAGTAATTATTTTTTATATTCTCTATAGTGTGAGTTAATCCTCACTATGGTTTTTCCACATAAATCTAGTGTTACTATGTTTGTGTGATGGTTTTCAGTTTCTACACTTGCACTTAATGTTTCATTTTAGCAGTGTTAAGAATTATGATTGATCTAAGTTCCAGTGAATGTTATAAAGCTTAATTTGCTACAACCGATTCACCCCCCCCCTCTCATTTGTCTTTTTCAACAAATGGTATTAAATTTTGGTTCCTTGGAGAAGATATTAACCGCTTAAGGAGGTTTTGGGATGACTGGGAAAATTACTTATGATTATCCAAGGTTAGATGGAAATGATTATGTTATCTAGAAAATACTAATGGAAGAATATTTGAAGTATTTTGGATATGATGTGGAGAAATCTTACAAGAATCCTTACACTCCTCCTACTAATGTTCTGAGTACAGCTAATGAGATCAAGGAACATGAAGCGAACAATAAGTCAAAGTACATTTTAAAGAATAGTCTTGTACATTCTGAGTTGATTAAAGTTCAAAATCTGAAGACTACTACTAAGGAAATTCAAAATTACTTATGATTATCCAAGGTTAGATGGAAATGATTATGTTATCTGGAAAATACTAATGGAAGAATATTTGAAATATTTTGGATATGATGTGGAGAAATCTTACAAGAATCCTTACACTCCTCCTACTAATGGTCTGAGTACAGCTAATGAGATCAAGGAACATGAAGCGAACAATAAGTCAAAGTAAATTTTAAAGAATAGTCTTGTACATTCTGAGTTGATTAAAGTTCAAAATCTGAAGACTACTAAGGAAGTTAGGGATGCTCTAGAAAAGGCACATGAAGGTGATGAAAGGGTCAAAGAGGAAAATTTGCAAAATTTTGAGACACAGTTTGAGCTCCTACACATGTCTGAAGATGAGAATGTTAAAACTTATGTACAAAGATTGGATGAGGTAGTAGTTGGAATGTGAGGACTTAGTGCTACAATAGATGAATCTAGTTCTTAGAACTCTCCTTGATGCTTACAATGAAAAGGTATGTGTTATTGAAGAACATATAGTCTAATTGTAAAAAATATTCTTAGAATTGTCCCTAACACTTACAGTGAAAAGGTATGTGCTATTGAAGAACATATAGATTACAAGAATTATGTGCTAAACATCAATTGTTATGAACGCTAACATCTTATGAGATGAGAAAGCCAAATTTGAGAAATGGATCCAAATCATAAACTATTTTTAAGGCTACAAACGCTGAAGATCTGGATGAAGAAAATCTTGATGAAGTAGAAGCTAACTTTGTAAGAAAGATGAAGAAAGGATCTGAAAAGTATGAAGGAAAGTTACCCTTTAAATGCTTTAGTTGTGGAGGAATAGGTCATTATACTGCAAGGTGTCCAGAAAGAGCTAAGAGTAATAAACAAAGATATGAGAAAGAAAAGAAAGGTAAGAAGATCAATAGAGAATATTATGTGAATGAGGATGCTAGTATATCTAATGAGGAATCTAATTATGGAGATCCCAATGAAAAATGAATGCTTGTTTGAAAAATAGGTGAAGGAATGCCCTCTGAAGAAGGATAAAAATGAAGGTATTGTAATCTCCACCCTACATGATAAATAACAAAAGAACTATTGGGTTGTTGATAGTGGTTGTTCACATCACATGACTGGCGATAAGAGTAAATTTGTTAAACTTGAAAAATATGATGGAGGCTTAGTTATGTTTGGAGATGATACTAGTGCTAAAATTCATGGGATAGGCTCAGTAAGTTTTTATGGAAAGCATAATACTGATGATGTATATTATGTTAAGGGTTTTAGGCATAATCTTTTGAGTGTTGGAAAAATGTGCAATAAAGGATATAATCTTGTATTTGAGGATGAAAGATGTGAGATTCGAAAAGGATCCAGAACAATGATTGTTGTAGGAAAGAAATATGAAGGAAATATCTATCAACGTAAGGGTGTTGATGGATAATGCTTTATAACTCATATTAATGATAGTTGGTTGTGGCATCGAAGAATATGTCATATGAATTTTAATAACTTGGTGAGGATAAGTGAAGTTTAGGCCATGAGAGATTTACCAAGTATTACAAAGCCTCTGAATGCTATTTGCATGAATTGTCAGTTTGTGAAGCAAACAAGAAACCATTACAAATCGAAGGAACAATCTACTATTGGACTACTAGATTTAATTCATAAAGATCTTTGTGGTCCTACAATAGTGAGAAGTCTACAAGGTGAAAGGTACTTTATGATTTTGATTGATGATTATTCTAGATATACATGGATTACATTACTTAGAGAGAAATCAGATGCATTAGATAGATTCAAGACATTCAAATCTATGGTTGAAAATGAAGAAAAAATTTAAGGATAAAATTCTTAAGGTTTGATAGATGTGGTGAATTCACTTCCCATGAGTTTAATATCTTTTTTGAAGTGCATGGAACAAAAAGACAGTTATCCACTCTAAGAACTCCTCAGCAAAATGGATTTGTTGAAAGGAAGAACAAAATAATTCAATCGGATGCTACATCAATGATTACTGAGGTAGGTCTACCAGAAGTTTACTGGAGAGAAGCTATTCACACTGATTTTTATGTATTAAATCGAATTCAAGCAAGAGAAAATAGTACAAAGACCCCCTATGAGCTATGGTCTGGAAGAATTCCTACTATTAAGTATTTGAAGGTATTTGAAAGAAAATGTTATATCATAAGGTATGAAGAAAATTTAGGAAAGTTTGATGCAAGAAGTGATGAAGGAATTTTTCTTGGATATTCTACTAGAAGCAAGGCTTACAGATATTTCAATAAAATATTGAGGAAGATTGTAGAAAGACAAATGTCAAAGTTGATGAAACAATGAAGAATTCAATTGATATTGATGGATATGTATTTGATGAACCTGATTGTGTTAGAACTGAAAAAATTATTGAAGAATAAGAAAAAGATGAGCAAGAGAAGAAAAATGAAGAAGAAGAGGTCTACATGGAACAACTGGAAGGATTTTAGTTGTTAGATCAACCAAATATGGTCTACATATTGAAGAAAGCTTTATATGGTTTGAAGCAAGCTCCTAGAGCTTGGTATGAAAGATTAGACAAGTACTTGATTTAGAAAGGTTTGAACAAAGGTAGGGAAAATAGTAATCTATACTTTAAAGTTGAAAATGACAAAATCTTGATTGTGGTTGTATATGTTGATAACATTATTTTTGGAGGAAATGAAACTATGTGTAAAATGTTTGTAGAAGAGATGAAAAAAGAATTTGAAAAGTCTATGTTTGGAGCTCGACGAATTTCTTTCTTGGACTGCAAATTAATCAAACAGAGAATTGAATCTTTATTTCACAGTCTAAGTATACAAGAGAAATGTTGAAGAAGTTTGGGATGGAAGGTTCCAAACCAGTATGCACTCCTATGATGACTGGTTGCAAATTAGGTAAAGATGATGATTCACCTAAAGCTGATCAGAGCAAGTATAGATCTATGATTGGTGGAATATTGTATTTGATTGCTACTAGATAGGATATTATGCATGATATATATCTTGTGGCTATATTTCAAGAAGATCCTAAGGGAACACATGTTGCTGGTGTTAAAAGAGTATTCAAATATTTGAATGGAACTATGGATTATGGCTTGTGGTATCCTAGAGATACCGAATTTACACTAAATTCTTATATAGATGCAGATTGGGCTAGATGTGTACATGACAAAAAAAGTACAAGTGGTGGTGCATTCTTTCTTGGTTGCAGATTGGTGGCATGGTTGAGTAAAATTCAAGATTCAATTTCCCTATCTATTGTTGAAGTTGAGTATATTGTTGTTGCGCCTTATTGTACACAAGTTCTACGGATGAAACAAGCATTGAAAGATATCAAAGTTGTGTATTATGATCCTATTTTTATCTTTTGTGATAACGCAAGAACAATTAAGATTTCAAAAAATCCAGTGATGCACTCGAGGAAAAAGCATATATCTATGAGGTATAATTTCTTAAGAGAGAAGTTTGTGGAGAATGAAGTAAAGCTTGAATATGTTCCTATGAAGTATCAAATTGTTGATATATTTACGAAGGCTCTTCCTAAAGATACTTTTGAGTATCTCCAGGTGAACCATAGATTTTAAGGGATTAGGAATACTATGTCTCTTTTGCTCAATTAGGGTCTTTCACCTAATGAAAAGAGATAGATCCCACACCCAAAATCTAGGTGTTTCACTCAAATAAAGGAATGTATGATATATTTATGACTAAAATGAGATAAATGCAACAAACTAATGAAAAATATTGATTATTGAATGGAAACTAAAGGAATACAACTTGTTTGAAAACACATTGTGTAATGCAAGAACACCTAGAAATGAATGCAAATTGCAACTGAAGTGGATGAAACTAAAAGTGCACAGTCGATGAAACTAAAAGTGTGCACTTGAGACTTTGCATGGAGACTGGAAATGACATCTAAAATGCTATTGATCTTGATTTTTAGGCTTGGTGGGACTCATTCACCATTCTGGGCAAATTAGTCCTAGTTTTGTGAAATTGTTCCAGAGCCTATTTTGGACAAATGGGTGTCCAAAAATGTAGAAAACCAAAATCAGGCCTGGTAGTGGGACTCATTTTCCACCCATGGAAAATGATTCCACTTTTGAATTCTTGAAGATTCAAAGGTGGAAATAGGAGCCTTCGGTCTACACTTTCTGCTTCTCCAGGTGTCTAGTTTTGGAACTATCTGATTCAGGCCTGAAAGTGAATTTTTGTGGGTATTTTGACTTATCTAACGAAGAGATGACTTGAAAAACTTTGCAATGCAATCTTCAATGATTTCTAAGCCTCCAAGATGTCTAAATTTTCAAGCACACAAGATAAGAAAGAGAAATGTTGGATGTTAGGGCATCGGGGTTTTCCTTAGTCAAACCCCTTTGTAGGTAATTAAACCAAAATGATGAAATAATGTAATGAAGCATGAAACAAGGAAGTTAATACCTTTCCATGATGTTTTATCTTAAATTTTTGTAGCAAAACATGAAGAATATGCCCTTGAATGTCTTAGGAAGCTATCTTGATGAATTGCAATGATGAAACCCTAACTTGCTTGGCTTGATAGAGAAGACAGATGATGAATGAATGATGAGAGATGTGTGAATGAGTTAGGAGATGTAAATTAGGGTTTTGAGACTTGATTTTATAGGAAATTCGCCTTATTAACTTGTAAATTGGATCATCAAGGCCAACATGAAGAAAAATAAAACTTAAATTATAAAATTTCCCACCCAAAGGTAAAAAATGGTCCATATGGGACTCATTCACCACCTTGGGAAAATCAGTCCCACCTGGCAGGGACTCATTCACCACAGGTGGTGAATTAGTTTTGGTGGGGCCCATTTGATAACTAGGATGCTAGGAATTAAGGAAATAAGTTTTGTATGATGACTTTGTTGGGTATTTCATCAGATTATGCCTTGAGATGCATAATATGGGGTAATAGGGGCCTATTAGTGATGATGTGAAGGTCAATTAGGGCTTGGGACACAAAATGTGAAAGTGTGATTAAATACACTTTACAACATTAAAATGAGGTCCACTTAGCCTAGAAAGGCACAATATCCAATGTGAATGTGTAGGACACATTACAACACTAGATGGGTATGTGCAGGATCATCATGGAAAAAATAGGCCCTTAAGTGGCGAAAATTTTAGAAAAATCAGAGCTAGGCAACTTGTCATAAAAATTTGAATAAGTTATCTATATTGCTTCAAAAATATAAGAATAGAATCTGTAGCAAACTAAATGTAGTTTCTAAACTACTAGGTTTATTTAAAAGAAAAAAATCCATTTGGTGCAAATTTGAAATTTTAATGCAGTAGTTCTTAAATTTCAGGGAAAAAATAAGTAGGTGTTTGTTTGACCACCCTAACCATAATAAAATGATAATATTTTCTTATAATATTTTAGATATAAGTAGAGGACTCATGTCTCGATGTGATGCATATTTTTTTGTAATTTTTTTTCCAAGTAAATAATTAATTATGAATTTTTATTACAACTTGTAAAAAATATAAAAAACTGTATGTCTAACCATCTTAACTTGGTCAAAACTTCATAAAATTTATTTTTCTTTTTAATCCTATAGTATGTGAAGCATAGAATGTGACACATGTTTGGATTCAAAAAATGTGATACCATTTGAAAGTCTATAGATGTTTTTCAATCAACCTATCAATGGGACTTTAGTCATAATTAAAATAGAAAATTAATAATAATTATTTATTAAATTCAAAATAAAGCATAATTTATATTGGTGGAAAGTTGACAATCTCCTTTAAAAACCCTTTTCGTTTCATCAATTCGGGTAAAAAAAAAGTCATCAGCCACATACCCTACAAATACCCATCATATCACCACTTTTTGGCCCATCATGATCCTGCACATACCCAGATTAACATTAAGTTTAATTCAAAAACCTTCTAGATTAGTGAGATATTGTTATTAAACACATTTTATAATCTTGAATTAGGGGAAAATGGGTTCATTAAGTCTAGAAAAGCGTGAAATTCTTTTACAACACTTTACAACACTTTTACAAGACATTGTTAAATCCATTTGAAAGGGTCCAAGACCTAGTGTGGATGTGAAAAACACCTCACAACACTAAATAAAGGCCCCATTAAGTCTAATTTATCAACATTTATTCCCCAAATCAAGCAAGTTTCCTTTTTTCTATAGCACACTAGTCAAAGCTAGGGGTCATTTCCACTCCTTTCTTGAACTAGATGCATATAGAGATGCATTAGTCTAGTGGATCTATGGATCTATCTTTCTTCTGAACTAATATTTTGGTTGCTAGCTCTTAGGGGGAGTAGGTAGTGTTATGTGTTAAATTAATGATATCAATTTTCCACAATCCATAATGTTCTTTGCAATGATTTCTGGCTTTTATTGTGTGAGAAATTTTGCATCAATGTTTCGGATAACACTCCATGATCCATCATCAAGATGAGAGCAGAGCTAAAGGATATTTTTTCTCCTTTAGCTTTGTTCTCATCCTAATGATGGATCATGGAGTGTGATCCAAAATGTTGATGTAAAAATTCTTCTGGCTTTGATTATGTGATAATTTTTGCATCAACCTTTCAGATCACACTCCATGATCCATCATCAGGATGAGAGCAGAGATAAAGGAGAATTTTTCCCTTTAGCTCTGCTCTCATCCTGATGATGGATCATGGAACCTGATCTAAAAGGTTGATGCAAAAATTCTCACACAATCAAAGCTAAAAATCATTGTAAAGAGTGTTATGTATTGTCATTATATGAGTATTTTTTTTTAATGTCAAAGGGGAAATCAATGTAAAACATATTTTTCCTTTTCCATTGATGTCAAAGGGGGAGATGAGTGAGATGTGAAAAAGAAAAGAGAATGAGAGGAAGATGAAGAGTATCATGTGAAAATGATTATCTAGTAAGGGGGATAAATAGATAGCAAAATCATGAGAAGAATGTTCAAAGCTAGTATGTTGTCTTTTATGGTTTTTCATATCATGTTTGTCATCAATGACAAAGGGTGAGATTGTTGCAAGTATGAATAAGTTGTTGCAAGATGTTTTCATTGATTTCAACTGGTCAATTGGTTATCAACTGGTTGTTGTTTTCATTAATGGCATGGATTGGTTGTATATGTCAAGGATATTGAGAAAATTGTATTGAAGGAAGATTGCAGGAGTTCAGTGGTTTCTCTAGGTTTTTCTTTGGGATTTTCTTCTATATGTGTGTGGTTCAAATATGTTGATCATTGTTTTTAGAAGCTGCTATATCCAAATTTTTGGTTGATGATTCATTGTACAGTGAAAGTTATGTTCACCAATTGTGAACTGTGGTTTTTTGTGCTTTTGGCTGAGGTCTAGGAGAAATGTTATTGGTCCAAATTTCTCTTTGATTAAGTCTTATGACTTGCAGTTCTAGAGATAAGTTTTTATGATCATAATGAAGATAATTTTGATATCTTGAAGGATCTTGCTTAATTGTTCTATTTTTTTTACACTGCTTTGGCCAACCTTGTGTCAAACACTATCTTTGGAATTGATGAGGCATGTTGGGTCCTATTTGGGTCACCCTAATTCTAATTCCACCCTAGATTTTTTTTTCACCAACCTAATTTGAATTTAATGATGGATGGTTGACTTTGGATATGTTTCAAAGTTGAAGATGGTATAAATATAGGATGAGTTAGTGGTGAAAGTAGAGAGGAAACAAAGATAAGTGCAAAGAAATAGAGTAGATAGATGTGAAGTGGATGCAAATTGGTGAGTGTATGTGATGCGAGTATGGAAGATTAGTTCAAAGCCTAAATGTTGAGTTTTTAGATGCGGTGAGCTGAAGGTGGACTCTATCATTCATGCATGTTTGCAAGTGGTTGAAAAAATTGTGGTGGATTTCTCTATTGCATTGATATTGTATTCTCTTTGTAACATGTCTCTTTTATCTTCTTTGTATCTTTATTGCAATGAGCCCTCCAAGTGGTTAACCCAATTGGACAGTAAGTCCTTTTTTTGGTAGTGAGCCTTTTTCTATGGCAGTGAGCCTTTGTAATCAGTTTTGGTATTCTCTATACTGTGAGTTAATCCTTATTGTGCTTTTTCCCTCATTGGGTTTTCCACATAAATCTGGTGTTACTGTGTTTGTGTGATGGTTTTTTAGTTTACGCACTTGTACTTAATGTTTAATCATTTTAGCAGTATTAAGAATTGTAATTGATCTAAGTTGTGATGAATGTTATAAAGTTTAATTTTCTACAACTGATTCAACCCACTATTAGTTTTCTTGTTCAACATCTTCTACTCCTAGGACTAAGTTAAAAGAGCTTCCTAAACTCCTATAGATCAGATATATTTGGAGA
Source organism: Sequoia sempervirens (assembly GCA_007258455.2). Lineage (NCBI taxonomy): Eukaryota > Viridiplantae > Streptophyta > Pinopsida > Cupressales > Cupressaceae > Sequoia > Sequoia sempervirens. The sequence goes on along the minus strand of VDFB02047230.1, from coordinate 54,569,313 downwards.
TGCAAAATATTTTGTAATTACTGGAAAATAGTGTAGTAATAGGAATAATACAAGCAAAATATGCAAGAATCATGTGATCTCATGGACATAAATAATTGCAAGATATGCACAAGATGTGAATGACTAAAAAGGATTTTGGAAACTATCATCCAATACAATTGGTAGTTGTAAGACCGAATCCCAACACTTTTTATTACCCTTTCCATCTATACTAAAATGGAAGTATTGGAACAGATTTGGACATCCATCAAAAATATAATGGAAAGGTTAATATGGTTGAAGGTGTTCACAACTACTTTGGTGAACATACATTCAAAATGAGATAGCTAGATACGAGTGAAACTAAGAGAAATAATGCCCAATAGTAATGTTTTTGAAAAGGAAAAAATAGGTTTTACAAGGACCTGAAACCGCAGAGTTTAAACAACAAAAGATAAAAAAAAAGTCCAAACAAACAAACGGTTGTCCCAAAAAGGAAACGACAGCACAAAGAGACAATAGGGCCCAAAAAAGGACCGCCCAAAAAACCAGAAACAAACACCACCGCACTACTCCAAGGTGTTCAATAACTCCTCAGCCTCCTTTTCAACATCCTTCATATCCTGTAACCCCTACTTGAGGATTTGAGCCGTATGTGACGAAGTCGGGGTCTTCCTCTTAGCGTTAGCCCGGGTACGAGTCGAAATCCCTTCACCAGCAGATCTGCAGCCTCCTCTGTCCGCATCCAAATCCATGACCAGCGAACCCTTTTGGTTTTTTTCGAGCTTTTCCACCATTGCATTGATGATAATGGTGTTATGCCTAGCAATTTTGTGATTGTTCGCCACAGTGGCCCTAATATTTTGGCCTATCTTGGACATACTGTACTTGATACTAGTCAATCTTTCCTCTTGTAATTGTTTTCTTTTCCTTGGTAAGGGAGTTTCTTGTCCTTCATTCTCTCTACGACTCCAGCTAATCTTCTGCTCCAAATCCATGACTCTGTTGCTAAGATCAATATTACGGCCTTTCAAATCACAAACTTCCTTCTGGGTCCACTTGAGAATAGTGAAAAGGAAAATCAGGTAAATTTTGATAATGCTCAAATCAAGTAAATTTTGATAATGCTCAAATATGAGCCTGACAAGACCAGGGTGAATAATAGCAGTCCTCCTAGGGTTTCTTTCAACTTCATCAAGGCAATTCTTCAAAGAAGAGAATAAGTAAAAAGGCAGAGAGATACGAACCTTGTGATGGAAGTGATTCAGAATGGAAAAGTGGTAACCATATACTCTGGTGAAGCACCCGTCAACTGTGATATATTCCATTATAACTCTTAAAACTTTCCTCCAGATAGATTTGATGGACTCCACATCAAAGTAGCTATTGGCAACCTTAACCATCTTAGCCTTCTCCTTGTCTTTTTTAGGAAATTTAATGACCGCTTCATCAGAGAATCGACGGTCCCGATAAAATTTCATACCCTCTATCGAAAGACTAGTTATCTCACCAATTAACTCCTCATTCAGCTTAACATTCCTGCCAAACAACACAATCTCACCATTTTTCCATTTTTTTACAAAATAGTCCAGCATCCCCTCATCAGTACCATGGAGCTTTTCCATATACGGGACTAGGCCTCCCTTTTCAATTCTTTCCCAGGCTTTGGCGTTCTTTCTGTGCTCCTGAAAACTGCTCGGCTCCACTCGTTTTCTTTCTCCCCCCATATTCAAAGCTCTGTTAAACAACACTCTACAGTTGCTCTGGGTCTCGTTTAGGCATTTTTTATCAAACACCCAGAAAGCATGCCGGAGACTCTTCTTGAAAAAGAAAATGACGTCGGTCCCATCAAATCTAATGAAATCGACGTACCTAATCTTTATCCGTTTCATCATGTCAAAGATAGACTTCTCTTCCATGCACCGAATCATAATAAATTAGCGCTTTCACATCAGGATGGAGGTAGTCATTCTTCCTCCACGTGTTTTCCCCGCCCTTCTTAACCCCTTCATTGGCGAAGTAATCCGCCACCTTATTGGCTTCTCTATAGGCGTGGGACACTTTCACTTTATCAAATTTATTTAGTAAGATTTTAGTATCTTCGATCCACTTTTTGATGGTCCACGAGGGAGGAGTAAGCCCAAGAATGCAATTTATTATATTCATTGAATCACCCTCCAACCAAAGGCATTTCGTATTCACCTTGAGGGCTAAGCTAACCGCATGAAAATCCCCAACAGCTTCTGCAACATGATTAGTTTGAGTGCCGATGTCCACAACAAAAGCCGCAATAAAAGCCCCTGAATTGTCCCTTAAAACACACCCACTGCCAGCTTTCCCAGGATTTCCTTTAGCCGCACCATCAAAATTGGCTTTCACCCAACCCAAAGGCGACAAAGACCAACTAGCATTCTCTCTCCCACAAACAACAGGTTTGAGGATATATGACCCAACTAATTTTGAATTCCACTTTTCGGCCATAGCAATATTGAGAGGAGACCAGTTGGCTTTCTCAACCATTTTTCTTGGAATTAAAGATAAGTTTTCCTTTATAGCCCTTACGATTTTAGCAAGAAAGTCCCCTTCCAACATCTCTTTATCCCTAAACACTCTGTTGTTCCTTTCCTTCCAAATATTCCAAGACACAAAAGGAAGAACAAAAGACCATAGCTTTCGAACAAAAGGATTTTTTGAAGGAGCTTTCCATTGCATGAAGAAATATTCGACAGAGGAAGGGGAAACCCAAACCACATCAAGAAGCGCAAAAATTTTACCCCATATATTCGAAACAAAAGGGCAATGAAGAAAAATATGATTAACAGTCTCGGCTTCATTCCTGCACATATAACACCTGTTTGGTAATTGAATTCCTCTTTTACCAAGATTGTCCAAAGTGAGAATCTTATTCTGTAGCATTATCCAGTAGAAAATGTTAATTTTAGGAGTCAGGTGATTAATCCAAGCCTTAGCCCAGAAGGGAGGAGGCCCCATCGGACTAACCAACAAAGACGTGGCAGAAGAAACTGAAAAAATACCAGACGGATTGTCTAACCAGACAGCAAGATCCTCCACCTGGTGTTGAGCTAGCCTTAAGGCTCTGAAAGTCGACTGAACAGGGCTAAGATCCTGACTGATGGTATTCAAATCAACCCAACCCCCATTCCTCCAATAATCTTTAACCAAGACTCCAAATTCCTTTTTACAATCATTCATCCATTTACTGAATTTCTCAATTCTGATCAAAGGATCTTTAAAAAGCCACCTATCTTCCCAAAACCTAACATTATTTCCTTTTCCAATCAGCCAACCAATTCCCATTTCCAACAAATTTCTTCCTCTACCCATATCATTCCAGCAGACAGACCCGTGAGGTAAAGAAGAAGAATTTAAAAACTCATTAAAAGACTCAAAGTTATTAAAATATTTTTCTTTTAAGGTATCATGCCATTCTCCATTCAAAGTAAGAGTTCTCCAAAGTTGTTTAGCAAGAAGGGATAGATTCAGAACTTTAATTTTCCTTAAGCCTAGGCCCCCCCTCGATTTGGGTCTACAAACCAGATCCCATCCAACAAGTGGCAATCTCTTCTTGTCCTCCACACCAGACCAAAGAAACCTTTTCTGAATTTTTTCAATGGCCTCAACATATTTAGCAGGAATTTTAAATATACTAAGAGCATAAACAGGAAGATTTTGCAGAGAAGCCTTAAGGAGCTGGATTTTTCCAGCTTAACTGAGAAGAGCTCCTTTCCACCCCGAAAGCTTGTTATTGAATTTTTCAACCAGAGAAATCCAGAACGAGTCTGAAGGTTTAGAGAAGAGAGGTAAACCAAGATAGGTTGATGGAAGAGGCTCAATTCGGCATCCAAGAATCCGAGCAAGTTTAAATTGTCTATACTCCGGAGTATTGAGGAAGAAAATTGAACTCTTAGCCCTGTTAACAACTTGCCCAGAAGCAGATTCATAGAGATTCATAATTTTTTTGAAAGTCTTAGCTTCAGCCACAGTAGATCTTCCCATGAGAATGGTGTCATCAACAAATTGTTGGTGGGAACAGGTTAGAAGAGAAGAGGAAGGTCTTAAGCCAGCAAGGGATCTTTGATCAATAAGCTTTTTAATATTTCTTCCTAGACTCTCAGCCAAAATTATAAACAGAATAGGAGAAATAGGATCTCCCTGTCTGAGGCCTCTAGAGGTCTGAAAAAACCTCGAAGGTGATCCATTCACAATGACAGAAGAGGTAACTGTCGAGACAAGTTGGTTCACCAACTCAATGACTCTGTTATTAAAGCCAAACTTGTCCAAGATTTTAAACAAGAAATCCCAATCAACCCGATCATAGGCTTTGGAAATATCCAATTTAAGAATAAACCCTTCAGTTTTCAACACCATTAACGAATGTAAGTTCTCATGAATAGTAACAACAGAGTCCAGAATGTACCTACCTGGCACAAAACCATTCTGCTACGGAGCAATCATTTGAGGAAGCACAGAAAGCATTCTTGTAGTTAACACCTTCGAAATAATTTTATAAATAGAATTACACAAGTTGATTGGTCAAAAAGCTTGAAACTCCGAAGCCCTAGGTTTTTTTGGAATAAGGACCACAAAAGTAGCATTCAATTCTTTCAACAGACATCTTGATCCAAAGAATTCCTTGACAGCATTCACAACATCCAGCTCAACAATTTTCCAAAACACTTGGAAGAAGAATAAAGGAAAACCATCTGGTCCAGGAGCTTTGTTACCATCAAAAGAGAAAACAACTTTCCTTATTTCAACTTTGGAAGGAATAGCAGTGATCAAAGAATTTTCATTATGACCAATCACCTGAGGTATAGCCTCAATCAAGGAATCTTGAGCTTCAGTAACAATCTCTCCATTACAAGAAAGAAGGTTGCTAAAGAAAAGGACAGCTTGTTCCTTGATACCATCTTCCTCCTCAAACCTCATCCCATTAACATCAATATGAGTGATTCTATTAGCAGCCCTATGTTTCGAAGCAGACAGATGAAAGAATCTGGTATTCCTATCTCCCTCAATCAACCAAGACACCCTGGATCTTTGCCGCCAAAAAACTTCCTCTTTAGTAATAATGTCATGCAATTGAATGAGAAGTTCATTTTCCTTTTCTTTGTAATTGTCAATGTACCCCCATTTCTGGATTTAAGCTTGGATCTCTTGAATTTTGCCCTGAATTTCCGTCTTAGTACCAAAAATATTCCCAAAGGCATCCTTTTTCCACCTTCTCACATTAGTTTTCACTTCCTTTAATTTTTTAGCAATCCTGAACATCGTTGTGCCAGTAATATCTATATTCCACCATCTACGAATTTCCTCAAAAATTCAAGGATGAGAAAGCCAGAATTTTTCAAATCTGAAAGGGAAGTTCTTTTTCACCTTAGTAGGATCCGCCAAAAGACAAATGGGAAAATGATCAGATCCCACCCTTGACAAGGCTCTCAAAGCACAAAAATAGTCTATAAACCATTGACCAGAAACAAGGGCCCTATCAAGTCTCACTTGTATCAAATCAGGCCCTAGTCTGCTATTAGTCTAGGTATAAGAAGCCCCTTATAGGTCTAGGTCTATCAAGGCATTACTGTTTATGAAGTCAGATAGGCCAGATTTACTATCCCAGTTGATTTGAGAACCCCCAAATTTCTCATCATTCAGGAGAGGAGTATTGAAGTCTCCCATGACCAGCCAGTGTTCATTAACAAAACATCTTCGAATACTAGATAACTCAAACCAAAAGGAATTTCTAGCATTCTTACAATTCGGGGCATAAATATTGGATTGAATCCAGCAAAAATTGTCTCTTATGTGGGTAAATCTAGTGGCCACTAAATTACCATTCTCCATTAAGGGCTCACCTTTAATAAACATCTTGTTCCAAAAAGTAACAATCCCCCCCGACGCACCCGCAGAACTATTTCCATGAGCCCCATAGTTTAAGGCTTTCAACTTTATCTTTAGGCATTTCAGTTTCTTGAACAAGAAGAATATCGGGTTTGTGATCCCTAACAAAATTATGCAAAACATCATTTTTATGACGACTATTCATCCCTCTTATATTCAAAGACATAATTTTCATTTCTTACCTAGGGGTTGAAGTATCTTCGGGATGGTCATTTGGATCCCATCCACAATATCCTGAAGGCTGCCTTGCTCCCTTTGCCATTTTTTTGATTTCCTTCCCAGGCAAGGCTTGGTACTCCCACAATTCGCCTTGGCTCTAGTTCTGGTGACCATACCACTTGAAGTTTCCTTCTTCTTCTTTTTTTCCTTCTTTGACTTTGAGTGTGATATAACCTCCTCCCACTCAGTTTCATCTTGGCTTTCCATTTCTCTACCTGATTCCCCATCCTTCTCAAAGAACAATCTCTGGTCCCAAGGGAGGGTATCCATTAAGCCATTCTTGGCTTCTAAAGTATTGACATTAGGTGTTTTCAAATTCATGCTTTGGGTCTCATAAGTATCCTTCACCACTTCCAAAGTGGCAATCTCCTGAACCTATACCCCTTTAGAGCAAGGGTTATCAGAAAGAGAATGAAAGGGGACAGGAATTCCTATCTCTAGGGACAAACCCTTAATGGGTATTTCCTCCAAACCAGGTACATTCATACAGCCAGCCATCATCAGAGGTGAGGACGAAAAAATACTCGTATCTTCATTTCTAGTTTCAGCCTTCTTCAGAGTATCCTGCGCTCCCTCCACTGAATGATTTTCTTCCTTTTTATGGACACATGTGGTGAAATCAAGTATTTAGGATCCTTAGGAACTCGAGAGCAAGTGCAATCTAACTTAGGGCACGCATCCTTATGCAAGAATTTATGGTTCTCCTTTAGATCTTGAGGAAAAGTGTGTCTTTCAAGATTCTCCTTCGCATCTGGGACAAGCATATGCTTCTCCTCCTCTGATTTTTTTTCCAGATAGTCTTAGGGTTGGCTACTTTCTCCTTTTCACTTTTATTATTAAGCGGGCACTTTTTCGCCCAATGTCCAGACTTTCGGCATTTGAAGCAAACAAAGGGTGTGGTCTCAAATTCAATAGCTTGCTTCCACACCCCTAGCTTGGATTGGATGTCAATCGAAGAGGGGAGATCAGCATTTTGAGAAACCCCAACACAGATTCTAGCAAAGACCAAATGCTTTCTAGTCGCGGTCATTGAGTCAATGGACAGAAGTTCTCCAAAAGAACTAGCAATCCCATTGAAGATATTTGAATTCCAATACTCCAAGGGGAGACCAGGAAATCTGGCCCATACTGGCACCATTTCAAAGATTGAATCAGATAGATCTACCCTAGAAGACCATTTCTTCAGGGCCAAGGAATACTTTTCGATAATCCAAGGGCCACCGCTCCGGACAGCCCTTGAATCCTCTTTACAAGTGAATTGAAAAGCAAAAAAACCTCTAGGAAGCGTCGCCACCGAAACCAGACCACTGGTTTTCCATTTATTCTTAAAAAACTCCCTTACCACTTCAATGTTAGGTCTAGGACCCAAAAAATTTCCAACCAAAACATTCTCCATCCTAGCAATATTATGGTCTATGATTTCATCCGGCACAGAAATAGAAAACTTTCCAGACCCTGGATCAGAAAGGATACGCACAGGGGGAAAAGATGATTTTTCATTTGGCTTAAAACCAAACAACGAAGTCCACGATTTACCTTTTTCATCCCCTTTTTCTGACATTTCCACGACAGCCTTGGAAACTGAAGTCCCATCCTTTCCACCTGGATCCACCTGGACTTTTTCGTGGACGTCCTTTTCATCAGAACCTAACTTACCTTTCTCAGAACCCAAAGAGATCTCCGCATTCGCCTGAGATTCCCTCAAACCCCCTCCCTCAACACTATTTGAAGATTCAAATCCTGACTTTTCCCGCTCGCTCGCACCAGTTCCCGCTCCCATCGCTCGCAATTGTTATTTATGCCCAATAGTAATGTTATCTCATGGACTATGATGATCATAACACAGATTTGAGAGCAACTCATTGTGAAATAATCTATTCAAAATTTGGTCAAAGGGAACTTATTTACATACTCCAAGGACCAAATCACCTACAAGATAAGTTCTTCTCTTACCACAAAGGTTATACAACTTCTAACTTTTTGTTTATGGTTTTTTATTTTTCTTAGTCCATTGCTTGGGTTGCTAAGGAAAATAGTATCAACACTCTTTGCATCATCAATTGGATGATATCTACTATGGAAAATGTTTCATAGCATCTAAGAAGGAGAAAAATATTGAAAGGAAGTCTTCAAGGAAGATTGGGTGAAAACAAATCAGTAACTATTTCTATAATAAAGAGGCTAAGTATTATGTCTAATATACGAAGAATATATTACTAAATAACATTGTAACCGAAGATATACCTAGAAAAAAATGATAAGTGTTGGAATTCAAGGGAATCAACAATTATAATTTCCTATCTTTCATATATCTTTAATAAATACTTGAAAATTAGGAAGTAGACCTAAATGCCAAACTTGAAAGAAAAAATACTAAACAAGGTCCTTTTGCAAGAGATGAGCATTTAACATCTTAAGAGCTATACTAACATTACCTTAATATTTTCTAATATTTATAAGGTTCAACTTTTAACAAAATCCAATCAATTTGTAGATAATTTGAAGAAATTATAATCTAATTTGATTACCATAATAATTACATTTAATAAAACCACACAAGAAATAGGCTAAGTAAAACAATCAGAGACTTGTGCCAAAAAATAATTACCAGTTTCCTGAAACATATAAATCCAACTTTATTTAAAAGTACTAGAAAACTACTCCATGCAATAAAGAATGATTCAAATGATAAGTTAAAGAATTGAGATAACAATTCAAACCATTGTTTTGTTGTTACTCCATCTCTAAACTCCTTGCTTAAGTTAGTGATCAGTTCCAACATTACCCTTTCCCCAAAGCTCCCAATTGTCGCTACCTAGGCTCTTTTACCAATGTAATTCCCTTCCTCGAGAATAAGCTAATATACAATTAATAAAAGAAATTATCAAACAATTTAAGATTTTCTTTAATAAAATTAGTTATTAACAACATAAATGATAATAAAAATGAAAAAATTTCATTCATTGTTACACAACATATACTTAATAGGATGGATATCTACAATAAAGATACAATAACTAAATTTGATAGTGAAACTAAGAAACATTAAAGCTAATGAATAATGCACTCTTGGTAACTAAATATTAATGTTATTTGAGTTTTTTCATTAACATTACTACACGGTGGAATAAAAATTGTTTATTCTTATTACCAATCTATCAAGTTTATTATATAGAGCATCATATTCAAGCATGACTCAAAATAACTAACTTGTATATCCATTTTACTTAGGTTTGATTACCAATTTTATCATGGATATAACTAAAATAAATAATTTAATTGGAGCTAACAATTTCAAAATTAATATTTTTGCACGCATATCTAAAGAATTACCACATACATTTGGTAAAATGTACACTTAACAATACTTGACATGTTGGAGAATATTAATTTCTCCCACATAGTCAAATTGAGCAATTAATTTAGAACCTTCCCACAGACCATTCTTGATGGTTCTCATAGACCATATCAATTTGCATGTGTTGTTACTATGTTGTATTCTAGATGCTTACAAAGATCTCTATAAAAGAGGAATTATGCAATGGGTTTAATTATCAAGTAGCTGTTTGATCAAGTGATCAAAATATGGAGAGTGAGTGGATGTTGTAGCATCCTGATTAGTTGTAATTTTTGTATGATGAAATTGATTAATGAAAGTGTTGTGGCACAAGAGAGAAGTTTTGTGAATATTTTTTGTTTGTTTTGTTTATATTTTTTGTATTCAAGTGTTGTTTTTCCACTCCATCCACCCCATCAAAGTGGTATTGGAACCAAGGGTTTGTAGCTGTGTTTGAAATGATTGCAAGAAAATAGAAATTACTGTGAAAATGGAAGGATTCATTCATGGAAGTAGTATGGTCAAGGGAGCACTCGATGCTAAGAATTTTAGAGAAATCATTGTTGCTCCTTACAAAGACCACTGTTGGTAAAGTCGGGTGGAAAGAAAGGATTACAGATCACTAAAGGATTGTGTCATCACCTAGGCTAGAGGGTTAGTAGAGGTTGTGGGTTGCTCATTTTGAAATCGCCATGCATTAGAGTCAAAACTGCCAAAGGTAAGGTTGTTATTACTTTGTACACAATGTGTATTGTTAACAATGTAAGTCATCTGGAAGAAAAAGCTTGGAGATCATCGTGCTAGGGTTTGTAGATGATTCAAATAAATGTCACCATCAAAGGAGCAATTTTTTTTTGTAGCCACCACAATTTAAGGGGGAGTCCATAAGCATAAAGATAATAAATATTGAAAAGGTATTTGTGGCTGGTTGATAAAAGTTATTGCATCTTTAGACAGTAAAATGTGGAGTTAAAATGATGAAGAATGTTATGTAGAAAGAGTCACAAAATTTAGAAAATTATTGTTATCAAAAGTCAAATAATGTCATGTTCAAAAAGTATTATGTATCTCTAAGAAATTGTAAGAGGTTGTTGAAAGTTCTTATTTGTAAAGCTTGAAGAAAGGTTGCATTGCGAGAAGGAAATTTGAAGGTGGACGAATCAAGTGTAGAAAGATTGCAAAATTAAAGAAGGTTAATCAAGTATATAAGGTAAGTTGAAATTGTTAATATTTCAATGGGAAAAGATGATAGAGTAAAGAAAGAGAAAAATAATAATTTAGAAGAAGAATTAATAAAGGTGAAGAAAGAAAATACAAGTTTAAAATGTGAAAATCATCTTTTACAAAAAGAATTGACAAAATTAAGAAGAGAAATGGGAGCAGAAAAATGTAGAGTTTTAAATGAAATTAGTGATTATACAAAGGCAATTGAAGAGCTAGAGGATAGGTTAAAGTTTGTGGAAGAAGTGCATAATTGGAAAATGAAGGAATCATGCAAACTTAATGAAAAGAATAAAGAGCTTGAAGAAAAGTTAAAACTATTTGATGAGATTAAGAAAAGGAATGAGGAATTGGAACATAGAGTGAAATTGGTTGATGAAATAGAAGAAAAGATGAAGAAATAGAAGAAGAGAATAGTTTATACAAGAAGGAAATCACAAAATTAAATGAATAAAATGAAAGTTTGAAGTCAAAGAAATTGGTATGTGATGTTTCATGTAGTACAAAGGATTTGAATTCATCATTTGATAAGTGTGTTTATGTTGAAATTGTTTTTAAAAAAGAATGTGAAGATGAACATGATAATGAGTCTAGAGATGATGATAATGTATTTGATTTTGTAAATGTTGAAAAGAATGTTGGTTTGAGAATCATGCAGAAAATGGGATTTAAAGAAAAAGGTTTGGGAAAATATGGGCAAGGAATAAGAGAGACCATTCAGCCAGTTATGAGGCACAAGAATGTAAGCCTTGGATATGGTAAGCAAAATATAACTAATATTGCTAGTGTTACAAGTTCATGCAAATCAAGTAAAAAATGGAATATTCGTATTTTAATAGAAAAGGGCATAAAAAAGAGAATTATTGGGATCTTCACCCTTGTTCTATTTGTGGTATGAGAAATCATTGTGAAAAGATATGATGGAATAAAGATTCCATGGCAGGTTGTATGCGTATGGATTGTGGATGGGCTTATGGATTGAGTTGGAAAATTATTACAAGTATGATCAAGAATTTATTCAAGTATAAAAGTTTGCATGTGAAAGATAATAGCAATCATGGCAAGTTTGAAGGTACAACAAATACTTTTGGCAAGGCATCTATAGATGGAAAGTTTCCAGGAAGTCATAGATTGAAGTTTTGAAAGTTTTCCACAACAGTTGGACAAAGACAAAGGCATCAACGGGCATGAAGATCTTGAAGCAAGGAAAAGATTTGCAAAGTCAGCAAACTTCGTTATGGAAATCAAAAAAGAGATAAAAGAAGACAACAATTTAAGATCAAAGGAATTTGAGAATGTCGCAGCATTTGTGGTCAAAATTAAGGGGGAGTGTTGGAGAGTATTAATTTCTCCCACACAGTCAATCAAATTGAGCAATTAATTTAGGACCTTCCCACTGACAATTCTCGATGGTTCACACCAACCATATTAATTTGTATGTGTTTTATTGTTTTGTATTCTAGATTCTTCCAAAGACATCTATAAAAGAGGATTTATGCAATGGCTTTAATTATCACGTAGTTGTCTAATCAAGTGATAAAAATATGGAGTGAGTGGATGTTGTAGCACCCTGATTAGTTGTAATGTCCATATGATGAATTGATTAATGAAATTGATGTAGCACAAGAGAGAATTTTTGTGAAGATTTTGTGTTTGTTTTGTTTATGTTTTTTTGTATTCAAGTGTTTTTTGTCCACTCCATCCACCCAATCATGACCAAGGGAACAATAACAAGCTACAGAGAATAATGTGATGATTTAATGGTATTCAGGGACCGCTCAAAGAGAAAATAAACCAAAAATGCTATGATAAATAGATAATTTCCCAAAATCAATTGTAAGTTGATTGGTGTTTATTAAGACCTTGTTTCCTTTAACAAATAAAAATCTAATCAATAAATTATTCATGCAGTTCCACACATGGTGAGGTTTCTTTTCTAGTTTATGCAAGACCAAGAAAAATTGTAATGCACTCACTCAGATCTAAGAGGAAAGTAATTTATGTGACCATAACTAGTGTGGTGATGATGCAAGGGACATTACAACTATAATAATTTTTTGATATTAGCAAAGATCCACATTACAAGAAGGAAATTTGATCCACATTGATACAAGTCTCCTATCGAATCAACCAAGTATGCTACTCTAGCAAAGCAAGATAATCAAACATGCATTTATATTTGCACAAGATAAAGGAGATAATTTGAAATGATACATGACTACCATGACATAACATGCATATACCAAATATTCAAGGCTACACTTATGAATTATCAAAGCACATAAATATTTAGAGAAGTCAGTAATTATAGCAGAGTGTGGAACCCCATCATTGTTTTTCTTCACAAAACTCTTTGAATATTTTACTTAAAAGAACTTAGGAAATACATGGTGGAGTTCCTCAAGAAAACAATTGAGGATTTGTAGCAATTTAAGAGTAACCATGATCGCAAGCTTCCTGGTATGGAGGAAAAGATGAAGACCACAAGTTTTTTGGAAATGAGCCACAAAATTTTAAAATATATACTACGAAGACCATGAATACGATGGTTGATAATCTAGAAAATGTTTATTAGGTCAAGATTGTTGTGTATGTGGATGTTGAGAAAGAGGAAAGCCAGGTGGAAGGTGTGGGTCCGAGTAAAAGAACCAAAGCGAACCTAAAGAGGAAGGTTGACCAGGCTCTTGTTAATATTCAGGAGATTAAGAAAGTTGCTTTAAATATGAACAAACTCGAGCAGGAGGTGGCAGATATTCTCAAGAATCTGGCCTAGTGGCTGGACTTTTGTTGGCTTTTTGTTGGCTTTTTGTTGTGTTACATTGGGATGGTTCCTTTTTTTCTTCTTTAATTGCAGCTATCTAATTTTTGTCATGATCCTTTTGATGTTGTATCTTTTTCTTATTTAATGTTAAGGGTTCTGAGGTCCCTTCAAAACCTGCTTGTTCCTTAATAAAAAACAGTAGCATATTCATTAAATTTGAAAGTTAAGAATGATGCAAATAGTAACAAAAATTTAAATCTTTTGCTAACATGAATAACACAATAAATTGTACATTTTCTCTTATATAAGGAAATTACTAATAATAAGATAAATAATTTAAATTTTGGTTCCAAATTTTGTACTAAAAAAAAATCATTCTCTTGCAATAAGGAACTCTAGTTCATCCTACAACTTTTAACAATTCAAACTATCAAATAGTATCAACATTAGATTGTTCTTTGAAACCTATGGACACTGATTAGAGCAGCCTAGTCCTCTCTCCTCCCAACCATAGGACTATCAAGTCCACCCTCGAGTGGGAGAAAAAACCCAAATGCCAAATTCTAGATTAACAAAATAATCCTGAACGTTGACTCACACACATAGAATTCATTCTTTGAATTCCTATAAAGGGGAAGAAGGGGGATTCCCTTCCCTCTTGGGGAACCAACAATCATACTATTTTATTCAACACCCAACCACCACCATCCATCAAACAATCTCCACACACAACCACCACCATCTATCCAATAATCTTTACACAGCCACCACCATTCATCTTAAAACCAACTTCTCCATTCACAACCTTCCATTATCCAACCACCTCAAAATATTGCAATAACCAAACTGCCATCCATGGCTCTCCAATTTCAAACACAACTTCATACTTTTTTATTTGATCCAACAATCTCCAAGAGAGGCTTCATGCCCTCCTCAACCCCAAACGAAGGAATCTCTTAGCCCTCAGGAAAAATTTGCTCCTTATACACACTCAAACCCACTATTGCTCAACAAAATGATAGCACACAATAATTTTTCCAACCATCTAACAAGAATTCAATATCAACATAAATTTTATCAATACAATTCAAGCATATCTTGGCTGTCCAAGTTAGGATCAACCCAAACAACCTGTCCAAGTTTACCATTCTACCACCAATTCATCCTTCCCTCCTCCATTTATCCTAGAAGCAATTAATAAATAAAGAAAGAGAACAATCTACAACACTTTCATTTCCTCTTCACCCAACCATTTAAATTCCAATGTAAAAAATAAAATAACTTCTAACTCTTCCATTTCCCTTCAACACAACATCCAAATAAAAGTTAATTCAAATGAAAACAAATTTCCCTTCACACACAAAAATAAAATTACACTTCAATGTTAAACTCCCTTGACCAAATTGAAAATCAATAATAAACATTTGGCATTTGGACTTTATCTCCAATACTTAAGGAACCTGGGCCACCCACCTACAACATCTTATTAGAAATATTAGTACATTTAAAAATTTACAACCAAATCATTAAATATAAACAAAACATCAACCATGTGTAACAACATTAACTATATAGAAATATAAAATCAAATCAAAGTCTCTAAAATAATATTAGCTATGCCTCACAATTAGTTAAACCAAATAGAGTTACTAAGAATTCATAATTCCTCTTATGTGTTCTAAAGATGGTTTTATGTATATCCTATTATGATGAAAACCAAAATGAAAATCTAACTTAGTAAATAAAATTGCACCATTTAGTTCATCTAATGGTTCATCAATAGTAGCAATAGGAAACATATCCATAAGGGTGAGCATATTGAGTTCCCTATGATCAAGAAACATTATCCATGACTCATCCTTCCTTTTAACCATAACCACTAGAGATGAATATGGACATTTACTAGGACAAATAATTCTTGAATGCAACATTTCCTTGACTATTTTTATATTTTTGTCTTTTATTCATATGATAATGATAAGGTCTAATGTTAAGAGGAACTCAAGTCTAGGTATTAATTTAATGACACATGATCATGGTCTCTAATTGGAGGTAGACCCTTAGGTTATATAAAAAAAAAAAATTGAATTATTTCTTGAAGTTCTTGTGGATGTTGAGTGCTCACATCTTATGCTTCTACAAAATTTAGTTGTGCCACTAGACCATAAGAACCTTTCTTAAGTAATTTTACATCGTATGGAAGCTAATAATTTGAGTTGGTGGTGATGTTACTCCTATAATTTTATAATTAGAAGTTTAGAATTTTTTTATTAGATTTGAAAGTCATAAATAATTCTTAAAAAATGAAGGAAATTGTTCCCAATTTTTTAAGCCATTGTACTCCTAAAACTATATCTACTCCTATTGGGATAGGAAAATAAATTTAATCTAGATGGTAACTTCTAATTAATTTTTTATGTGATGGAATTTACCACTACAAGAGAGTTATTTTCCATCATATATCGTCACTTGGAAGTTAAAGACTATATATATAAAATAATTGAGCTCATGATCTAATATTATATTAATAAAGTTATGTGTACTACCAATATAAATCAACATTGTTACCTTTCTCTTTTTTATATAACTAAAAAATTTAAGTGGTTGTGGTGTTCTTATTCCATTCAATACATGTAAGGAGATAGTAGAACTTTTTTCTTCCTCTAAATTTTCACTCTTTAATTCCATATTTTGTTCTTCTATAGATACTTTTTCCTCTTCTTTTAACCTCGCTCTCTATAATCATTAGTCTCTTCTCATTATTACCATATTTATGGCCCCTAGACCATTTTATATCACAATGATACCATAGATCTTTTTATCTTTTATCTACCTCTTTTTGAGGAGAGAGATTAATTATTTATTTTAGGCCAAAGAGAATAGCCCCATATTTGTTAGTAGGATTAGTGACAGTTTTATATTTTCATCCTACTATTTGGCCTTGTGTTCATTTTTTTTAAGTGATGTTTTGTTGATCAATATGTACAATTTTTTTTGTATTTCTTTCATAACTATACAAGGTTCCAATAAATGGACATCATGCTTAATATTTTCATTAATTCTATTTATATAGATTTGTATCTTTTGATAAGATGTCACATCTTGAGTTTAAATTTCCAATCTCATTTCAAAATTCTATTATGCTACAGACCCTATTTGCTTTAAATTTTTATGTTGGGTAAATTATCTCCCCTTCCATGTTTTCTCATAATGGGATACTAATTCATTGGAAAATTCACTCCAACTAAGTAATTTCCCTTTTTTTTTACTCATCATCTATTGGTATCATTGCTAAGGCTTAAATTCTAAATGTAATGAAGTTATGTCAACCATTGCACAATCTAATATATATTATGGAGTTTAAAATATATTGTTGCATGAGACTTATCCATGAAGTTATATTTTTACTATCAAACTTATATTTATCTATTTTGAGTAGGTTTAATTTTAGACCTTGAAAATATTGTCCCATTCCTTGATTTTGTCTATTAGGTTTTTACCCACCTTGGTGGCTTTTTTAACTCCTTAATTATGATAATATAAATTTTTCAAAATATTTAATCCCTCATTTAATTATGTTGTAAATGCGTCAAATAATTTATTCTTAATGAAATGTACCACTTTTCACAATCTAGTGGAATTACTTCCTCAATTTTTGGTGATGAACATTAAAGATGGTCATCAGTTTCCATATTCATAAAAGAGTCATATCATCCTAAAAATGACATTGGTTCAAGTTTGTTTTAATTTTATATTATATATTCCTCTTTATTAATTAAGGGATGATAGCATATAGTGTGAATTCTAACCATACAAATTTAAGGCATATGCTAAGACAAGTTTTTGAAATTTATGGTTTGACTAAAACTTTGACCACTATATTAAGGAGATTATTTTATGTATATTGATAAATTACAAAGAATTAACCCTACCAAATTTTTAATAATATTTTCAATATATATATATATATATATTTAGGTTCCAAAAATTATATTTTGAAAAGAAAAAAAAATCAGGACTAAAATTTCACCAATAAATTAAAGAATTTATTTTATTTTTAATAGAAAATTACAAAGAACTAACAATACCTTATTTTTATAAGGTTTTCAAAAATATAAATTAAAAAAATCCTCAGAATTTGGCCTATAGAGAAAATTAATGAAAAAAAGTAAAATATCAATAAATTTTAGAAAAATTACCTTCAAAATCTGAATTTATTTTGAGAGCTTATCTAATACATACCTCAAAACCCAAAAAAAATAAGATCCAATTTCACGTTGGTTTTAGAATTTATGGTGGAAACAAAATGTTGGCCCAAATCATAGCTCTGGAACCACTTGTTATGATATATCCTAAAAATATTTGTAATAAATTAGAATTATAGTAGACCACTTCAAGGGGGTCACCTCCAATAATTAGATAAGATGATATAAATTCAATAATTGATGATATTATGATCTGGGAGGAACAGATCTCCCATTTTTTTATAGGCTTAACTATGTAGGGACATAACCTTTCATCCTAATAAAAATATTTAAGGTATTCACTAATACTAATGTTAAGGTTAAGAATGCCACAAGTGCTTAACTTATTATACTTAGGAATACATATTATATTCTTAGGAATATATGATATTAGGGTCATAAAATTAGATAGAATATTAGGGTCATAGCATTAAATAGAATATTAGTGTCATAACATTAGAATTTAAAAAAAAATCTCTCCTTATGCAAATGGAAACCAAGATTTGACCTAATAAAGGATTTGGGCTTGGTTGCCCCTCACTACGTCCATTTTCTCAGGTTACCATTGAAATTTTAGAATTATAAAATGTTCCAAAGGATTGCTAATTCCTTTGATCAGTTATTGGATTTTTTTTATATATTCATAATAGTAAACTTTACATAGAATGTATAGCCCCGAGGGGGCATTACAAATTGCTATTTTTTAAGTTTTGATTACATACAAAAGGTTTGAAGGCCCATAAACACAAAGTCTATCCAAGATTTTATTAGCCCTCATTTTTCTTTCTGTTGCACGACTAATTATTTTATGTGCAACATCTCTAATGTTCATAAATCCACTCTTTTCTAGATTGTTTATGCCTCCATGGTGTAGCCACTATTCTGCAAAAGCCACCTCCTGATCATTCTTTCTCTCAATCATGCCTTCCTCCAATATTTTTTTAAAATTTCCTTTAGAAGCCTATATATTGATCATCACCTGCACATAAATAGAGTGAAGTGTGAGTCTTCTAAATGACTCGGTAAGATCCCTTCTACAACCTTGGTGAGGACTTAGTAATACAGAGGTAGGGGTGGAAGCTATTCTTCCTAATCTTCTTGGTCCTGAGGGATCACCAACTACACAACATTTTTCCATAGTTATTTCCCTTAAATTTTGCACTTCTTCCTCTATAAGTCCATGTTTTATAAAGTATTTATTTACTTGTTTTGTTACCCTTTTATTTCTTGCATGTGTCAATAGTTCCATTTGGACTTCTAATGATTTTCCTTCATATGTCCCATGTCTTGATAGAGAAGGGTGCTTAGGACTCTTGATCAACAATTCAACATATCCTTCAACTTATTTCTCAAAAAAATCATACCCAAGGGGTTGAATCCACACCGTTCTAGGTTCAATTGTCTTAATTATACACAAATGAAATAGTTGAAATGAGGAAAGTAATTTCCTTTACATATTTCTCTACAAGTTTTCTAGGAATTCTATCTCTTTAATGCATATTATTCTGAAACATTGCAAAGAATGCAATCAAAGCATCATCTTGAGACTTAAATTTTCCTAAGTTGTGCATATAATTACATATTTGATGTCCCATAGGTATACTTCTATCCCATACAAAACCTTTTCTTCTACGAAATTATTTCATAAAATAAAATAAAAAACACATTTCGAGGGTTCCAAACTTAAATGCATATTTATTTTCTTTGGTTTGCTTTGAGTTCCCAAGAATTTGTTGTTGGAGAAACTCACATAGATCATAATCTTTTCCAAAATATTAAGCATGTCATTTTTCACCATATATCTTTGTGTCACTCCTTCACACCTCATATTTCTAGGGGGTTGTTTGATTTTCCAATTATTGCTCCCCCTAAGCCCATGCCTAGGTTTAATTTTCAAGGGAATTATATGCACCAGAGGGAGGCACAAACACATTTGATTCATCTTTATTCTCAAGATCTTTTTTCTTTCTCCAAATTTTCTCCATTTCCTTCTTTACTTTAGTAGGATGAATTTTCTTCACAGGTTCACTCCTCTTTCCTGGATTAGTCTGCCTTGCATTCTTACTTTTGCAAAATCTAGAAATGAGTCCAGGTTTGTTGCAACTATAAATCATACAACACTTTTCTAACCAAACTGACCTCCACTAAATTTTGATCTACACTAGTTAGCCTTATTCCAAATACATTGCACATGTATAACAATAACCGTTGAAAGATTGAACAATTCTACAAGTATTATATCTATTCATCATTTGACTTTTGCATTCGACAACTCTATGTCCAAATTTCTTACATGCAAATTTTTTTTTGGAGAAGGATCCACCATTTTGATTCATTTTACTTCTACATTGTATTGCCTTATGTCTAAATTTATTGCATGAAACAAAAATACCATTGAAAGATGGGTACCTTTGAGCATTTGGTTGTCTAATAGGGGGTCTTCTAGCATTGCTTCTTTGATTTCAAATTTCTTTCCCATTTTTGTGATTCTTCTTTTGATTGGACCATCAACCTTGTTAGGGGTCTAATTATCCTTTGAGCTTTCTCCTTCCTCAACTCACAAACCTCCTTTATCTTTAGAGGTTTTTTGTTCTACAATTATTTCATCAAGAATTATACTACTTGTTTTGAATTTGTCCTCATGAACTCTTTATTTTTCTAGATCCAATCTTAGAGTTACCACTTCTTGGTCAAGTCTTGTGCATTCATCAATCTTGCTTTGCACCATTGTATTCAGGCATCCCTCAATTATTTTCTTTTCATCCACCTATACTTTTAGTCTAGTGATGTCTTCATTTGCTTTCTTCACTTGTTCATTGACTTCTCTACATATTTCTCTAAAAAAATTTATTTGTTCTCTCAATTTTTTGATTTTTATTCATTTGCTTTCTTCAATTGCTCATTGACTTCTCTATGTCTTTCTCTAAATTTTTTAATTTGTTCTCTCAATTTTTTGATGCATTCATTTTCTTCCTCTAGGTTTTCCTTCAGATTTTTTTTCACCTTCAACTTTGTCAAGATCTTCAAGAGAAACTTGTAGTTCTTATTTATCAGTCATACAATCACTTTCAATAGTAAGATCTAAAAATTCTTTATCAACCATGTGTTCAATTTCCAAGATCTTCATCAAGTTGTTAGACTTCTTAAGAGGAACCAAGATTTGATGCCAATTGTTGAACACCCAGAATACTGAGAGGGGGATGAATCAGTATTCCATTAAACCACTTGGTCATAGTCCATCCAATTAATAAAATAGATCTAACTACAACTATGAATGTAAACATGAAATAATCACAAGATCACATGACACATGAACACTAGGATTTTTACTTGAAAAACCCACAAAGGTAAAAACCATGGTAAGGATTAGCTCACAATATATTATAACCAATTATAAGATATTACAGAGGATCACTACTAAGACACACTGTCCAATAAGGCTCACAGCAAAAGATAGATACAAAATAGAAATGGCCACACTGCTAGAATGTGAACTAATACAAAATGTACCTTCCTTGTGCTAAATTCAGTTTCTTTGAAGATTTGAATACAAAATATTGCTATGTTTTACAATCACTTAATATTCACAATAATTTTGCTAATATTTGAATCACACACACAAATTCACATGTTCGCATGTCATATCATTTATCATTTCACATATCTTATCACTCCTACATCTCAAAAATGTCTCACATATATACCCAATACATCTACATACATCAATTAGGTCGACAAAATTAGATGTAGCCCATAATTAAATCAAAATTGCCTTGTCAGCTCCAAACTTGAATCAAAAACATTTTTGCACTCAAATCAAATGTGAAACATTTAATTTAGGTCAGAATGGACCTAAAATAGATCCTATTACCATCTGCAATACTTATTTAATCTCCACAACATATATCAAGCATTAGGTCGGCCAAAAATTAGACCTAATCACAAAATAAGCCAACTAATCAAACACCAATTATCCATATGATCACATAAACACTCGCCATCTAGAATATATAGTGTATTGACACCTATAAACAATCTCCCAAAATTGCAAAGACTGATCCCAATCACAAAAGGAATGCAAACTAGAATATTCATACCCATTTACATTGTATAAAGCCAAAACTGAATGTCGAACTATTGTTACTTGTAAATTTCAAACTATTTATCCAAAATAGCTAAAATCTTGATCATAGACACACATAGTAGTCAATAATAACATATATTATTACCTCATAAGCATATCTTATTACATGAACAATGGTGGACCAAAATATTGGATTAAGATATATTCATTTTGTTCACTAGATTAGAGAAAATGTCAACAATTAATGTTGGCATCAATGAAAACACATTAAAATGGTTCCTTCTTCATTCTTTCAATAGTAAGTACTCATTTTATTTCATTATTAGCCATTACTTTTATGATATTATTGGTTGTTGTAATTTTCCCTAAGTTGATTCCATGTAAATTCATAATGATTGCCTATCGATCTAAGTAGTATTATATAATGTATAAACTATTTAATTTAAAATAATTTGGTGCTAATAAAAATTTAAAAGATCACAAATAATTTTCACACACACACACACACACAATTTCAAGCCTAGGTTGTAGTGTGCAACTGGTAATTTTTTGTATTATTCAATGGGAAAATCCAGCTATTACATTCCAATCAAACGTGAAGGTTGTAACAAGCAATATAAAACCCCTAGAAAATATCTACAATCTGATTTGTAGTAGAAAAACAAATCCTAGAAACAATCTCTTCTCCAACACCTATAGCTTCAAAACCTCTCTCACAATCAATTCCTTCAATCTACACAACCTGTGTTGATTTTTCCTTTGTCAACACTCTCAAAACCTATCAATCCAACAATGGAATCACCATCTAAAGGTAAGCAACTACTTCTTCTCTTCCCGTGGTTTTCTTCTCTAAAAACTCCCTCAAAAATGAAATAAATTCAACTTTTATCTTCCCATGCTTTCTTGGAATGACATTTCAATGCATTTCATTAACATTTAGCTTGCATTCCAAAAACCCCCAAGAAAAACAACACCCACCTCTAGGAAGGGAAAATAAAATATAATTTAACATTCAAGCCCCAATAATATATATATATATATATATATATATATATATATATATATATATATATATATATATTAATCCTCCAAATTTAGTCAAAATATAATATGGGCTTTAAAATGGCTTTCATGCTTTCTCAAATAAAGCAAAAAGTAGATTCTTCAACCTGGGTGCCCACCTCCTGGGTTATTATTTTTTAGGAGCTATGGAAATTCAAAATAGGAGTTACAAATGGCTTTAGTGGCTCCCATAAACCCACGCCATTAATTTCTTTTTTCTGCTTTTTCAATTTTAAAGCATATTCTCCATAATTCCCCTTCACCAGTTTGACCCAATTTGAAATCAAATCCAAATTTAAATTTTCCCACATCACAAAATATTTAATTTCACACCAAAATATTAATTTCAATAATCAAACATGAAATCCAACACACCAAAATTACAAAATTCAAAAATGACACCTTCAAGTTGACATAGGATTGCACTAAGCCATGGATGCCCCTACATTAGATATCCATGGTAGAAGAAAAGTGATTTTATCACTTTCTAAGAGGATATCCAAGGTGAGTGATATCAGCCTTGCAGATAACCAATAAGCATCCTCCATATTCCTCCAAAAGCATTTCACCAAATACTCCATGTACTACTTCCTCTTTGTACTTCTTTTCACCCTAGTGTCAAGAATTGTTGAACAATCTTTTCATTTTTTGAACTATTTGTGAGTGTTGGTGGATGTTTGATTCCTAAAAATTCATCATTTTCACCTTCATGAAACATGGTCAAATTTAAAATATTAAAAATTGGAGAAATATTAAGCTCATTGGGTAATTCTACCTCATATGCACTACCAAAATCATGTCTTTTCACAATCTTGCACAAGTCAAACTTTTTCATCTTGAGCTTATTGTATGCACCCACTGAAAATATTTATTTTCTCAAATACACCATCACTTCATCTCCAACCTGAAATTCCTTGTCTCCTCTTCAAATTAGTATTAGTTTTGTAAGAAAAATTCATTTTGTTGATATGTTTTCTCACCTCATCATGAAGGCCTTTCATGTGCTCTACAAAATATTTAGCTTCTGCACTCATTTTCACATCTTTATCAAGCTTATTCAAGTCTAAAAAAACTCTTGGGCTGCTGCCATAAACAATCTGAAATGGTTACATACATGTGCTTCTATTAACTGAGTTGGTGTAGGAAAACTCAGCTTGTGGTAAGACTAAATCCCATCCTTTTGGTTTATCTCCGACCAAGCATCTCAGCAAATTTCCCAAGATTTTATTCACCACCTCCATCTGACCATCTATTTGAGGATGGTATGCTGAGAAAAAAATTAATTCAGTGTTGATCTTCTTCCACAATGTCCTCCAAAAGTAGCGAACAAACTTGTTGTCCTTGTCAGAAACACTGCTCTTTGGAATTTCATGAAACCTCACAACTTCCTTGAAAAACAAATCTGCAACATTCACTACATCATTATTCTTACGACAAGGTATAAAATGTGTCATTTTAGAGAACCTATCTACCACAACAAAGATATAATCATGTTCACTTTGTGTTCTTGGCAAGCCAAGAAAAAAATCCATACTTATGTCCTCTCATGGCTTCTATGGAACTAGTAGTGGCTAATACAAACCAGTGTTTTAACTCACTCCTTTTGCCACTTGACACACTCTACAACCTTGCACATACTTCCTTACATCTTGCTACAATTCAGGCTAATAGTACTTCTCTCCAACCAATGCAATAGTCTTGTCAAAACAAAAATTCCCTACAAGTCAACCACTATGTTTCTCCTTAATTAAATTTGGTCTCATACAACTTTTAGGAATACATAATTTGTTACCTTTGAACAACATGTTATCTTGGATTAAATAATCCAACCATTTGGTTCTATTTGCTATAGTATACTTTTTGCAAGCTTTTCATGCCTCTCCAAAATCCAAGTCTCCTTCATACATATTCTTGAGTTCATCAAAACCCACAACTTCAACCTACATTTCAATCAACAAACCTTGTCTTCTACTCAAAGCATCAGCAACTATGTTAGACTTCCCACTTCTATGTTTCAAAAAAAAAGTGTAATTTTGTAAAAAATCAACCCATTTCATGTGACTTTGACTCAACTTCCCTTGACTACTCATATTAGAGTTCTTGATGATCGGTATACAAAACAAATTCTTCTGGAATAAGATAATGTCTCCATTTCTTAAGTTCTTGAATGATTGCATAAAACTCTTGATCATAAATTGAATACATTTTCTTAGCATCATTGAGCTTCTCACTAAAATATGCAATAGGATTACCTTCTTGGCTTAAACCAACCCCAATGGCATTCCCACTTGCATCACTATCCACTTGGAACACCTTGCTGAAATCTAGAAGTGCTAGAACAGGTTGCATTGTCACTTTACTCTTCAACAAATCAAAGCTCTTTTCCGCCCCTATAATCCACTTAAATTCCTTCTTATCACCTCTCATGGTTTCAGTTAGTGGTGCACATATGCTACTAAAACCTTTCATAAACTTTCTATAAAAAATTTCTAACCCATGAAATGATCTCACCTTTGTTACACTCCTTGGTGTTGGCCATTCTAGAATAGATATTACCTTTTCTAGGTCCATCTTGATGCCTTCCCTTGAAACAACAAAGCCTAAATACACGGATTCCCTCTTCAAAAAGGTGCACTTTTTTAGGTTAATTAGTAACTTTTCATCTCTATGTTTTTCAAAAACAAGTAATATGCATCAAATGCTCCTCAAGAGTCTTGCTAAAAATTAAAATGTCATCTAAATACACAATCACAAATCTACCCAAGAACTCTTTCAACACTTCATTCATTAACCTCATAAACGTACTAGGTGCATTGGTTAGCCCAAATGGCGTGACTAACCACTCATACAAACATTCATTTGTCTTGAATGATTCCTTCCATTCATCTCCTTCACATATCCTTATTTGGTGATACCCACTCTTCAAATCAATCTTGCTGAAATATGTTTCTCCACTCAAGCAATCCATGATACCATCCATTCTTGGTAATAGAAATATGTATTTTATTATAATGTTGTTGATAGCCCTAGAGCTCATGCACATCCTCCATTCTCCTCCTTTCTTTGGTGACAAAATAGTCAGCACTACACATGGGCTTAAACTCTCTCTTATCAAACCCTTCTTCAAAAAATCAACAACTTGTCTATTTACCTCTTCATTCTCTATAGGTCACGTTCTCTAGGCTGCATTGTTTGGAAAACTTTCCCTTACAATCAAATCAATTTGATGACTGTTTTTTCTCACTAGTGGGAGTCCTTCTAAGCACATTATCTGAAACAATCATCTTGAACTCTTGCAGCAAATCAGAAACTTCTATAGGAACTTTTGAAACATAGATTTTAGGAAAATGCTTGCTCTCTTCCTAAGTTTTTCACCTAGAAAGAAAGAGATTTAGATCCTAAAATGCTAGATGTTCATTCAAATAAGGAAAAATGTGATGTGATGTGATGTAAATGAACTTAACTAAATGTAGTTGATTGATTAAAATGACTAAAAATGAATGCAAAACTAAGATTTATGCCTTGTTTGAAAACACAGTGTGATATGCAGAAACTATGAAATAATGATCAAAAATGCAATATTTAACTAAAAATAGGGTTGTTTATGAGAATGTGTGCACCTAGAAAGTTTTAGAGGACTGAATGATAGATTGAGAATATGATGAAATATGGAATTTTGTTGACTGGGACTCATTTGCCAAGGGTGGCGAATCAGTCCCAAGTTAGGTCTTTTTCTTAACAGAACTTGACTTTTGACTGTCGGGGACTTGAAATGACATCTAACTCAATTTTGCATCCCATGTGGGACTCATTCACCAAGCATGGTGAATCAATCCACCTACAGATTTCTGCAAACTCAAGATTCAGATCTGCACCTTGATACTTCTTCAGCAAATTCTAACGGAGTCCTGATTCTAGATCTCTGAAAATCCCTACAAAACAGCTCAAATTTGTTGATCTAATGGGGGGTTTTCCTTGGTCAAACCCCAATATTGGTAATTAAACCTTGAATATAAAGAAATATGCATAAACCCTAGTCTTAGATGTGTTAAATACTAAGAAAGGTTGAATCATGACAAAAACCCTATTTTATTGCTTTAGAATAAGTTAGGAAAGAATGATTGCAAGAATGCAAGATCTCTATCATAGAAACCTTACAACACAAAAAAAGGATAAGAAATAACATGCAAATGCTAATTAATCACAATAAAGACCTTGATCTGAGGATTGAGTAACAATGGAAGATGGAATCAATAGGAAACCAAGTCATGCATGATTTGGTGGCTAGTTGCACCTCTTCACCCTAGATTTCTTCATGATTCACCATAGGCATCCATCATCAACCCTTTGCAATATTGGATCTTGACAATATGAGTGAGCTCCAAGACCTACAAAAACCCTAGTTTGTTGTCCTAAAACTTCAGCTTTTGCTTATGAACTTTGTTGTAGTCTGCTTTTTGATCTTGAGATGATAAAAAGTGATTAAGAAGTTGTGTAAAATGACTTAAAATGTGTATTTATAGGAAACAACACCTTATTTTCCCATTAATTAGACCTAAGAGGCCAACATTCACTGTAAATAAGAACAAAATTGATTAAATTCCCACTTGATTTTGAATTTTCCCTCAAAGGGGACTCATTCGCCACCCTTGGCAAATGGGTCCCACTACTATTATTTGAAGGTGGGTTGTCAGGATATGATGTCATTAAGTGTTTTTTGTCGGGTTTTATGTGATTTCTCATATGAAAGGGGCCTTTAGATCAAAATTAATAGGTCTAAGGGGCCTATAAATGCCATTTTAAAGGGGAAATGTTATGAAGGGACTCAAAAGTGGGTCTAAGTATACATGAAATTGTCTCTTTCTTCAAGAGGGTCCAATTTTCGATGGCACATTTAGCCCCCACTTTAGCGCCCATATGACTCTACATGCATATGTAAGCTAAAGGACTCTAAATGATGCACTTTACTACATAAAAGGATACATAATCAAAAGACAGGAGAATGAAGCCCTTAGTGTAGTTACCTGCAAACCAGAACATTAGGAACCGCATCCTGCAACACACATTTGTTAATTGTCCATAAATCCTTTTATCTAACTTCCTAGGAATCCCACTCAAGGGTAGATGTATGCCCCCCCTTGATTTTTCTTGCTTTACGGAGGTGGAATCAAGGTAGCAATCTAGCCACATCAAAGAAGAAACACCATATCATAGCGAATTTCCAAATACCATGCCACATGATAGGTAAATAAAGATTTTGGGTTTTGAATCATGATGCCAACGCATCAAACGACATCAAAAATAGATTACCCTAGCTCCTGTAATGTGAATGTGAAGAACAACTATATGATAAACTAGGTAAAGACAAAATAGTATTAGGTTAAAATGTAAAAGGTAAACAGCTCGATAAAATAGTAGGAGATGAAAGCAATATGTCACTTACTATTCATTTTACCTTTGTTGTAGCTTTAAAGTGACAAGTAGAAGGAGAAGGTGTCGACCAAATGGGATTATACACCTTCGTGGCTGGATGATCTTCGTGAGCAGGTAGCACAGCAAGCGATATCATGAGGTGAGCCGATTTTGAAACTTTCGTCTTGTTTTTTGATGATATTATAATGATTATTAGGCAGGGATAGATTTATTTAGGTTTTCTTGGAAAAAAGTTCACAAAGTGTCCCCTTTTTTTGCAAAGTGTCCCTTTTGTTCGCAAAGTGTCTCGTTTCTTCGCAAAGTGTCCCATTTCTTCAAGAAGTGTCTCGTGTCTTTGCAAAATGGTCAAAAAGGGGTCTAAAGTGTCTAGGGTCATTAGAATAACACACTAGATTAACTTTAACACACTTGCATTGATGAAAAAAAAAATTAAAAATTGAAGATTTTAGATAGAATTTTAGAGTATTTTATGATGATTCTGATAGGTTCCTACCCGATCACGGCAACGGCTAGGAGGGAGACAAATATCATTTTTGAAAGATTTATCACCATCACTATCAGTGGTAGAGACAGAGCACCTACAGTCAGTGGGTATCTATTGGGCATTCATGACGCCACTCATGAGATACCATGATGCCATGTTAATGGCCTTGTGCAAGCGGTGGGATATAGATACATGTACCTTTCATCTTCCCACCAGGGAAATGATGATCACACTCGAGGATATACATTGCATTCTTTGAGTGCCTATCTAAGGAGTGCGATTTTATTTTTGAGGGGATCGATCATTTCGTGAAAAGAAGAGAGATATGTAGTATTGCTTAGGAGGACCGATACATGATGAGAGAGTTAGAGCACGGATCAAGCTACCGATGCTACTATACTCACGAGTTCCTATGGTGAGACAAATTATGATGCACATAGTGGCACTAGTACTCAATCCAAATGGACAAGCAGCACACTTGGATAGCAAACTGGTACATTTTGTACGAGGGATGTATGATCAACGAACAATCTATGCATGGGGTTGTTGTATTCTGAAATATTTGTATTATGATTTAGGGAGATTTTTTTTTCAAGAGATCGACAATATGGTCCATTGTACGCTTCTACAGGTGTGGTGCCTAGAGCATATCACATGTACGAGGCCTATCAAATTTCCATGTGTGATTGGAGCAGAGTACCCATGAGCATTCGACTATCCCCTAAGACGACCATGGCAATATGGAGATTTAGGGTATTGGAGGGTGCGATTCAACCGACTAGAGAAGGATGAGATACTATGGAGACCATATCTACTGACTCTTCAATGGCTAGATCACACAGGGCAGCTACGGAGGATGCAAATGGATAGACTACTAGCAAGGAGGCATGACTACATTGTATGACCATTCTATTATGGACAAGTCATGCAGTAGTTTGGACAGATTCAAACACCACCGAGGGCGTGCCCCTTCATTAGATGATCAGTGTGGAGTGCTCAGAGGCCAAGGGATACTGTTCGGCTGACTATAGATCATGTTCATGAGAGTGATGTCGATGCTTCAGATCACGACCAACCACCAACATCCAACGTTGATGATGTCGATAGCACAGATGAGTATGAGGAGTGGTGGTCATATGCATGACCATCTCCTCTGTTTCCTATGGAGTTCCCTCTAGGTGATGCAAAGGCAGTAGTAGAGGATGAGTCAGAGGAGAGGGTAGAGGAGGTACAGTATAGGCCAGCTCATATATTTTTATAGATGTGATCGATGAGGAGTACCAGTTTGATGTTGATCTTGACTATGAGGACTAGGATGGAGGAGATGAGGAGGAGGAGGAGGGAGAGGAGTATGAGGAGGATTATCATTATGAGGAGGAGCCACCCCTGAGTGAGGGTGATGAGGTAGCTATCAAGGATCTAAACGAGCATGGAGAAGCATCACATACAAATTTTACAGGACCAGATCATGAGCAGTAGCTATAGAAAACATCAACATGCAGAGTCAGAGAGAGGCGAGCTCATCCCACATGCCCCCTAGAGATGAGGAGGTTGATCTACCTCATGCATCTAGAGACAGGTAATAATATTTAAATTAATGCATGTCACTAAGTATTTGATAGTTGATGTATGTATATGATGATGATGTGTTACTGATTGTGTACATGATCTATCTTGCAAGAGCGACGAGAGACTAGCAAGAGTTCTATTGTCAGGAAGCTACAAAGATAGTGCCAATTTCCCTCAAGGAGGAGGAGATAGATCCTGACTACGTTCCCCCACCTATCATGGAGGAAGAGCTAGCATCACTCAGACCATTTGTAAGGTTGCGGGCAGTGTACAAGAGTGTGAGGAGGTGACTCCATTAGGCTGAGAGTGCACTACAGTCATCCCAGGCCTCATCAAAGGTAGAGAGACTTCAGGAAGAGCTAGTTTAGACACAGGCGGAGAGGGATCATATTGTAGAGGAGCAGCTTGTAGCCGTCGGACGAGTACAGGGTCTGGAGTATGCACTAAGACTCGACAATTCATGATCACAGTCACACACGACTGTCTCACAACATCCAGGGACTGGATCACGAGTGCCAAATCCTTAGGGGTCTAGCTCTCACTATCCATTATGATATGATTCTTTAGATGTATATGAGACTTTTTGGGTTGATATATATGTAGACATGCACTTTATGAACTAAATTGATGTATCTTTTGTTTTGAAAATGCTTGTTAAATGCTATGTGATTAATTATAGAACTTATGGAAAAGTATTTTAATTAATGTCTACATGATCTAGCAAAATTCATGTGATCTAATGTAAAACATATTGCAATTTTAGTATAGATACAACATTGTTAAAGGTGATATGTTAATTTAAATGTCGTATAAAGGATCTAAGTTAACATAGGATAAATGTGAATAGTATGAAATCTAGAGCAATTATAGAATGGACATAAATAATTACTTTAGTGTTCAAGACAAACATACATTTAAGTTTCAAGAATGAAGCAATTTGAAAGCTATAATCAATAACTTTGAAAAACACTGGTTAGGCGAAACATACTATTCAAAGGGGATTAGATGTGATACCGATGCAAATGTGCGGTGTTAATAGGTTCCCTAAGGGGTGTTCTGTCAAGTTGTTTTAAAAGATAAGCACCAGACCCATAACTAGTCTCAACTATATAAGGTCCCAAATAATTAGGGCTAAACTTATACTTTCTTCATTATTTGCACTAGTTATTCGTTGATTTTTGATAAGAACAAAATCGTCCCTAGAAAATGAGCAAGGAATAACATGGACATTGTGTTTTTGTTGTAACTGTTTAATGTGGGTTTAGAGATGCTCAAGAGCATTAATGTGTTGTTCATCGAGCATCTCTAATTGATGTAATCATTGAGATTTATAAGTGTCATCATCAAAAATGTCTTAGAGAGCAACTCACAAAGTAGGAATTTCTAACTCCAAGGGCATGATTGCATCGGTACCAGAAACAAGATTATGAGTGGTGCCAATGGATGAACAGACACTAGTTCAATATGCCCAAAGCACATAAGGAAGTTGTGTATGCCAATCCTTATGATTGTTGTGAATAGTTTTCATAAGAATTTGTTCAATAATTTTATTAGTGTGCTCAGCTTGTCTATTGGATTGCAGATAATATGGTGTGGAGAAACGATGTTGACTATTAAAAGTTTGGAGAAATTGTTGAACTTCACTATTCTTAAAGGGTGTTCCATTATCTGAAAAAATTGCAGAAGGAAGTCCAAAGTGAGCAATTATATGTTCTATGAAACGAAAAATTATTTCATAAATTGTTGAACAAAGAGGGATAGCTTCGACCCATTTTGTGAAATAGTCAGTGGCAGTGATCATAAATGTATGTCCGACAAAAGAAGGTGGGGAAATTTTTCCAATAAGATCTAACCCCCATACTGAAAATGGCCAAATGGGAACATTGGCGTGAAGTTCAACGACAGGAGCGTGAATCAAATTACTATGCTCTTGGCATTTGTGATATCACTTAACATAATTGAAACAATCCTTCTCCATATGTCGCCAATAATAACCCATACGAATAAGTTTTTGCGTTAACGAGCGTCCTCCAAAATGACCGCCATAGGCACCAGCATGAGCCTGTTCAAGCGCTAAGGGGATTTCAGAATCTTTAAGACAACATAATAAGACACCATTAAAAGATCTTCTATACAATGCATCTGCAAGAATCACATATTTAGTTGCAAGTTTTCGTAAACTCTTTTGAGTATTTTCTATGGTAGATTCGGGAATGGTACCACCCTGTAAGTAATTA
The DNA here is from genome assembly GCA_007258455.2 of Sequoia sempervirens. Taxonomy (NCBI): domain Eukaryota; kingdom Viridiplantae; phylum Streptophyta; class Pinopsida; order Cupressales; family Cupressaceae; genus Sequoia; species Sequoia sempervirens. The sequence goes on along the minus strand of VDFB02047230.1, from coordinate 54,536,764 downwards.
TATATCATATTATACCATTCACACGAAGATTTTTGGGTTATAGCTATGATGTGTTCTAATGAAGTGTCAATCGAAGGTTTCATGATGCTATGAATAATGAATGTGTAGTCTATAGAAGGATCAGGTGGGGAGATGAGAGAGGTTGCGCTAGCCATTGCATCTGCATGTCGATTATCTTTTCGTGGGATGTTGTCAATGGTCAATGAGTCAAATTTGTCTAAAAGTTTCATGATAAGGTCTTTGTAATTTAATAACTTGTCATGTTTAGTTTGATATGTGCCATTGATTTGTTTAATAACCAATTATGAATCGCCAAAGATCTAAATATGTCTAACGTGAAGGGATAACACAGCTTGTAATCCTGCAATCAATGCTTCACACTCGGTTGTATTATTTGTACATAGGAATTTCAAATGGTAGGATAAGGGAATAGGGTTACCATCGAGTGGAATCAGGACTATACCCGTACCGGAACCTATTCAGCACTTAGATCCATCAAAGAATAACTTCCATGATTGTGTGTCAATGGCTAAAACCTAATCATCGAGAAAGGAATGAATGGGCGGAAATGTTGATGGAGAAGGGGCATCAGCTAAGTGATCGGTTAAAGCTTGACCTTTGATTACTTTTTGGGAGATAAATTTTAGATCAAACTCAGTTAGCAACATTACCCACTTAGCTAAACGGCCAGAGAGATCAGTTTTACTAAAAAGATATTTGAGAGGATCAAATTTTGTGACAACTTGTACTTCAGCATTTAGTAAATAGTGTCACAACTTACTAGTAGTGAATACAAGAGCCAAACATTGTTTTTCAATTGGTGAATAGCGTATTTCATAATCGATTAAAGTGTGACTAATTTAATAAATAGGATGCTCTTTACCATGATCATCATGTTGAGCCAACAATGTTGTGAGAGCATGGGCAGATGCAACGATGTACAAGATAAATGGTCTATGAGGTACAACAGGTTGTAAAATAGGTGGAGTAGCTAAATATTCCTTTAGTTTTTCAAAAGCTTTTTTACAATCATCATTCCAATCAAAAGGAACATCCTTTTTAAGAAGAGATGTGAATGGTGATGTGTAGTCAGCTAAAGAGGCGAAAAAATGTCTAATAGCCTGGATTCGTCCTTGTAACGTTCGTAATTGTGAAATATTATTGGGAGGTGGCATATTAACAATTGCATCAACTTTGTATCCACCTCAATGCCTTGATGAGATATGATAAATCCTAAGAGTTTACCGCTTTCTACACACAAAAAAAACTTTTTTGGATTCAATCACATGTTATATTGCTTGATTCATTCAAAGATTTTGCAAAGGACAGTTATGTTGTCTTGTCGAGTTAAAGATTTGGCAAGGATATCATCAACATAATCTTCTAAGATTTGATGAATGTAATCATGGAATATTAATGTCATTACACGTTGATAAGTTGCACCGGCATTCTTTAAACCAAAAGGCATGACAACCCAACAAAATTTTCCCCAAATAGTGGTGAAGGCAGTTTTGTATTGATCACAAGGATTAATAAGGATTTGATTATAACTAGAGAATCCATCCATGAATGACAACAAAGCATGTCCAGCAGTTGAATCCACAATCATATCAATATTAGGAAGTGGAAAATCATCCTTCAAAGAGGCTTTATTCAAGTCTTGAAAATTAGTACACATCCTAATCTTGTTGTCGGGTTTTGCAACTGCAACAATGTTTGAGATCCAAGGAGAATAATCAATAAGTCATATAAAGCAAGCATCAAGAAATTGCTCAAGCTCTTCTTTAACTAGCAGTGCCACTTTAGGATGCATTTTACGAATCTTTTGGCGAACAGGTCTAACAGTGTTGTCAAGGACAATGTTATGCATCACAATGGTCGGGTCTATTACAAGTTTTAGAGGATAAAGCGAGTGAGAGGACACCCTTGAGGGTATCATCTAACTTGTCAACATCATCACTACTAAGTGGCTTGGATGAGATGTTATTACGAATTTGAATCATATGCTTAATGGGATCATTTGAGGTATTGTTTGATTCATTTTGGAGGTTTGCTATGGTTTCCTCAATATAAGCTGATCGAAAAGGACTACAAAAGATAACCGAAAATGGAATTTGTAAAATTCTAAGACTATCCATAAATGCCATGAGGAGAAATGAAATCTATGCTAAAAAAACTAGAGGAAATCAAACTGAAACAAAAAGGAAATGACAGAAAACATAAATATGCAATGCAAGAAATTAAAATCTAGAAATTTTGATAAAAGAATGTAAAGGGACTGATTCGCCCTAGGTGGCGAATGAGTCCCAAGAGATGAATTTTTTTAATGTTTTTCTGATTTTTAGTATTTTTTTGTGTTTTTTTGGAAAATCTGAACTCCGTATACTGTAACTTCATAATGCAAATGCAGACATGAAAGAAATTCCCTAATATAAGATAAGGAATGCTTTTACTAAGGCAATGTTTGTAAGAAATCTAAATTATGCAAGAGCCTACAATGAAAGAGACCTAAAATGCAATTTAGAAATGTGAATCAAAATGTTATTATGTTCAAAATGTCAGGTTCACCAGAATGAAACATAGATTTTAGGACCCAAAATGCTTGCTCTCTTCCTAAGTTTTTCAACTAGAAAGAGAGAGATTTAGATCCTAAAATGCTAGATGTTCATTAAAATAAGGAAAAGTGTGATGTGATATGATGTAAATGAACTTAACTAAATGCATTTGATTCATTAAAATGACTGAAAAATGAATGCAAAACTAAGATTTATGCCTTGTTTGAAAACACAATGTGATATGCAGAAACTATGAAATAATGATAAAAAATGCAATATTTAACTAAACAAAGGGTTGTTTCTAAGAATGTGTGCACCTAGAAATTTGTAGAGGACTGAATTATAGACTTAAAATCTGATTAAATCTGGAATTTTGTTGACTGGGACTCATTCACCAAGGGTGGCGAATCAATCCCAAGTCAAGTCTTTTTCTGGACAGAACTTTATTTTTGACTGTCGAGGACCTAAAATGACATCTAGCTCAATTTTTCATCCCAGGTGGGACTCATTCACCAAGCATGGCGAATCAGTCCACCTACAGATTTTTGCAAACTCAAGATTCAGATTTGCACCTTGATACTTCTTCAGCAAATTCTGACAGAGTCCCAATTCCAAATCTCTAAAAGTCCCTGCAAAATAGCTTAAAGTTGTTGATCTAATGGGGGGTTTTCCTTGGTCAAACCCCAAGATTGGTAATTAAACCTTGAATAGAAATAAATATGCATAAATCCTAGTCTTAGATGTGTTAAAGACTAAGAAAGGTTGAATCATGATAAAAACCCTATTATATTGCTCTAGAATAAGTTATGCAAGAATGAGTGAAAGGATGCAAGATCTTTATCCTAGAAACCTTACAACACGTAAAACAAGGATAAGAAATAACATGCAAATGCTAAGTAATCACAATAAAGACCTTGATCTAAAGATTGAGTAACAATGGAAGATGGAATCAATAGGAAACCAAGTCCTTAGGCATGATTTGGTGGCTAGTTGCACCTCTTCACCCTAGATTTATTCATGATTCACCATAGGCATCCATCATCAACCCTTTGCAATATTGGATCTTGACAATATGAGTGAGCTCCAAGACCTACAAAAACACTAGTTTGTTGTCCTAAAACTTCAACTTTTGCTTATGAACTTTGTTGTAATATGCTTTTTGCTCTCGAGATGATAAAAAGTGATTAAGAAGTTGTGTAAAATGACTTAAAATGTGTATTTATAGGCAACAACAACTTATTTTCCTGTTAATTAGACCTAAGAGGCCTACATTCACTGGAAATAAGAAAAAAATTGATTAAATTCCCGCTTGATTTTGAATTTTCCCTCAAAGGGGATTCATTCACCACCCTTGGCAAATGGGTCCCACTACTATTATTTGAAGATGGGTTGTCGGGATATGATGTCATTAAGTTTTGTTTGTCGGGTTTTATGTGATTTCTCATATGAAAGGGGCCTCTAGATCAAAATTAATAGGTCTCAGGGGCCTATAAATGCCATTTTAAGGGGGAAATGTTATGAAGGGACTGAAAAGTGGGTCTAAGTATACATGAAATTGTCTCTTTCTTCAAGAGGGTCCAATTTTTTATGACACAACTTCATCTACAACTTTACTGGTAACTTTAGGAATAATAGCCAAAGCAAAATTGTTCATGCTTCATAACTTCAAAAAATCTTCTTGCATCAACAAAACAAACTATAGAATTACCACAAACTTGAACATTTTCCTCCTTCAAAGGTTTTAGCTTGTGCTTCACTCCATCTTTTGCAATTTTGTAGGTGTTAGCACACCCATCATGTATGGCTTTTTGGTCATATTTCCATGGCCTTCCAAGAAAAATGTGACAAGCATCGATAGGGATGATATTACATAGAATTTCATCATGGTAATTCCCATTAAAAATTCACATTACATTTTTCACCTACCAACATTTTCTGATTATCTTTTACCCAAGCAATCCGGTATTGATTTGGGTGTTTTCTCCTCTCAAGCTTTAACTTTTTCACCATCTCATCAGACACAAGATTGTCCATGTTGCCACTATCAACTATGATGTTACACACCTTTCCTTCACACTTGCACCTTGTTTTGAACAACTTCTTTCTTTGCATAGGCTCACTATCTTCACTCAAGAGTTCTCTCCTTGTCATCAAAACCTCTCCATCTTCAGCATCTTTAGATTGTGAAGAACATGCCTCTTCCTCATTAATAGTTGCTTCTCTCCTTTGGTATTCTTTTCTCCTTTTTGGCTTCTCTTCTTGTGGGAAATCATAGGCTCGGTGCCCTTCTCCACATTTTTAACAAGTGCCTCTAAATGGGCCTGCACCATAACCATGTCTTCTATCTCTACCTCTAAAATTTTGGTCTCTTGAGCTTTTTCCATCCTCATTTTTTTTTTTCCTATTGCTTCCCTCTTCATTCTTGGAACTCTTTTGCTAATTTTCTTCATTTTTGTATGTTCTTCCTCCTACTTTTCCTCCATGCCCACTTCCTTTATGCTTGCTTTCAAATCTCTTGTTCAACCTTTCCTCTATCTTTAATGACATTTGATAGGCATCCTCCATTGTCACAACTCTAACCAATGCCATTTCTTCTCGAATGCTTGATCACAATCTGTTCATGTACCTTTCCATCTTCTCCTTGGTTAGTTTTGAATGTCCAATTCTTTTGAGGATTTTATGGAATTCTTTTGTATACTCTTTAACACTTTTTTTTCCTTGCTTCAAACCTTGCATCCTCTTGAGCAAATATAATTCATAATCTACTGGTAATCTTCTCTTTCCATCTTCTTCCCCTTTCTAATTGGGCTTCTCTCCACCATATTGAAACATTCCCTTTGACCCTTGTCTTAGAAAATCTCACTTTGTCAGGGTCTTCTACCTCCTCAAATTTGAAATACTCTTCCATTTTGTTTAGCCAATTTATCAATTCTTTTGGGTTCAAACTACCATTGAATGTAGGCACCCCCATCTTCGATCTCTTTCCCATTTTTGTTAAAGCTTTCAACAGTGGGTCATTTGCAACTACTGCAATTTCTTCTCTTTGCTCAGTATCTAAACTAGCATTCTCTATATGTCCATCTTCCTCTTCAGCATACTCACTTCTTGGGTCTCTTATTCTTGCAAATCCTCTCCTTATCTCATATTGCAAATTTTCAACTTGCCTTCTCAAGGCTCTAAATTCATCATCTCTAACAAAATTATCTACTCTTCATCTCCCTCTTCCCCTACCTTGTGGAGCTTCTTTGGCAAACATTTTTTCAACACCACACTCATAGTCCTAGTGTAAACTTCCTCTCTTTAGCAGTCTGTTTACACACATAGGATCAACTTCTCTAATAGCACTAATGTATTAACTATTTAATTTAAAATAATTTTCTGCAAATAAAAATTAAAAAGCTCACAAATAATTTTCACACACGTAGAGAGAGAAAGAAACATAATTTTAAGCCTATGTTGTAGTGTGCAATTGGTAATTTTTTGTATTATTAAATAGGAAAATCAAGCTATTACATTCCAATCAAAGGTGAAGGTTGTAAAAATCCATATAAAACCCCTAGAAAACATCTACAATCTGATTTGCATCAGCAAATCAAATCCTAGAAACAATCTCTTCTCCAACACCTGTAGCTTCAAAACCTCTCTCACAATCAATGCCTTCAATCTACACAACCTGTGTTGATTTTTCCTCTGTCAACACTCTCAAAACCTGTCAATCTAACAATGGAATCACCATCTGAAGGTAAGCAGCACCCTTCTTCTCATCCTGTGGTTTTCTTCTCTGAAAACTCCCTCAAAAATGGAATAAATTCAACTTTTATCTTCCCATGCTTTCCTGGAATGACATTTCAATGCATTTCATCAATATTTAGCTTGCATTCCAAAACACGCCAGGAAAATCAATGCCCACCTCCATGAAGGGAAAATAAAATATAATTTAATATTCAAGCCCTAATAAAATATATATTTTAATCCTCCAAATTTAGTCAAAATACAATATGGGCTTTAAAATGGCTTTCATACTTTCTCAAATAAAGAAAAAAGAAAATTCCTCAACCTGGGCACCCACCTCATGGGTTCCTATATTTTATGAGTTGTGGAAATTGAAAATAGGAGTTACAAAACAACTTAATTGCTCCCATAAACCCACACCATTAAATTTATTTTCCTGTTTTTCAATTTAAAAGCATATTCTCCATAATTCCCCTTCACCAATTTGACCCAATTTGAAATCAAATCCAAATTCAAATTTTCCCACATCACAAAATATTTAATTTCACACCAAAATATGAATTTCAAAAATCAAACATGAAATCCAACACACCAAAATTGAAAAATTCAAAAATGACACCTTCAAGTTGACATTGGATTACACTGAGCCATGGATGCTTTTGCATCATTATATCTCATGATGATTTGCTTCATGATTCTTTCCTCTCACAATGATGTGGATGTCTATATATTTTACACCCATTTCTATCTTTGGAACCTTTGTTGATTCTTCACTGTTCATTGCCATTTTTTTGTTGGTTGATGAAGTGAAACAATATTTTCATATTTTTTCTATATATCTTGCTCCTCTTATTTTTTCTTTGATTCTTTAGTATAATCTTTAGTAGATTCTTGAATTTTCTCTTCCTTGACTTTCCTTTAGTCTTATTATGTATAATAGCCTATAATTTTTTTTCTTTTCATATCAAATTTTTATGAACTTACTATGAAAATTAACATTTATTATTCCCAGAGATTCTACCCAATAATAACAAGGAACATTATCCAGCCCATCTATATCCAATGCACAAAATTTTGAATGCAAAACATATTTATCCATCAAGAGCTTCAAATATTTAAAAATTTGAATATACTTACCTTCTATTTTACTATCCTTAATTTAATTTTACTATTATTTAGTTGCTTATATAATTATATGTTGATGAATTTATACCTATTAATAGGGTTAAAAAATATCTTTTGAATACCCCCATGAAATTGATGAATTGAATCTTCCATCCTTGGAACTAAAATACATGTAATTTTATACTTCATCTTATCTTTATCATTCTCTATTGATTTAGTCATTCTTCTCCTCCTCCTCCTCATATTATTTTATTTTTTCCCATCTATTTAAGAAATCTTATTCCAATTTGTCCTAATAAAGAAATCTCAATGCACAATGACACATACTAATTTTTAGCTTCACCTTTTGAGTACATGGAAAAAAAATCTTTCCAAAATATATTTCAATCATAAGTTACTTTATAATGGTTCCACTATTCTAATGCATATCCATTTTCATAGAATCAAGAAACCCCATTAAAATTAAAGTTTCAAAAAAAATCCACCTATCTCTCCATATCATTGGCACTAGTTTGATAAGATCATTTCATAATTTTGTTGACCTCAAAATAAACAAAAACAATAATATACCCTAATCAATTGGGGTGAGCTTTTTAGAGATGTAAATAATTTTTTAAAAAAAAAAATTATTTGTATCTTATAGAGTAAATTTATAAAGAAAAAAAAAATCAACAATTCACTCATATTTGATGAAAAAAATTAAATTTCACATAATAGCTTCCTAATTGAATCCTCAAATGCTAAAAAATTGTAAAAGAATGTATAGTTGTTTGTGAGATATAGAGAAATCTTATAAAACATTGTTTTGTCCTCACCTTTTCCCAACTCATAGCTCTAATACTACTTGATAAGATCTACACATATAATAATATAAACAAAACAATATAGAATATAAATCAAACACAAAATAAGATATATTTGTGAGCTAGGATATCTTAATATCCAATATATCCATAAATATAATAAACCCTAGAGGTAGAGAAATGATATACAATTCCTTTTATAGAATTAAATCACTCCATGTTATATCTCCAAGAGATCTGAAATACATAGCATAATACATATGTTCTTATAATAATAGTCACCCAGATTGTATAGTCACCCTCCTAAAACATAAGGGTGAGGTAAAGCATTAATCTCAGTGTGGGTCTACTCATTACCTAATATAATTAATTATACAAGTTGTCTACATGACCCAATATAACAAACTTAAGAGATGTGTGTCACACATCAACATCTTCATCCCTATATACATTATAATTTCACAGTGCTGAGGTAAACCACTAATCTCAATGTAGACTTACTCATTACATAATATAATTAATTATACAAATTGTCTACATGACCTAATATAACAAATTTAAGAGATATTTGTCACACATCAATATCTTCATCCTTATATACACTAGCATTAGCATTTGCACCGGAAAATGGTGCAAGGGTTACACCGATAGAAAAATATGTATAAGTTAATATGTTAGAGAGTACAATTTTATGTATACAATTTTTAAATTCAATCTTAACTTAAGATTGATGATTTGTCTAACATATTTACATACATATAGTTTTATCCACATAATCCTTGAATCTCCTTTACGTGCAAGTCATGCAATCTATTATATAAAATATATAGAAAATAATTAATATATAATATAAAATATATATAATATATTAATTATATTTATATTATATAAAAATATAATAATTATATATATTTAATAGTTTTTTTAAAGAATATAATATATAATAATAATAAGTAATATAATTATAATATTTATAATTTATTTTTTAATATATAAAATATAAATTATATTTTAATTATGCCCTAATGTTAAAACCTACATGTGCTCATTATTAGGATTTTGGATGTAATTTTCATTTTAATAAACATACTCTAAAACCCTAGTCGAAACCTTATTTTTTAGGCAGCTGGCCGAATTGGAGAAGTGAAAAGTGAATACTAGCAAGGAAGAGTTTGGAGGAGTGGAAATCAATAGCAGCAGATAAAGCAGCAAAAAATCCGCGAAAAACAGTCGGAAAAATGGCAAAAAAAAAATTGTCAAAAAAATGGTGAAAATTTATGAACGGCTGATTCGTTTAATCGTCTTATATTAATAGTCAATGGTGGAGGGAACTGTATACCAATGAAAAAGAGTTGTATATAGATGGTAGACAGGAGTTGTATACGATGAAAAAGAGTTGTATTCCAACATGAGACAGGTTTATGAACGTTCACTCTATATATAGTCTATCGACTAATAAACCTCTTAGACAAAAATAGAAATAAAAACAAAATCTTTAAAATAAAATAATTAAAAAACAACCCACAAAGTAGCACAAATAATTAAAATAATTCTGAAACTATCATAACCCACAACTTTATTCCCTCTCACGCTGGACAAGGAAACATTCCACATACTTTCGGCAAATGAAAGGCATGTTTTAGCTTACTATGTAAATTACCATGCAAATGAGCTTACTGTGTATGCATTCATGGCTATTAAGTGCATCAAGAATATAACGGACATGTTCATCCTTCAAATCTGCTTAAGACCCAATTATCTCGTCCATCAGCTGTTGTATAAACTACGCAAGGTTGCAATACCAATCAAATCTGGTTAAGAGCCAATTATCTTACCAAAATAAATATGAGTATATGATATATAAAGTAAAATGTACTATTATTACTATTTTATATTACGTAGAAGAATCTTGAAAACTGTTGTAGAAGAAAGGTTGAGCTTTATTTCAACATCTGCTTTAACTTTTTAATCTAGCTTCCTCCCTGAAACAATTCAATTTTCTCGATGAAATTTTTTTACATCACATTGTTAACTAGACTTCAATTGAAATAAAACAAAAGAGTCATCCCAATACAAATTATTTGATCACCTCTTTGCCAGTTTTTCATGCTGCATTTTAAGAAGTAATTTGTGGAGTTGATGATTTTATGAATTTTATTTTTTTTCTTATTTTTATACAATCAATTTAAATTAAAAAATTTCAACTGTGTAATTTTCTTTTAAAATATTATTTCTTTTCTCTGTTAAATTATGAACATAATGCAAGGTAAAGAATTTGCATGATAAGTTTATGCAATTAATTAGTGCAATACATTTTTCCTGCAAGAACATCCTTGACTTGCTTACCTCAAATTTCTGTCTTCAATAATTTTCCTGTTCTATAGAATTTTGAACACAGAAAAAATGAAATGCAATATTAATAATATTTTCTGCAGGTAAAAAGTGGAGGGAAAATTGGAAACCAATGTAAAAGAAGCAAAAAAAAATTGTGAAGTGATGTCTTCTTCAATATGCAACAGTCCTCCATTTTTCCAACTTATTTTCAATTCTTAAGCAATAACTACTCCATAAAAATAGATAAAAAATCCAAATTATTCAATCCTCATAAATAAAAAATTTCATAGAGAGACTCTAGAAAATTGTTTTAAAATCCATAGTTGCCGGGAGACTGCCGAGAGACGCAGGGTACTGGCACTGGTACGGGGACAGGGACACCCATCAAATTAATTAGGGTACGTGAGTTAAATGAATAAGGAGACAACTATTTTATATGTAAATGATTCACAAGAAATTTTGGATATGGGTACTGGGGACTGGTACGTTGTCTATGTTCCCATAATAAAAAATCTCCACAACTATAATTTAAACAGTAACATGGAGACATAGATTTCTCTTATAAGATATTAACTCTTAACACGCTTCACATTTTCAGCCCTTCCAAATGCTTCGCCTTGGCGTTTTGCCATTTCAATATATTCAACCACGCATGCTGTGATTTTCTCCACCATCTCCGCTTGGTTACTGAAACAGAAAGGTGTAATATATTATAGAGACGATCCCAAATGAAATAAAATCAAATAATATTCAAAATGTATTTTACCCTTCACTAATAAAGCCTCCCATGAGTGAAACCCTGCGCAGAGCGTTTTTCTATTTCTCAAGCGTTGGAGTACTAAATTTTCAGGCCTTCTTATGCTTTCGGAAAGCTTCTGCGAACACACCATTCTTGTCCTCCATTCGAACCTCAGAGGACCGAACTTTCCAAAACTCGGGAACAATTGGAGCCCCAGTTTCGATGATCAAATGGAGCTCATCCAAACACCACTCGGATTCTGCGTAGTTGGGAGACAGGATTACAATATGAACAGCAGCTGTGCGTATTGCGCAAGTTATAGCTTGAGGAATGTATTGCCACACTCGTATAGATTTTTTGTCCAAAAACACTTTAAATCCTATATTGTGAAGATTATCATATATTAAACTTGCTAGAGATTGTTTTGTATCCTTTCCACGGTGATTAATGAAAACCTGATAAGCAGATGTGGGAACAAGATAATGGCAGCATGGATTGGAATGAGATAGCGGGGGTGCAGAGTGTGAAGGAAAAATATTTCCCATGGCATGAAGATACTTGGTAACATATCTGTCACCCATATAAATAGATTGAAGAATAATGTTTCCCATTAGATTACATTGTGTGATTGATCATTAAAGATAAAATAAAGTGACAATATTGGTGTTGAAAGTTTCTCAAAATTTCATCAATTCAAACATTATTAAAACTATAAAATCTAAAATCTAAATATGATTAAAATCTAACAACGCTTTTTAAACTCCTCATTATTTCCCCTTTCCTTTTCTAGTAATTTTTTATTTATTTTAATGGTTTCCACTTTATTTCTAAGAAAAAGTCCAGTTGCTAGACAGACTTTCAAATAACACACTTTTCTAAATCTATCAACACATGCATGTTGCTGTCAGCTATTAGAAATAGAGAGCAGAACTTGGAAGGAACATAGTGGCCCATCCCCACCGGCCATCTCCACTCAGAAATACAATTAAAAAATTGAAGCAGAAAACAGGGGAAACGGCTATCCAGCCCCTAGAATGTACCCGGGCATGGATAGTCATCCCATACATCATAACTGCTGTTTTTCATTCTTCAGAGCAAGTTAACTTCCTTTTCACTCTAGTTAACTGTAATATTGTTTGGAGCCAATAGAAAACTACAGTTTACTCTGCTTTTTTATTTTTTTGTTTTAATCCCCACGTCTTTTTCCAGCAAGAACAGAAATATCTCAAACTCCTATTACATACCAGTCACAAGATTTGATTTTTCAATAGTAATTTATTAATTTTATATATTATAAATATTTTTTAAAAAATAAAATTTTATTAAATTGAACTTTGTATTAAGAAATTATTTGAAATTTTATTTTTAATTAATAGTGTTAATATAAATTTTAAAAAATATAAATTAGATAAAAATAAATTATTAGAAAAGATAGATTTTTTTAATAATTAAATAAAATATTTATTATTAATTTATAAGAATTATATAAAAATTGAAAAAGAAACCCAACTTAAAATTTATATGAATTCATTTGAAAAATGCTCATTATGTTTAGTTGAAAACTGTTGATTTTTGTAGCTCGAAAGGTGGGATATGGATTTGTTTTAAAGCAACTCAAGATTAGATATGCTTTAAAACAATTCGAGATGGATTTTTAGCAACAGCAGGATTTTTATTCTTTAATAGAATGTTTCCAAGTTTGTGAGAATAAGATAAATCCAAGAGTGATTTTATGTGTAATTAAAGCCAAAGAAAGCAAGGAAAGATTCTTTCCTTGCACGCTAAGTAAAGCAGCTAGGCTCTATAAATGTAAGATTGTTGTAGCAAACTCATATTGTATTTTCGAAAGAAAATTTTGCTATTAGGCTGAATAGAAGATCCAACATTTGCAGGTTTTTCCCTGCATTGGGGTTTCCTGGGTATATCTGTGTTATTGTCTTTTTGTTTGACTTTTTGTTATTTTTGCTTCCGCTATTATTAGTTGTTAATTAACCTAGTTGTATTAATTGTTATAAATCAGATTTCTGTCTGTGAATTTATTGTGCAATTAATTTGTTGCTGGGTTATAGAAATTAACATGGTATCAGAGCTCTAAACTCTGAATACGAAGCCAAGATTTGTGATGCAGATTTCAAGAAAAAAAAAATCATATTTTTGTCTCTAGTTCTTTTGTGGCTATGGCAACCAGTGTTCGATACGAGGACAGGCTCGAGGGTTCGTCTAACTTCTTGCAATGGAAGGTTCATATTACATGTGATATCAAGGAGAACAGGTTGTGGATCTATGCTAGCACATAAGTGACCACCATCAAATGATCCGATTGCATTAGATTCACATGAAGTCAAAGAGGCCAAGGCTCGGAGGATTATTCTGGATGGAGTAAGAGATCATTTAATTCCTCATTTATCGGGGAAAGACACTGCCAAGGAGATGTGGGATACGCTCACAAAACTTTATCAGAGTGACTATCAGAGTCGTAAGATGATGCTCAAGGACAAATTGCATAATACCAAGATGTCCAAAGGTGAGAGTGTGACCTCTTACTTGTCCAAGCTGACACAGGTTAGGGATGAGCTTGCTGTTGTTGGAGAGATGATTAAAGAAGATGAGTTGGTGCGTATAGCCTTGAATGGTTTTTCAAAGCACTAGGAAGTGTTTTTCAAGTGTTGTCGGCAAAGATCGGCTACCTGATTGGGCAAGACTTTGGGATGATTTTGTTCAGGAGGAGATCCATGAAGGTGCTCATCGAGGAGATCAGACGAAGAAGGGTCAAGATGAAAATCTTGCTCTTGCAAGCAATGGTAAGAAGAAGTCCAATAAAGAGCAATCGCAAGGTTCTTCTTCCAAGAGTGGGAAGAAGAAAGATCTGAGCAAGATTAAATGTTTTTTCTGCCATCAGATGGGTCACATGCCAGTCAATGTCCGAATAAGAAAAATAAGGACAAGCAAAAGAAGCAATTTGCTGCTACAGCGGAGGTGGACGAGTTTGCATCACGATTTGAAAATGAGTTTTCACTCATTGCCTGTCTCTCAAGTTCAATTACCAACAGGGTATGGTATATTGACAGTGGGGCTTCTCGCCACATGACGGGAGTCAAAGAATGTTTCACCAAGTTGGAGGAGAAGAAGTTGGATCTCTATATTGAGCTCGGAGACAATGCCAAGTACCATGCAACTAGTATTGGCACTGTCAAGTTTCAGAGGGAGTCTAGTAAACCTTTGTTGGTGGAGGATGTGTTGTATGTCCCTGGCATGACAAATAATTTAATCTCGGTTTCTGCTTTGGAAGACAAGGGTTACATTGTGACCTTTGAGAGGGGAAAAGTCTATATTCATCCCAAAGATTCTAAGGTTGCAAAAGTGATTGGAGTCAGGCATGGCAGCTTGTTTCGATTACAGTGTAAGCCAGCACATGCATTGGTTAGTAGTGTAAAGGGATAGGAGAATTGTGGCATAGGAGGATGGCTCACCTTTACCATGGAGCACTTAATATTCTTAAGGAAATAGTGACGAGGCTACCTGAGATGAAGACAGAAAAGCATGAGGTGTGCAAGGGTTGTGCTCTTGGGAAATATGCCAAGACCAATTTTCCAAGCAGTGACACTAGATCCGAAGGGATTTTGGATCTTGTACATTCAGATGTGTGTGGGCCCATGTCAACAACATCCTTGAATGGATATAAGTATTATGTTACCTTCATTGATGATTTCTCCAGGAAGACGTGGATAGATTTCATGAAGAATAAAGATGAGATCTTCAGTAGGTTCAAAGAGTTTAAGGCTCTCATGGAGAACCAAACTAGGAAGAAGATCAAGATACTGAGGTTTGATAATGGAGGTGAGTATACCTCGAATGCCTTCAAATATTTTTGTGCTTAGGAAGGTATCAAGAAAGAGTTGATAGTTCCATACAACCCTCAACAGAATGGGGTTGTTGAACGAAAGAATAGAGCTATCGTTGGAGCAGCCAAGGCCATGCTTCATGATCAAGATCTGCCTTGGTTCTTATGGCAGAAGCTTGCAACACAACTTCTATTTGCAGAATAGGAGCCCTCACAAAGTGTTGGGAAAATTGACTCTAGAAGAGGCGTTCACTGGTAAGAAACCAGATTTGAGGCACATTCACATCTTTAGATGCCTCGTGTATTGTCATATTCCTATTGAGAAGAGAACCAAGTTGGAACCTACTACAGAGAAGGGTATCCTTGTTGGGTACTGTATACACCTAAAAATGGTCACATCACATAGTCTAGTAATTAATTAAATATTTCTAATATTTAATTAAATTTCTGAATTCAATCTGCGTATAAATAAATCTAAATAATTTATTTATATTGTTCATTCTTTCATTTCGATTAAATAAATAAGTTTATTTAATCACTTTTCTTATCCATTTCTTAATTAATTAAATAAACATTACTATTTATTTATATTAATTATCATATAATCTTGGCTTGAATATTTTATTCAAATAAAGATTAAATATTCTTCTCTCCTAATTAATTCTTCTAAAGTTTCATTCATAATTAAATATCCCATTTATTTACTTAATTCCTCTAAAGTCTATTTACAATTCTATATTCCAAATATTTCAAATTCTTCTAAAGTCACATCACAAATAAATATTCCTAAATATTTAATTAAATCTTCTATAGTCCTCGAATCAAAAATCAAACTCACATGAAATTAAATATATTTATTTATTTAATATTGCATTATCTTCAACAACCGTGAAACAAACTTCCAAAACAGAAAAATTAATTTCTCTGTTCCTGTGCAAGCTTGTTCCCGTGGGTTGAAGACAAGGCTCCATTCTTCTCTCCAACCTCCCAACATTCTCCATCTTCCTCTCAACCTCTCCATCTCTCACCATTCAAATCTACCAAACAATCTCACAGCCATTGATCTTTGCCAGCCAGGCTCTTGCCTGCAAAAAGCTATAAAAAAGATTGTCGGGTCTTTGAAATCATATAGAAGCTTTCATACAGGAAAACTATACCAAAATTGCAATAGCATAGTCTTATAGCATCCATAGCATTCATAAATTGTAGAATCATTCCATATCATGGCCAATAATCTTCATAGTTTAGTTTTAGAAGCATCCATAATCCACAGCCCCTGTGCATAATCTACAGCCCCTATGCATATCTGTATCGGCATTTTCAATCCACCAGCATATAGGATAGAGAAGTACTTTCCTTTTTGCACACTCATTCTGCAGGTTGCCATTCAGAGAAGCTTTGCTTACACAATCTAAGAGCAACAGCTTCAAACAAATCCCTAAAGATAGAGAAAAATGGAACGGTTCTGAAGAAGCTTTGATTGAATTCTCTTATTTCATTTTATTCAGTTTTATTTAGTTTAATGTTTTATTTGTGTGATTTTTTATCTTATTTTGATACTCACATATTTATCAATAGGTACAGTGAAAATTCTAAGGTTTATCGGGTTTACATTCCTACTCTCAGGAAAATAGTGGTTCGCAGAGATGTGAAGTTTGAGGAAGAAAGGGCTCTTCAGAAGTCAAGCAACTTGATGAATGAGGAGGAACACTCACCCACAGTTGAGGTAGCACAAATTTCTCAAACTTCAGTCACACAAGCTGGAGAGCAGAACAAGCAGGATGATCAGATAGAGGAACAAATAATTCCTCAGCCTCATATTCCTATTAGTGAGAAGAGGAGAAACAGGGCAGCTGAGCAAACATTGAGAGAGGCTCAAGAATATGTAGGTGATCCTCAAGATTCAGTCAGACAAAGAAGGGCTCCCAGACGTTATTCTGATTATGTTGCACTTATGAGTGAATTAATTGAAGTAGAGCCTTCCAGCTTTCAGGAGGCATCCAAGCACCAAGTGTGGAGAGATGCCATGGTGGAAGAGTATTCTTCCATCATGAAGAATAGTGTGTGGGAGGTAGTACCACGACCAAAAGATAAGTCTATGGTGGGCTCGAGATGGTTGTATAAGATTAAGCATGTTGTAGATGGTAGTGTGGAAAAGTTCAAAGCTCGGTTTGTGGCTAAGAGGTTTTCTCAGAAGGAGGGAGTCGACTATGATGAGACTTTTGCTCGAGTACCTAGGTACTCATCCATAAGAGCTATCATTTCTGTAGCAGCACAAATGGGTTGGAGGATTCACCAAATGGATGTAAAGATGGCCTTCCTCAATGGAGTGATTGAGGAAGAGATTTACATAGAGCAGCCAGAAGGATTTGAAGCAAATGAGAGGGATTCTCATGTATGCAGGTTAAAAAGAGCTTTGTATGGACTCAAGCAAGCTCCCAGGGCGTGGTATTCACGTATTGATAGTTACTTGCAGAGTGTGGGCTTCATCAAGAGTGAGGCAGTTCAAACCTGTACTATGTTTAGGTGAAGGGCGAACTTCTCATATTATTGTTATATGTTGATGACCTATTTCTCACAGGGTCAGAGGAGCTCATAGCACACTGCAAGCGGGATCTTGCAGGAGAGTTTGAGATGAAGGACTTGGGGTTGATGCACTACTTTCTGGGATTGGAGTTGTGGCAGAAAGAGGGAGAAATCTTCCTTGGACAAGGGAAGTACTTAATTGATATCTTGAAGCGATTCAGGATGGAAAACTGTAAGCCTATGTCAACGCCACTTGTGACCAATTGGAAGAAGATTGATGCTTCCAGATCAGAGGCAGTGGACCCAACTTTATACAGACAGTTGATAGGCTCTCTTATGTATCTGGTCAACACCAGGCCAGACATTTTTTTTGCAGTGAACTCACTCAGTCAGTTTATGGTAGAACCTAAACGTGTGCACTAGATAGCTGTGAAGCATGTTTTGAGATATCTCTGAAGCACAGTCGATTATGGGCTGAAGTATGTTCAACAAGATGGAATGAAGCTCAAGGGGTTTACTGATGCAGATTGGGCAGCAGTACAGCTGATCGAAAGAGCACTTCAGGGTGCAGTTTCAGTTTGGGATCAGGAGCAGCCTCTTGGTACAGCAGGAAACAGAAGTCAGTTGCACTAAGTTCTGTAGAGGCCGAGTATATGGCAGCTAGTATGGCTACATGTGAGGCTATCTGGCTTCAAAAACTTCTAGCTGGGCTCTTTAATCAGGCGCTGGATCCTACAATCATTTACTGTGATAATCAGAGTTGTATCAAACTTTCTGAGAATCGAGTGTTTCATGACAAGTCAAAGCACATTGAGATCAAGTACCACTTCATCAGAGATTGTGTGGAGAAGGGGATAGTGAAGCTCATTTACATTCCTACGGATGAACAGATAGCAAATATCCTGAAAAAGGCCTTGATGAAGAGCAAGTTTGAGTTCTTCAGGGACAAGTTAGGTGTTGTGCAGAACACCTTCCTCGCTAAGAGGGAGTTTTGATTTTTGTAGCTCGAAAGGTGGGATATGGATTTGTTTTAAAGCAACTCAAGATTAGATATGCTTTAAAATAATTTGAGGTGGATTTTTAGCAACAGAAGGATTTTTGTTCTTTAATAGAATGTTTCTGAGTTTGTGAGGATAAGATAAATCCAAGAGTGATTTTATGTGTAATTAAAGCCAAAGAAAGCAAGGAAAGATTCTTTCCTTGCACACTAAGTAAAGCAGCTAGGCTCTATAAATGTAAGATTGTTGTAGCAAACTCATATTGTATTTTTGAAAGAAAAGTTTGTTGTTAAGCTAAATAGAAGATCCAACATTTGCAAGGTTTTTCCCTGCATTGGGGTTTCCTGGGTATATCTGTGTTATTTTCTTTTTGTTTGACTTCTTGTTATTTTTGCTTCCGCTGTTATTAGTTGTTAATTAACCCAGTTGTATTAATTGTTATAAATCAGATTTCTATCTGTGAATTTATTGTGCAATTAATCTGTTGTTGGGTTATAGAAATTAACAAAAACATGCTTTATCATTTATTTTGATGAATTGATTCTTATAAATGTTGATGTAAAATATGCATCTTGATTACAATAATTTAATAATTTTTAGATTTCATTTCTTTATTTTGAATAGTTTAATAGTTTAAGAAATTTAATAGAATGATAATTATGCTTGTTTTAATTTTTTTCCTATGAAATATTTTCCAATACAACCTTTAACATTTTCTTTTATTAATTTTAACTAAGTTATATTATTTTTATGGAATTTGTGCTATGTGAGCTGCAAGGTAAAATCTTAATAGAACATATAGGATCTCTCAAATTAAGATGTCATATTTTATAAATCGTATTTAAGAAAATTTTAAATTTAATAATATTTTTATTTTGTTTAAATATAAAAAATTGAATTTGATTTTATTTATTTTATTTCAAATTTAAAAATTTAAAAATATATACCATATATATAACATAGATAAAAATCTTATACAATTTAAATATTTAAAATATTTAGTTTTAATAAATTGTGAAATTTAAAATCAAAGATTTGATTTTAATTTTGTATATTATATTTTATTTGAAAATAGATATAAAAAATGAATAACCTCATTCAAATTCTAATTTTCTATATTAAAATTAAACTTATTGTTATATTTTTTTTATTTCTCTTATCACTTTGACATATATTTTTTATTAAATTAAATAAATTTAAACTAAATTATAATTTGTTAAAATCTCTTAAATTTTTAAAACTTTACAAAAAATTAATACATTTTAAATGAAATTCATTCATGACATGGTCTTAAATTAAATAAATTTAAAACTAAATAATTTGTTGAAATTCTCTAAATTTTTAAAACTTTACAAAAATTTAATTTATTTAAATGGAAGTATTCTAAGTCATTCATGAGTGTGATGATTAAATCATGATATTGTTGTTGTAGTTAGCAAGAATCAAATATATTTAAAACTTAATTTAAAATATATTTTTTTCTCAAATTAAAAACTATTTTTTTCCTTTTTTACAAGGAAAATGATTACATCATTCATTATTTTGACTTAGATGAAGAATTCAATTCTACATATTTTTCAAATTAAAAATATGTTTTCCTTTTTCACAAGAAAATTGACCACAACTTTAATAAATGAGATTGCATTAAAATTCCTAGTTGGGGAAGGCATCTAAGAGTCCCTAGAATTTGGCATAGAAAATTCTATTCAAGCTCATTTCCCTAAAAATATTGTATTACATATGGAAGCTAAACAATCATCTATTATAGCCAAACAATCTAGGATAGGCATCATTTGTGTATAAACAAGAAGATCATGTAATATAATGACACACTACTTTACTTGCAATCATGAAAATTTATTGGAATTCACATTGTTTATGTTGTGTGTATGAATGAAGTAAGGTCTTCTTCATGTTCGTTAACTTAAGGTAAATGACACAATATGAATATTATCAAAATTAATATAATAAAATTAATATACTAATCAATAAGTAGACATAAAAAATGCAAACCATATGAATACCATATTTACATGGAGAAACCCTTATATAAAAATATTTGTGCCACAAAAAGAGACCCAAGCATGTATTGATCTCAATAACAAGTAGGTCCACTAATCAAATCATGTATCCTTTTCACAATAAACTAGCATCCTATAAGTACCTCAAAATAACATTGCAAGCATGGACCATCACATGCCTCTAATATGTATAAAATTAAAAAAATAGAAGCTATCAAGTGACATTATTCAAAAACAATCAGTCAAAATCATAAGCCATGTCAAAAATGTAATGCCCCATAGTCTCATGGCCAAGAAACTTTAAATGATATCTCATCTTGCACCTCCTACACATCTTACAACTCTCTTATGTGTCGTAAATTTTGTAATATTGAATTTACTAAAAAGTAGGTATTCTATTATAGTTGAATACATAGTAAGAGAAACTAGAAGATAGTAGGTATATATGTAAATGTGATGAAGATTAAAATGGTGTTTATGGGTTATTTAAAATATTGACTATCTAAAATGGTGATGCAATAAATTATATTTCCATAGATAGAGGAATTAAGATAAGGTCTCAACCAATTAGGACTAAATTTACCCATATTTATTTGTATTTCATGTTACTTTTCATAGAGAACCAAATCATTAGTTCTTGAAATAAATAAGGGAGAACACACTAATCATATAACCATTTAAGCCATTGTTAGTCTAGGTGCAAATATTTTGTAAGATACTTACATGATGTTCATAAAGTTCCTTGATTTATTTGAGATAATATTTACAATAAGTATTATCAAATTAGTTAGAACATCAAGTAAAGCTCTTGAAGAGAAGATATTTAAAGGTCAAACCTGCCATAATAATCCTAGCACTATAAGAAAAAATTAAGGTGTAGTGCAAATGGATTCTTATATAGTAAGCCAAAAAATAATATTATAGTTAGATATGGTATATTTGTAAGACATTAAGATGATTTTCCCATTATTCTTAGAGGTTTTTACTTGACCATTGTATTGAGAATTAATATGGTTTTGAAAAATGACATTGAATATGGAATCTATTAAGGTTCTTTTCCACATATTTATCTTTAAATGAATAAATATTAACAAAGATGACAATGGAATGCATTCCAAAGTTTGAGATAATTTTTCCACTAGGAGCCAACAAATTACTTTAGTAGTGGCAAGGAACAAGCCAATAAATTTAACCCATTTAGTGAAGTAAATTGGTAGAAAAAAGGTCTCCAATCATTTAGGCATAGCAATACAAGAAGGAAGGGTTATCATCAAGAAACAACAAAGTAACTAATTTTATTCAAAAAAAAATTAGTATTTTGCATTGCAATTGTTGTCATAGGGATTTGTACCCAATTGTTAAGTTCAAAACTCTTAAACCCCGTGCAACATGGGACTACTCTCAAGTTGTCACGGGTAACCTATGGTGAGAGTAGACCTCCAGATTCATGGGTTGGCTCCCTTTGAATATATCTTTAAATACTAGTGATTCTTATGGGAAAAGGGAAAGAAGGAGGTGCTTGTAATTAAAACCTAATACTAACAGGTGATGCACCAAAAGGTAAAACTTGACAATGTTGTTGAAAATCACAAAACAAGTCAACTAAAGAAGCTACACTATCTCACAACTCTGCTACACATGCTTGCAAAACTGATTCTTATGAAAGGTTTTAGCTTTCTGATGATCATAAAAAAGGAAAAAAATGGTGTTTTTGCAATTTTGATGCAACAAAATAACAAGTTCACATTCACAGACCTGCACTATAACATGCTACCTCTTGCATCAATATTGAAGGAATTTTGATAAAATAAAGGAGAACACAGTATTTTAATCAAATCATCCACTAAGAATACTAAAACCAAAAGAAAAATGAGGAGGAAACAAGCTTCTTTTATTGAAAATCATGAGTCTCTTGCATTACAAATCTGTCAAAACTCACAAGGAATGAGTTACAAAGTATGTATGTTGCTATGCAATAGCCTTGAACAAAACTCCAAACTAGAGAGAAAATGAGAAAAGAATCAAACTTATACAAAAGGCTCCAAGAATTCAAAATTTGAATTTTGGCTCCAATTGACATGATGTGTTGTTAAAACTCCAACCTCTCCCTCAAATTAGGCATCTAACTAAAAGAAACTCCTCAAAATATGCATGAGGAGTTCAAAATTTGAAAACAACCCAAAGGGTCGTGCATAACTGAAAATCCCTAAAAAAAGGTGTTGAAATTGCAAGAAATGAGGATTTAAATGCCTCAAAATCTTCCTTAAGTCAAACTCCAACCACTTGGACTCTTAACTGAAGCTGAATTGATGATGAAATCAACACATTTCCCTATTCTTCCTCCATATGTCTGCAAATCTCCTTAACTGCCTCCAAGATGCATGCAAAGGCTTTTAAAGCTCCATAATTAACTCCCTTTAACTATATCTTTGAAAATTTATGTGATATTTTTATTTTGTGCATTCATAAGTAACTTTTATTTAAAGTGACTTATATTCCATCACTTAAATAAAGTTATAGAAATTTGATTTTAAATACAAAATATAAAGGAGTTTTGATAAAGTCAAAGGCAAAAAGGCTTAAGCTTGATTTAGTCTTATTAAACATTTAAAAGAATTACAAAGGAAAAAATAAATGCTACGCATGGTGAATAAAGCTTTTCCAAAAAACGAAAGGAAAAAATGCCTTTACTTTCTATCGGCCTCTTTTAGGGCTTTCAAACCCTAAAACAAATGGTAAACATTCATTTTCATTTTATTTCATCTTTGTTTCCTTGAGAGGGTGCCACCATTGAGCAACTAGGGTTTGATTTCGAGCCTGAAATTATGCATTCTATGGAACTTTTGAAGGTTCTCTTTGATGATTTTCTCACAAAAACACATGGTAAGCTTGATCTTTGTCATGAATCTAGCTTTTATTTCCAGTTTGAAGCCATTTATGACCTTATTTGGCTGCAGCTATAGCATACAACAAGAGAAGACAGGAAAATTTTAACTGCACCAATATGGACTAGAAGACATGAAATGAAAGGTGTGAAATTAAGAATAATCCCTTGAAGAGGGAATGCCAAACTAGAGGGTAAAAGTAAAGGCATGGTGTTATAAGAAATAGAGAATTCCCTAATGTGCATAATTATTAAGGATTTAGTTAAGAATTGTGGGCTACAGTGAATGTAAAAAGAAAAAAGAGACAAATTAATTAGGAAAATTCATAAAGACCTAGGACTATTGGAGAATGAGAATGGAAGAATGTGTATAGTGACTGATAATTATGAAGTGATAAAAAATATGACATATTGGAAAAAATTATATACATGATAATAAAGGAAAATGAATGAAACTCCACAATACAAGGGAATGGATGATATTTTTATGGGATAAACGAGACAAATGATGCAAAGTCATTGATTTTGGGATAATTTTCTTTAAATGAATAAACTAAGTTTATAGTCTGTAAGAAGGTTTCATAGCAATAAATTGAGATGGATGGATTGAGAAATAAATTAATAGGAGTAAAATAGATTATTGTTAATGGAAATTTAATGATGGAGATTAAAGTAAGGGTTCAAACAAGATTCAACTAATACATAAACAGAGAAAATTTGGTTCAAATAGAGTCTAAGGGGGTGAAGAAGGAAAAAATTGAAAGGAATCTACAATACGTGCGTTATTTATAAATTCCTTCATATTGGTAGAATGAATAAATAGGACAACCCTTATTGATATGTAGTTCATAGGGTAATATATGTGTTGTCTTCAAAAGACTAGTGGAACCTCAAGTGGAAGAAATAAGTAATATACAATGTTTTAAAGTGATCCACCTCACTTGGTAACAACAAGAAAGATGCCTTTAGCTTCTAGAAGTGTACCTTTAAGATCAATACAATCTATAAGGCTTCTCAAATGATACTTCTTGAATGGTAAACCATTTTATATGATAGTTTTCAATGAATGAGGAGAATCAACCGTAGCGAAGAAAAATAATCATGATCCTTAATTCTTAAGAGTGGATCTTGATGAAGCAATTAGAGCACAAAGATTTTATAAATAGATTAAAATCCTTTATTTATGGATAGATAGATAGATAGATAGATAGATAGAAACCATTAATAAAGTACATGGAATTTAGGGGAAAACAAATAGTGATAAATAATCGCATGTACCTTGTATAAATATATCAAATAGCATATTTAATGTAAAGGATTATTTAAGTGCAATAAGTTCTAATATAATACTTTTGATGGTGTACAAAGGTTCCAAGGGATTGGAACTACATGGTGCAACACTTAACTATAAAAAATCCACCATAGTGCTATATTATTTAAGTCGAAATAAGAAACTTAGTCTAGGGGGATATTGACCTAAGATATTTGTAGTATAAAAGTAGAGTTGTAGATTTGAAATCCTTATTAGAATCATTATGTAATACCTTTTTGGGTGAATATTTCTTTCAATATAAAACATCTTGAATTAGTTTCCTAACAAGATATATAGACAACAAACAATAGTACAAGGATAAGAAATAAGTAGCCAAAAAGGGAAGAATATTTTTATACAATTAGAGGAAAACCTCCTTAAAGGAAAGCTAGCTACACTAAATTTTTCTTTTGGATTTCAAAACAACTAACCCAAGGCCCCCACTATCCCATAACTATCATCCATGAGATGTAAGATGGATTAGTCAAAAATTGTAGAAATCATGGTCAAACATTTGAGTCATCAATCAGAGTATAGAGGGGCACAATATTTTGAAAACCATCAAGGCATGAAACCACTTGTTTATGATCAAATTTATCAAAAAAGTGGATAAAAAATCTAGATACCAAAATGCACTCAACCAAAATGACCTACTAGAGTCATGGAAAGATCATAAGATACTTCACTCTTGAAGGTAAGTACATTTTTTTCTAAGTTCCTATCATTTTCTATGTTAAACCATCTTGAGCATAACAAAAAGACATGAGTTTCCAATTTTTCTTATACAATTCTCTTGAACAATTTTTTCTCAATGTGATTTTGGGAAATCTATTCTACCTCTTCATCAAGATCTCATCTATCACTTGTTTAGATAGGAGCTAGCTAAACCATCAATCCCTTCTTTTAGGCCTAAAATTATTGCAATTACTCTAATTCCCCAAAAAAATTATAGTCAGTCTTCCTCCACTGTCTCAAAAAATCATCTAGCCAAGCCAAACACCCCTCAATAACCCAAAGTTCTTATGCAAGATAAACTTGTAAAATCCCCTATAGTTAAGATTCTTGTGCCCCCTACCAACCCTCTAAGGTTAATGTTGTAGATCCCTCTATCTCCACTCCCACTGAAAATGTGATAAAGGAAAATTCATTTTGGTTAATGATTAATCCTCTAAAACTCGTCATTTCCTTAGCCCCAACCCCTCTAACAAACCCCATGTTACCAAGTACCAAGGGTATTGACCTAAAATAGACTGTGTAGATGCCCAAAATAAAGATAAAAAAGTGACTCTATCCACTAGTGTAGCTCTTCAATTATTCTTCACACTATTGAGTACCATAATTGTTTGGGTCTATCAAAAAAAAGAAACCTCCAAGAAAATCATGATCTCCATAACAATGTTATGAAGTAATTTTTTGTGTAGCTACATACCTTTAACCTAAGGTTACAACACATTGAAAAAGTAGTGTTTGATCAAGCTAAAGGCCCAAAAAGTAAATATGTAGATGAGGAAATATGGACTAAGTTGCAAAAATTTGTGGCCTCTTTCAACAACAGGAAAGCCTTGAGAGGAAGTTTCTTAAAATATAGAAAAACTAGGAAGACATTAAGAATAAACTCTATAGCCTCCTAGCGATGAGTAAAGAAACCACCAAGACTATACCCATCAACCTCTACATATTAGAAGGGGGTACTTCTAAAACTAAGGACAAAGAAAGGACCCTAACACTCAAACGCTTGATCCAATGGAGGTCACATTTGAAGAATAAGTTAATTTTTTTTCAAGGAGTCATAGGAAACTATAGGCCTACAACATCAAGTTGATAGTGATTAGTCTACATTTTTTTTATTTCATTTTTTTTCTATATATTTGCTAGCCCTATGTAGGATTTGCTAGTTTCAATCATTTTTCAATTATTTATATTTCATATCTCATGAGACATTTTTTATTTATCTATTATTTCATTGTAATAGTGTCTGGTCCCTAAAATAATCCCAATTTTTATCAATATAAAAAATAATTAATATTATTCTTGAAAAATATTAAAAAATTAATTATTAATATAATAATTATATAATTAAAAGTTAAAAAGATTGTTTAAAATAATATTTTAAATTATATTTTACTAGATAATACAATAATATTTTTATCTATGTTATATATAAAATCAAATTCAAATTCAATTTTTTATATTTAAATAAAATAAAAATAGATTTAAATTTAAAATTTTCTTAAATACGATTTATAAAATATGACGCCTTAATTTTAGAGATCCTATATGTTCTATTAAGATTTTACCTTGCAGTTCACATAGCATAAATTCCATAAAAATAATATAACTTAATTAAAATTAATAAAAGAAAATGTCAAAGGTTGTATTGTAAAATAGCTCATAGGAAAAAATTTAAATCAAGCATAATTATCATTCTATACGTCAACGTTTATAAGAATCAATTCATCAAAATAAATGACAATGCATGTTTTCAAATAAACATAATGAGTGTTTTTCAAATGAATTCATATAAATTTTAAGTTGAGTTTCTTTTTCAATTTTTATGTAACTCTTATAAATTAATAATAAATATTTTATTTAATTATTAAAAAAAATGTTTTTTCTAATAATTTATTTTTATCTAAATTATATTTTTTTAAATTTATATTAACACTATTAATTAAAAATAAAATTTCAAATAATTTCTTAATACAAATTTCAATTTAATGATTTTTTATTTTTTTTAAATATTTATAGTATATAAAATTAATAAATTACTATTGAAAAATCAAATCTTGTGACTACTATGGAATAGGAGTTTGAGATATTTCCGGTCTTGCTGGGAAAAAGATGGACAGTTGCTTGCAGGGATTAAATTTGACGGTCGACCTTGCCTGTCAACAAATTTTTAAATTTTTTAATGACGGTTATCTATTCAAAGGTGCCCTTAAAACATTATGATATACCTTAGTGTAAGTAAAATTATATATAAATCAAATATATATATCATTATAATTCTATATAAATTTTGACAGTCTATCCAAAATCTCTCCTTTCATCTTATACAATCTTCTTAAAATTTTGATTGTATTTTACAGCAAAAATCTCTAAATACGGTCATACAACCATCAAATTTAAGCCCTGGTTGCTTGGCGTGGGGATCAGGGCTTAAATTTGACGGTCGACCTTGCCTGTCAAGCAATTTTTTTGTGACGGTCATTTACTTGAAGTTGCCTATCAAATATTAAAGGTTATCTATTTTAAGAAAAATATATGTAGATTGAATAAACATAAATTACATAGAAATTTTGACAGTTTAACTAAAATTTTGCCTTTCAAGTTGATACAGTCTTCCTAAAATTTTAATTGTATTTTACAGCTAAAATGACTAAATACAGCCATACGCCCATCAAATTTAAGCTCTGGTGGGGATTAAAACAGAAAAATTAAAAAGCAGAGTAAACTATAGTTTTCTATTGGCTCCAAACAATATTACAGTTAACTAGAGTGAAAAGGAAGTTAACTTGCTCTGAAGAATGGAAAACAGCAGTTATGATGTATGGGATGACTATCATGCCCGGATGCATTCTAGGGGCTGGATGGCCGTTTCCGAAAAGAGGAAAGATTTAAGACTTTTTAGAAAGAGGCGATTAAAAACTAGCTAGTAGTGGCTTAGATATAGCAAAACAATGATTTGTAACACAAACTTTTCACTGCCGAAGAACAAATTCGGAACAATGGAATCTGCAAAATTTCTAACAAGCAGATTGAACTATCCGCGTTAAGATGATTAGCACGGTCGCCAAAAAGATGAGGCCGTCTATTCTTTGCAGTACGACACGTCCTTGTTCTTAACTGTAGGTCCGAAATGAACGGAACATTTGTCTCCTCCAATTTAGCGTCCACGCCTCTCCATCCTGCAACTCAGCAGAATCCAATCCAGGAATGCTTTGATAGCTGGATTTTTTTTGTGTTTTGTTCTATCCAAGGGTTTATTGCGGAATCCAAAGCTGATTTGATTGGTGCATGTAGGATCACTTATGGCTGAATCTAAAGGGAGTTCCAGTGGACCTTTTGCTTTTTCATTTAAAGATATTATTCAAATGGATGAACGTTTGACATCTGGGCAATGTCTATGCAGTTCTCTAAAGGTCATTTGATCGTATTTGTTAATTAATTAAAAATAAAGATACTTAATTAAAAAATATGGTCAAATGATCGTATTGAGGGTTGTATAGACAATTCATGTTAATGTAGTTAATTTTCTCATGCAAACTAAGCATGATATCAGAATTGATAAAAAAAATACTGAATAATTTCAGATTGAATGATCTTTGCAAAGAATGTGGAATGACCTAGTGTGGTTATTAATTCAAAAATCATTGCAGGTGATGATGTGCTTTATATCCCAGAGTATTCATAGATTTGTAAATTTAGGGGTTTCAAAACTTCTGTTTTTTTTTTTTTAAATGTAGGAAATATGGAGGTTGTCTTGGTAGGAAATGTTTTTTCTTAGCATTCTTCACAAAAATGGAAGAGACAAATAAATCTTTTAAAGGAGGACCATATTTTCAAAATCAGGCAAAGTTCTTCATTAAGTTTTGCATGCTGGATTTGATCTAATGGAGGAGCTTCCATTTCAGGTTCCAATTTGGATTCACCTTCTTTGACTACCCATAGATTTATCGAGATCTAATATTCATTCAATAGTAGCAGTTCTTGGAAAACTTCTAAGCCTTTCTCATCAAGCAGATGAGTAAAAGGTAACTACATACACCTATATCTATTTAGAGGTTGATCTCAATAATATTTTGCTTAATTCATTAGAGATTAGGTTAGGAAATTTGAATTAGATCCAACTAGTTGACTATGAGGATCTTCCTTTTTGATGTCGTCTAAGTCATGATTATAGGCATCTTCAAATAAATTGCTCAAATCAAGTTTCTAAGGATTTTTCTTCATAGCAAGGTGTTTATATAGAAAAAGCAAATACAAATGAAAAAAGGAAAGCCCCAATTAATATTAAAAGACCTCACTTGAATGGGTTTATTCTAATGTGCTCTTGAAATAGAGGAAGGACTAATATGTGTAAAAAGATTTTTCCAAGAGGATTTCAAATAATAGATTCAATATTTTAGAGAATTTTAAGAATTTTGATTCTACTTTGGTTGAGAAGACTTTAGTCAATTAGGACTTGGTACTTCCTAATTCTTCCTAGCACCCTCTGCCAAAAGTCTAACATCCATCTGATGATGCAAGTGTTATCTTAGGAAGGGTCTAGTGGAAAGCATGAAGTTGATTTGGTTGGTATTGATTTGAAATGCTACAATTCCTATTTTGAATTTTAAAGTAGTTCTTAGGATAATTTGCAAATTGTGCTCTCCCTATAGCTCTTCATGATATTGAAGTTAAAAATGGTGGTAGCATTAAACATAAAAATACTACTTCATTGGTTATTTAGCAAAAGAATCTCAAAAAGAAGAAAAATGTTCAAGAGAAAGGGAAGTTACAAGAGAAAAATTTAGTAAATATGGAGTAATTCATACTTCAGATTTCCACTTTCCTCTCCTTTAAAAATGTTTGTTATCTCATTGAATGCTAGGGGTTTGGGTAACTCCCCCCCATCAAAATACTATCATAGATTTCATCCAAATTCATAAACTTGATATTTTTTCTTTAAGAAACAAAACATTATGTGGAGGAAATTTTGGCTATGTGTATTTTTCTTTGAAAAGATAGTCAAAGTAATGTGTGGGTGTGCAAGGCTCTATAGGTGGATTAGCTTTTTTTTGGGACCCTCATCAAATTTGGTTAACATGTAAGCATTTTTTTTATCTTTGGTAGGTACCTATTTTGATTTTGGTAATCGAATTTTATTCTCCAATGTTTATCTGTCAACTAGGAAAATTGGGGGAAAGACATGAATCATTGATAGGAACTACAAAACTAACTAAATTCAAGCCATAGAGACCCTAATCTAACAATGAAGCACAAGATGACAAAGAAAATTAAAATAATGAACCAATAATACCTCAATTCCCATGCCAAAGTTGATTCTCCTCCATTGCTCTTCTCAATTTTTTGTGTTTGCTCTCAGATATGTAGTGTGCACAATTCACAATAAGCTTAATGTAGATGTATGGTAGCAAGATCTCAAGATGAATATGAGTGATATGAAATAAAAATATTAAAAATTGTGGTTAACCTTGAAATGGAATTGATGGCTTTCTTTTATAGAAATCCAAATTCAAATGAAGGGTAAGGATCAAGTGATGATGTATGATGATCAATGGATGAGATTAATTGAGAAGAAAACATATGTCATAACCCAATTTTATCAAATATTTATTATAATATATTAAATTGAATTATTGAAGAAATTCAATTAAATATTAAATGGAGATTCTAGAATATTCAAAAATTGAATGAAAGAAGTTGATTGATATTGACTTTGCCAACTTTTTAAAAAAAATTATTTCATATGTTACCAAGAATTGAACATTACTGATCAATTTGCAAGTGCAAGTGTGTGTAGTTGCAGGGTGACAGGTTGAAGGATGAGAACATGGTTGAAGTAGGATTTTTTAGCCGGATCAAACAATAAGATAGTTGGAATCTAGGTGCACACACCACAATGGCATGATGACTTACATTTGACTGATTTGCATAAATAAGAAAATGAAATTTTCTCGATTTGAACTGTTTTAGTGCTTTCAAATGAATGGTTAGTAGATTAAATTGTCTATTCAAACCTTGTGATTTGAAGGAAAGAAAAATGAGAATTGTAAAGGAAATTCTTTAATTTAGTGTGTATATATATATATATATATTTATATATATATTTATATTTATATTTATATTTATATATATAAAGAAGCTTGAAATGAAAATTCAAGATCCTTATTTGAAAAGATAGTTTCTAGAACCTATGAGCCATTCCAAAACAAGCAACTCATATATGAATGCATATATATATACATATGTGTGTGTGTATGTAAATCGAACACCCACACACACACACATATATACACATACATATATATACATACATATATACATACATACATATACATGCATACATACATACATATATATATACATATATATTGTAGACACGTCAAATTAGCATTATGCATATGCAGATCCGCTCATTCATAAATCAAATTCACATTGATCCATTCAATAGGAAAATCAAGTTCATCATCCATTTAAATTAAATAAATTAACTTTATTTGATTTAAGTCTATCATTCCCTTTTTTATTACATAAATCAATCATTTATTTAATTAAAACTCAAATCATCATTCATCTCACTTTGATTTGATTTAAGTCCCTAAATCATGTCAAATTGGTCAAATCATCCTAATCACCATTAATTTAATCTAACCATGATTAAATACTAATCTCACCCCACTTGCATTCTCTAGATATCTCCACTTGCACAAATAAATCAATTTATTGATTTATTAAAACCCTCATTTTAACTCAACATGACAAGTTGATTTGTCCCTCCAACATAGCATTTATTGCTCTTTTTCTTGTCCCCCTCTCTAAATTTATTGCAAAATTTGAATTCAAATTCTCCCTCTCATGAGCACTTTTCCCAAATTTTGCACATTCATTGGCCTATCATCACTTGACAAGTGGCCTCTCCTCATTGGTGGATCTTTAGTCCCACATTCACCCTCATGGCCAATCTCTCATCAAGAAAATCTATAAAAGAAGGCCTTAATCCTCATGCATCCATCCACAACTTTCATGCAAGGTTACTCTCTTGGTTTGAGAACTCATCTTGCTCATCATCTCCATTGCATTTGCATCATCTTAAGCTTTGATCAAGGATTGGGAAAGGGTCACTTGCACATGTGACACCAATCCACTATGGAATAGGTAACTTGTTATTGTTTTCATAATGCTTTTGGTTTTCTCTTGTTATGTATTACATTTGGAATCATTTACAAGGTATTTCATAGGGACATTTTGATGGATTTGTGAAATACTAACCCCTGTATGAAGTTTAGTGTTTGCAAATTTAAATGGATGCCTACATGTGGCGCTAGAAGGAGGGCTTACGCTAATATCTTGGATTCATTTGCTTGGTTATTTTCTGATATTTATTGCAGTGGTGTTTCAACAATATTATTTTCACCTGCAGTTTCTATCAAATAGCTATGGTTTCATGATATGTTTTATTTTAGTCAAATAGCTACTGTTAGTCTCAAGACTTGCTTTTGCATCATAAGCCTTCAATCAGTAGTTATATACCTTTGGGCTATAGAAACAACGCTTTTGGATTACAGACACACATCTTTACAATGCAATAATCCACCTTTCGTATACAAATGTGCATTTTTGGCTCTATTAAAATATCACTAATCTGATGCAGGGGAAAGAGAGTTCTTCATATACGATTAGAATGGTGGATGGTTTCGAAGACTACAAGACTCACTGCTCTTAAATCACTCTTTCTTTTATCATTACACACTTAATAGTTATGATATGATTAGATATTTCTCTACACATAACAAAATAGGACTCTTCCTACGCATTTTTCTTGGTGATCCCCTTGCAATTTATCTTTACATTCATGGTTGAGCCCTTGCTTTGAGCAACGTATGAACTCAGAATTGTTATCCAACTTTGCCATCTCCTATGTGTCTACTACCACCATGCGGGCTTCATGAGCTACATAATTACCTTTCTATGCCCGGTATCCATAGTGCCCTATCTCAAAAGAACAGAAGAATTCTGGAGTTGCACCAGGTTTGAGAAGATCCTTCTAGACAGCCCAAAGTTTGCCTCATATTTTGATCTAAAATCATGACTTTTAACCCTGAATGATCGCAGGTTGCGGGGCCTCGCCACTGGTCTCACCTTATCCAATCGTTTGATTGAGAAGAAAACTATACCAACACACGATTACAGTGGTGGCATTCCACGAGCCCACATTTCTTCAAGTTAGCCTGTAACAGAACACAAGCTTGTTTATGCTTCCACATTTTCAAGTCCACATTTGAGAACGTGTCGGCTAGGGCAGTTGCAATTGCAACATCTAACAAAATCTGTTCTAAATGCTTTAGGAAATGTCTATATCCATTTTGTGCGCAGCAGGGAGGATGCTGAAAAGGTTGATGAATTTAGCTTTACACCTGCCAATGGCATTTGCTTGAAAGCGCCTAAAGCCTCTTCATAGAATCCCTGCTGTGCACAGTCTCTTTTAGGTATTTTGTCGAAGCATTCACATGCCTTTTCCATGCGTCCCTATTTCTGGTCATATATTTACCAGGGTAGTTGCATTTACAACATTTGACAAAGTATCTATCCTGTATGCCTTTAGTGGACGTCCATATCCGGTTTCAAAATAAAACACTCTCATTTTTGCATAGACAGGAAGGGTGTTGGCAAAGGTTGGGTAGTCGGGTTTTACACCTGCCATTTGCAATTGCTTGAAAGTTATGTTTTTAACTTTTTTAGGTAGCTCTTCGCTGTCCTCCTCATGCACTTGCCAGTTGCTTGTTGTATTGGGTTTTCCCTTATCACTCTTTTCCTTGCACGGTCGATCTCTATACTCATGCTTTCTTTGAAAGCAATATCTACTGCCAAAGCTTTGTGAACTTTCCACCATTTTCGGGCCAATGTTTCCAACATTTGCTCTGTTTGGTGTATACCGTCCAGGTTGATTCTCACTCTAGACGTAACCAGAATTCTGGAAGCACCATCTGATTAAAATGGTGGAGGAGCAATAAAGTTTGATTGCCATGCTCTCATATTTTGGCAGCTTATTCACACAATAAACTGATCGAATTTTGTCTTCTATACAGGAAAGCATAGATAAATAATAAATCATAATTGGATGAATTTAGTGGTATATAGGCTATATGCACGTCTTGTACCAACTCCTAGCGCGCTTATTTGGAACAGGATGCAATTGTGTCCTTGTATTTGTTTGACTCATTGGAATGATATTACTCTTTTCTATTTGTATGTGCAGAGTAATCAGCACAACCAAACTAACAAGGACAAATTTGAATCAAATTTTATATGTCAAAAAGAGTTTCACCACTTGAGGTTTATGGAGGCTTATTAATGAGGAGGGTCAACGCCACATGCAGTGTATCAGATTAAAATATTTATACTCCGCCGCTTCTGGGAGTTCTCGCCTCCTATACCATTCTGCCCCTATATCCACCTTCTATTCTTGCCCAGCACCTTCTAAATGTAGCTTCCACAAGTCGTCCCAAATAACCGGGTAATACGAGGTGCCATAAAAAAAAAGTCAGAACTACAAGAGATTGCGTATGGGAGTTAGCAACCAGAAAATTAAATGCTGCTATGGATGTATTTTGATCATCGTGGGGCATAAAATCTGGACGTGATCTTTCGCAGCTGGTAGCCACACACTTCTCCAATGCCTTTTGAGTTTTGTTCTAACGCATTCGTTTGAAAGACTATTCCCTTTCACAGTCCACCACTACATGTACGCCTTCTACTTGATTAGGAGTGTCGTGTAAAGTTTTACCATCGTTTCCAGAAGTTATGCGAAGTCTCCAACTACTGCGTGCAGGCAAGCTGTCTCTATCTTATTCATTAAAATCTCAGAGCTATACTCTATGCCATTTATAGCTAGACATGTTACAGAATCCTTTCCACATTATGTTGTCAGGCATTAGTTCCTTTCCAGATTATCTAGTCATACGCAACTTAAATAGTCCATCGGCAGATTCAATATTTACTATGCAGTAAATTAAAGTGAAGAAAATAGGTTAAAGGCCATACAATACTCATTCGTTGTATTCCATTTATTGCTGGAAATAAATGCTATCCATATGTAGTGTGTTCAGAGAATGTAGGCATCGATCTGTTGTCTTGGCGTGTTCTCAGACCCCCTGCCATCACATCCCTTCAAGAGGGAACTAGAAACTTCACGTCCCAAATTCAAAGTTTGCTGCCCAAAACGCATTTAATTCACATTTGTCACTTGTTGCCTACGTCGTCTAGTATGCTGGTATTTACTTAATTTTGACTGCAAATCTCATGTATTGTTTTGCATATTTATTCTGCCACCAACAAATCTAGCCAACTGGTAAACTCCTCAGTCAAAGAACCATTTGAATTTGCTCATGCTTATCAATGTAATCTTGTTGGAAGTCACCATCATAAAGTATCACTTTTGGATTAGTCTAAGGCTTCAAGTTGCTAAGGCAGGTTGTTGTCATATAATATTCTTAATGTGAGGCTGCAGGGTGGGAAGTTTGATTTGGTTGACATTGACTCTATTCATCGTGCCATGGAGTCTTTTGATATAATGACGCAAATCTAGTCACTTCAAGCCATTAGACTGGTTTAGAGCTTAATTCCATTTACTATCCTTTGGTATGGAACATATTACTTTTTAAATGATAGATATGTTTGGTATTTTAAGTTTTTGGCATTAAACCTTGTTCCTATTTGTTAAAAGGAGACATTTGATCTCAAAGGTTTGACCAAGTTTATAAATTCATTATGTTTGAACTTATATTCATTATATTGAGTTATTATTAATTCCTTGGCATAAATCTCATTACTAAGATTTTTTATCTTGTTTGTAGGTTGGCATCAAGAAATGACAATGATTTCTCTCATGTAGGAATCAAATAACGACATATTTGAATAGGAAAGTGGGGACTTGAACTTGAAACAAAAGAATTTTTTAATGCTTATTGCAATAGTTTGAGGCATTCATTTCCTGATTTTGTTTGTTGTTTTAGGAAAACTTACTTTCAATTTGGATTTAAAATCAATCACTGATTTGATCTTTTCAAAGTTGGATTAAAATTGAACCTTAGAAACTGACTAGACTTTACTTTTGGGCTAAAACTGAACAATCAACCTCACACTCAAGTTTGGTGTCTTTGATGCATTTTTAGTGCGTATCCTCTCCCCTTGCGCTTCGTGCGATCTAGGGTGCAAGAGAAACACTCAAAATGCATTTTACTGCTTTGAGTCACCTTTAGAGGGGCCTGCCTAAGAGACACATCCGAAAGGAGAACTCGAAGGCGACTCCAACTGGTTTTTCATTCGGGCCGGTATACAAATGGATAAGACTAAACTGTCAAGTCCTCATGGTATGTAGGCCTTAGCCATACAGTGTCTTTCAGAATGGGGTACTACTGTAAAACGTATAAGAACCCCTAGTAGGATTGATTAAAGCCTTTAGTGGCTTGCTGGACGCTCACAAGGTGCCATGTCCCTGATTTTGTGTTATTAAGAACCTTGTTTGTAGTTGACATCTAGTCCATCCAACGAGTTTATCAAAGTGGTGCATTGGAACTTAGATTCCAAGAAGTTACTTGCTATGTCCGATCTTGGTCGAAATATAGAGGTTAAGACTTCATTCTTAACAGACCTTTATATTTTGTCCTTGGTTGCATGTAAAATCATCTCTTCTACTACGAAGGGCATGAGGCAAGCCCACCAAGAAAAATGTACCAATTGAGCTAGGATGTTACATTGCTTGTTTGAAAACACAGTGCGTTTATCGAAAACATTGAAAAACCAACATTCAACATCATCATCAAAATTTCAAACCCCTTAGTTAGAGCAAATACCTTTGACAAAACCCAAGAACTATTGCTTACCCTGGGGATTATGTCCTTAGAGGTTTCTAAGTAATTGGGTTTACATCTTAATTTGCTCTTACAAAGGTCAACATTAGGCAACCCTTGTCCTAATTTCTTGGAACTTTCACGTAGCACTTTGTGGGACGAAAAGAAGTTGTGACATTGGACATTCAGTTTGAAACCTAATCAAGAAGTGTTTTTGTGGTAAAAAGAACTCATTAAGCAAAGATAACAAATTGGACCCCACACATGTGCTTGATATCATTTGGTCATATTGGTCTTTTGATTGCTCTTAGAAAAAAGTGTGTTCTTCAATACGTTGGCCTAGTAAACAAAGTCTCTCTAAGTCTTTTAGGATCAAATCAAACACTTCATCCATCCAAACATTTATCA
The DNA here is from genome assembly GCA_007258455.2 of Sequoia sempervirens. NCBI lineage: Eukaryota > Viridiplantae > Streptophyta > Pinopsida > Cupressales > Cupressaceae > Sequoia > Sequoia sempervirens. Next base: position 54,498,911 of record VDFB02047230.1, on the reverse strand, counting down.
AAATTCATCCATCCAAACAACATTAGAACTTTTGAAAACATCATTCTAGACTTAGGCACATCATCAAAATCAAAATCACCTTGTTTAGTTAGGAGTATGGGAATGCATCCTTTCTCATACCTCTAGCTAAATTAGCAATCCTTTGAACAAGTTCATCCTAAGATCACATCCAACATCTTAGGGTTTACATGTTCATCATCCAAATCAAACAATCAAAATCAAGCCCTAAGTCTAGCATTGATCCAAAGTCCCTAAACGTTCAACACTCATATCATTCACCCCCTTTCATCCTTCATCTCGTCATTGGTCCTAAGAACCTTAGAAGTCACTTTCGCAACAAGGTCAAAACACAAGAGGAACATGGAATACAAACTTGATCCATACATCTTGAGTAATCCAAATCAATTGAATCTTCAAAGCCTTACAATTCCAATTGATTATCAAAACTCACACTTATACAATCCATACATGGGACCATTACTTTCAACAAATTTCAATAGAACAACAAGTGTGAGTATGCCCAAATCAAAGATTGGAACACATTTCCCAATGGTAAATCCAAGTCCAAACCTACAAATCCATCAATCGAACACCCAATGCATGGCAATTCAAATGAACAACATCATCCCACCAAATCCCTACATGCCAAAGGAGAATGTACCAAGTACAAGTTTTCGAAACATGAATCCAACAAACTATGGGATGGATACATTTGCAAATCATATGAATGTTCCCAACATGAACAATGATCAATTCCAACCTATCCTGCCAAATCTGAGTGTCATCCCAAATCAGAATATTGTCCAAAATCAAACACAAGTACACACTCCAAATCTGCTTAAACAAGAGCCAAATTAACTATATCAAGGGAGTCAAGATCGAAATCAAGAACAAATTTGGCGAGATCAAATCGTGGCACTTTCCAAAATAGTTGAGGTATTGCGCCAAGGGAAATCTCCACCACCATTACCAACATCATTCCTTGGTTTAGGGCTTCCCCCTTTACCTAGCACCAATCACTCCATCCAAATCAATTCACCTCACACCAATCAAACCATCACGTCAAATCCTTCGAATATACCATCGACATCACACAAATTGATGGTATCTAATCAAACAACAAATCAAAACATGGTCTCCCAAAGACCTATCACCTCGGTCATTCCAACCATCCCTATCACTTTGATCATTCCAGCCACCACTATCATGCCCATCACATCTCAACCCCTCACTACCATGATTCTTGAGCGTATCTCAAACACATGTCACTACATTCAACATGATTCTGAATCCACCACCACCCCCACTGCCACCAACTTCCACCACATCAAGCCAATACAACGCGACATTACAAGCTGCTTTTCAAAAGGGATTCCAACAATATCTAGCCATACAACAAGCAACACAAGCTCAACAAGTGCAACAATCCTCTCAAGTTGCCCAAGCCTCTCAAGCTACTCAACAAACACAAGCACAAACACAAAAAATGACAACTGTTGAAAACAAGGATCAAGATCAATCCATCACTAAGCACCTTGAAGTTATGTCTACTTCATCCAATGATCAAATCGACATATGTCACGAGTCACTTTTGAATCACGATCAAAATCCACCAACAATACTCAACAATGAGCCAATTCAAGAAATATCAACATCACTTGACTCTATGGTCGAACACATTCATAATTTCTCCACCACATTTGTCAAAAAAAATGATCAAAACCTCTCCATCAAGGAGCACATTGAGGATGTATCTACACAATCTGATGATCAATTCATCATACATCAAGAGCCACTTTTTAGTGATCTCTTTCAAGGAGTGTTAGGATTATTTGATCCAATTGACATAATGCACGATCCATTGACCAATGATCATATTGAAAATGTCTCTACATTGCCTTATGAGTTAGGGGGCATATCTCAAGAATTTATTCTGAAGCAAGATCACCATCTTTCACCAAAATCTAGCAATGATCCCTTCCAAAACGTGTTGACCTCCTTCGACCTCATGGTTACAGATATTGAAAGAACCCTAAACTCGACACTTGAAGATATTGAACCACTTACCATGTCTAATGATAACATCCAAGAAACCTTTATAAGAAATCCATCCTTTGAAGCTAACCCATGTCAAGAACTTGATCCAAAGCATGTCAAAAGTAACTCTAAAATCATTCAAGATCAAGAATTTGTATCTCAAAGATACTACAGTAATCTAATGGACACTCTCCTATCTATGGAAGATGATCATAGCCATGTAGCGCATACTCCTCCATCTACCCATGAGATGCTTTCTTTGGATGGACATGTAGATGATCTTCAGCTAGAACAAGATTCTATTACACAAAAAGAGCAGATTATTAATTCTTACAATCAAACAAAGTTGTCAACAACAGTATTAGATATATCACAAATGCAGACTAAGGACATCATGAATAAAGATATCGAACATTATCCACTCAAGGAAGCAAGTCAGACAGAACAGTATAATCCAGAGTTAGCAGAGAAGTGAATGGAAATAATGTCATCTACAGTGATCATTGATCAGAGATTGCATTCTAAACAAAAGCGTTTAGAACAAATAGAATCAAAGAACAAAGGTACTACTTGCACCATACTGGGGGCAACTTTGTCTCAAGCAAATGTCAACATAGGGAGCACAAAGAATCCTTATAGTGAAACCATTGCCAATACTACAACCAGCCACGCCATGAACCTTCATCCACCCATCACCCCATCCATGAATTGGGACCAACGTCAAAAGGAAGATTTGAATGAAAATATGTAGAACGTTATCAAATCAAAAGAAGTTGAGAAGCATAATGGACAAATCAAATACATATGGATACCAAAGAATACAAAGAAAGATCATCCCTATCAAACTCCATCAGTCAAAGAAACTATGGGGCAAAACAAAAAAGGGAAATGTATCCATCCAAAATGTCTGCAAAAGCGAAAGCGGGCTTTTCAAGCAACGTACAAGGTATATCAAGTAGTTGGTTCTAATTCCACGCACACTTCCGTATCCACCCATCATTGCTCATCTTCCCAAGTTTGGAGATTCAAAGGTTCCAAATTGTCAACCAATCCATCTTTTATCCCTAAACACACTCCATCCACGCCTCCACGCATGATATCCAATTCTCAAATTGACCATGTATTGGCAACGACCCTTCATCATAAGGATTCTAAAGGCACTCTATTGTGATGTGTGCATAGAGACAGAGTTAACTCCGGTATCGACGAAGCAGATCAAGAATCCCAAAAGTTGCATTCAAGTACACATATCTTAGCAAAGCAGCTTCTTCAAGCAGGATATCAATGGCACATTATGACAGGGGCATCTACATCAACACCACCTTGTGATTTAGCATAAGCTTAAAATCTTTTAGAAAAACCAAAAAAAAATCAAAAAATATGAAAATCCAAAAAAATTAGAAAAAGGATTGAAAATAGTAAAGAGAAAAATCATCCTCTAGTGAAAACCGCATGTACGGCACTTTGGGAAAGACCATGATGAAAACCTGGCAAACAGGCATCATGTGTGGAATTGAGCATCTACGTGTCCCACTTCAGGTGAAAGCATCTCATCCCATCCATAATAAATACAACAATCCATCCATATTATCCATAAACCATTTATCCAATCCATTCACATATATCTGCATCCATCATCTTAGTTATCTTGATCTTGATAAAATTTGGTGCACACTTTACACTTGCTTACGGTAAAACAACTTGACATGGGTCATTTTCATTGATCCTATCCTATCCTATGCAGCGTTATCTGAGCCATGAAGCATTATCCAATAAGCATTCGTTATCCGAACACCTTATCTTATCACAAGATAATCCTTGGCATCCTTTACGTATCCATCCATCCATACACCTATTTGAGCATCCATCCATGGCATTCCATACATTGCTAGACACTGGGGGCATATATCTCGCATCTTGCTTTGAGAATAAATCTTTATCTATACCCTCCAACTTATGTGGTGATCTGAACATTGGAAAACATGAAATCAAATTGGTCAAAGCGTTTGTGAGCCATAATCCAAATCACTAGCCCATGGCATATTTTGACGAGACTATGTTCCTTATCAAGCTTCATCTTTCATCGAACATCAATCCAAACAATCAATATCAGTCGCATCTAACGCATCCTTCAACATCACATCAAATCATCGAAAACATCTTTTGTTCCAAACCAAGCTTCAACGATAATAATCAATCGAATCCAATCAATCCATCATCATCTTTGGGATATCTTTCCCAAATCCTTGTGTTGCTTAACACTATCCTTGCATTGTCATGTATCCTCAACAATGTTATCATCATCAAATCCTGATCAATCAATCCTTGCATTGTTGTGCATCCTCAACAATTTTTATCATCGTCAATCCATCGTTTCGATCAGTCAACCTTAGCTTGGTTCTCAACAAAAATCCCCAAATAGAGCACTGATATCATCACACATGTCCATATACAAATCGTCAAAATTATGCAAAAATCAAAAAAACATCAAAAATCAGAAAATCCAAAACATCAAAAAATCAAAAAACATCAAAAACATTGGAATCTGAACTACGTCATCTCTGAGCTTAAACGTAGGAAAGGCTAATCGCTGATCAGCCCCCGAGACATCGAAATCCAAAAACATTCAAAAAACAAAAAATCCAAAAACATTTGAAAAAATAAAACATCAAAATCCAAAAACATTCGTAAAATCTCAAAAACACCAAAACAGCCTCAAAACATTTCACAATGTCCAAAACATCCAAATATTTGAAAAATCCATCTGTCTCATTTCGCTTTCACCTACAATAATCAATCATCCATCATAAACTGATCATCACCTTCATCCTTTGGGAAAAACAAATAGAAACAATCATAGCAATTAGCAAAAGCAAGCTTCAATCGTAAAATCAAAAGCAAACAACAAATCTTGAACACAAAATCAAAATCTTGATCATTCGCAAACATGTCAATCAACCTTATATCAACAGCCTATCAATCAATTTATCAAACCATCATCATCCTATACAATGCATGTCCTAGGATATATCATTCCGACAATGGGCATCATTTTGGATATCACTTGGATTCTTATCCTATCAAAACGCATCCCTTTGGCTAGAGGTATGAAGAACATTGACTTGTTTGCATACTTGATCTTTTCTTTTGATTTATCTTATTGCACTCATTCCAAGGACCTCTCAATGATATCCGAACGAAGGATTTAGAGAGATAGGAATGGGGCAACAATCTTTATCTTTTGTTTGTTGTGCTTGTTGGACGTTCTTGTAAAATAACTTGGCGAATACTTGCTTTGTTAGGTACGCCCTAGCAAGGTTTCTGTATGTCAAGTGTGAACAAGAATACTCCTATCTGCTTGTTGAGTCAAAGTCCATCACACTAGGTACAACACCATCCTGGTTCTTTATACCTTGATGCATCGTACCTACGTGTGTTATCAAACATAAGGTAAGTAGCCCTTTTAAAATCCCAATCCTTGATAAGCAAATCATCATCATTTATCATCATCGTCATCATCTATCATCGTCACCATCTCTAATAAAGTCTCGTCAGATCATGGACTTGTGGGATCCTCTTGTTATCATCTCATTTCCATGCTAACGTCATCATCCATCATTCATCCATCATTCATCCATCATGCATCCATCATGAATTCATATCATCATCATAATATAGATCTGTTAGTCTAAGCATCTGCATAAATCATACATTTTCATAATCATAGCATATCACATCATCAATCTCATCCATCTCATATCATATCATCATTTAAGTTGTTTAGGATAATATAGATTTGTTATTCTAAGAATCTTGAAATCATTTCATTTGCATCATCATCCATACCATCCATTTTGAAACTCTTTATCACGAGATCGACCCTCAAATAGAATCTTTTCACTCAATCTCTCGAGGGGGCAATGTACCAGTGTACTTTCCGCTGGGGCATCCGAAAAATCAGAAAAATTTTAAATTTCGATCACAACAAGTTTACTCTTTGAACCAACGCAACAAATACATTGCTTCAAAGAGGGGAAAAATGTAGACACGTCAAATTAGCATTATGCATATGCATCCGCTCATTCATAAATCAAATTCACATTGATCCATTCAGTAGGAAAACTAGGTTCATCATCCATTTAAATTAAATAAATTAACTTTATTTGATTTAAGCCTATCATTCCCTTTTTGATTACATAAATCAATCATTTATTTAATTAAACTCAAATCATCATTCATCTCACTTTGATTTGATTTAAATCCCTAAATCATGTCAAATGGGTCAAATCATCCTAATCACCATTAATTTAATCTAACCATGATTAAATACTAATCTCACCCCACTTGCATTCTCTAGATATCTCCACTTGCACAAATAAATCAATTTATTGATTTATTAAAACCCACATTTTCACTCAACATGACAAGTTGATTTGTCCCTCCAACATAGCATTTATTGCTCTTTTTCTTGTCCCCCTCTCTAAATTTATTGCAAAATTTGAATTCAAATTCTCCCTCTCATGGGCACTCTTCCCAAATTTTGCACATTCATTGGCCTATCATCACTTGACAAGTGGCCTCTCCTCATTGGTGGATCTTTAGTCCCACATTCACCCTCTTGGCCAATCTCTCATCAAGAAAATCTATAAAAGAAGGCCTTAATCCTCATGCATCCATCCACAAATTTCATGCAAGGTTACTCTCTTGGTTTGAGAACTCATCTTGCTCATCATCTCCATTGCATTTGCATCATCTTAAGCTTTGATCAAGGATTGGGAAAGGGTCACTTGCACATGTGACACCAATCCACTATGGAATAGGTAACTTGTTATTGTTTTCATAATTCTTTTGGTTTTCTCTTGTTATGTATTGCATTTGGAATCATTTACAAGGTATTTCATAGGGGCATTTTGATGGATTTGTGAAATACTAACCCCTATATGAAGTTTAGTGTTTGCAGATTTTAATGGATGCCTACATATATATACATCATTCGAATACATGGTAAATGTGAATGAGATCATTTAAATGCATATAGATATACAAATATATATATATATTTATATATATATATATATATATATATATATATATATATATATATATTATATATGTACATATATATACAAATGCATATTCAAATTTAGTATCGAATTCAAATGGATAACTAATATATTATGAATCGGACTGTCGAAATCAATGAAAAATATCAAGAAAATTCATGATGGATGTGGCATGCTGAATCATAAGGCATTATTCAAAATTAGAGGACAGATATGGTACGAAAGCCATAAAGGCAACACCCAGCCACATACAAAAGAAAAATCTTTTCTTTGTTTCCATTTGGAAAATGAATAGTGCGAAGGAGATAGAAAGCGAATGGAGGGAAAGAAGATCAACGAACAACACAGCAAGAGAAGAGAAAGCTCAAAGTGATAGGAAAAATCAGAGGCAAGCTGCTATTCGAAAAGCCAAATATTGAGGTAATTGGAAACCTTTTGAAATTAATTCATTTTCAATATCATAATTTTTGTAGTCACTACATTTTTGAAGAAAATTCGTTAAGCACACAAAAATGTATTCTTGTGACAGAGTGTTCGGCCTTGAGCCAAATGCAATGCATGGTCAACCACCTCTTTGGGGTCAATGGTCTAGGCCTACATTATATAGGATCTGGCTTGAATGGAGCCTCGTCGACTAGACCGAGGCTTGTCACCTTTAAGGTGTGACTTCCATGATAGCTCACGCAGCTAAGTTGGCCATATAATGGCGATCGGATTATACTCGGATCATATTTATTCCATCATTGTGACTGGTATCGTAGGGGATTCAAATGTCGAACCTAAATGAGGGGGGTGGTATAAACCCCATGTTTACCTTTTGCATATTATCTGTGTTTCATTTTTATTGTGTTGCTCTACCATTATTGGCTAGGTTGAATTGATAAGAAGGATGAGTTATTCCTTAAACTTGTGATCAATGTAAGCATATAGAGGTCATCATCGATTAGAAGAGATGATGGAAATGTAAGGTGTGATTTCATTTAAAATCATGAAAGGTTTGATCTCCATGATCGAACATCTTTTCTTTTGGAATGAATATAGAAAAGATTATGCATGTCAAACATACATATGATATAAACCCTATAAGTTCTTTGAGTAAACTTGGACACGACCTGTAGTCAGTTTGGGAAAAGAATGAATTTTGTCATGTAAAAAGGGCAGTCATATTTGTGTGACCAAGAAGGCTTGTAATGGCCATAAAAGGGGCTTAGGTTAAGAAAGAAACCTCAGGTAACCTTATGGTTTAGTATGGATGCCTTGTTTCAAATCAACCGGAATGTTGAACCAAATTGTTAGAATATTTGTATAACTGCTCTTGAACTTTAATTAATATTTATATGGAACACATTTGGACAATCTGATAGCCTAATTTGTTAGAGGAAAATTAAGTTGATATGTTTGAAATGAAAGACGAGATAGTTGTAGACAATACTTCTATTGAAAAACAAAATTGTTATTTCTCTATGCATTGAAATAAAACTTGTTCTATTAAAAAAACAGTGAATGTTCTGTTGGAAAATGATGTTTTTGTCATTAAGTGAAACTGTTTGGTCTAAAATAGTAATGTAATGATGAAAACAGTGAATAATCTTTTGTAAATGAAACTGTTTTGTTGATTAAGTTACCATTGTAGCTGTAAATAGTTAGATTTACAATTGTTTAGTAGGAAACAGTACTTTTTTGCATAAACAACGAAGGTTCATATGTAAACAATTGTTTTTATGACTGTTTAGTGGGAAACGATATATATTTTATTCAAACAATGAATGTTCTTTTAGTAAACAGCAATGTTATAGAAACACGGTAGTGAGAATGCAATAACAGTATGTGTGAAACTGTTAGCATAGACTTGTTTTGTTTTCTTTATCTTGACCAAAAACATCAATCCAAATACTATTTTAAGATTGCAATCTGAGTTAATGATTATTTCAGAATGTATGCACAAACTATAACATTAGTAGGCACATATATGTGTATGCACATAGACTTCATATATGTACATACACATACTTGTGACATACCTTATTTTGTTTTTAGTACATTTTTTTAAAAGGAAAATGCTTAAGATGTTAAGTAGATATAGTAATAAGAATGATATGATTGATTGTTGAATTACTTCGTGAATCATAAACTTGATTTCTGGTTTGAGTATCAATTACTTCGTGAATCATAAGACTTGAATATTGAGTATCAATTAGTATTTTGTTTCTTCTTTTGAAGATATTTGGGAAGAATATTTTAAATACATGAACGGAACAGTGATACCTTAGTTGACTAGAGAACCTATGGGTAGATGTTGCTAGAGGGTAGATAGATGTTATGAGATGTTTGTAGAAAGTTACCTTCCGGGACTAGTGTCGAAATGGAGTTCAGAGAGTATAGGTTTTCTTTAATACCCGAACCTATTGTTGGATGTTGTTGCAACACGCAATGTAGTTCATTATGTATGTATGAATGAACTTAGTGATTTCACTCTCTACCATTCGTAGCATAGATATTGCACTTTTTTTTCTAACTTCTAGATAGAAATTGTATGTTGATGTATCGGCACACACCAGATTACACCTTGCAAATTTTTCTCTTTTTAAACTTTCCATGTAGGGTCGAGCATTCTTCAAGTCGAAATCTAATACCTAGGAAGCATAAGCTTCGTGGTTCGGCAGTAGAGCACTTCAACCTTGTTCTTGTCCACCAGTGGAGGAGAGCATTGAAGAAGAACCTTATTTGTTCACTAGACTATTATAGTCTATGATGTAACTCAATGTAATTCATTCATGTACTTGATGAAAAATGTACTATGCAATGACATTGTGGCCTTAGGAGCCAAGTCAAACCTGAATTGTAATTTGACTTTTGAAGTGAATATAAGAATCTTTGACTCATTTTAAATGGAAATGTGTAGTTATGATTGAATTTAGCCACTAGTTATGTCTTTTTAATTTGGAGTATATTCATGTGTCATTTACAATAATATTAATTAAGTAATAATTAGGAATGGGTTATTACATTTGGTATCAGAGCTTAGGGTTCAACTCTAGGCCTTTTGAATCTACCATAGTTGACTAGAGTAGTTGACCCTTGACCCAAAATCGGAAGTCTTGAGAATTAATCGAACCTAAATTAAATGTAGGAATGGGAAGGTCAAAGGCAAGATGAAGGAAAGGTAAAAAATTTATAACCCCATGTAAGAATGATGTAAAGGAAGGAAACACCAAGGCGAAGGTTCAATCAGAAATTCTCAATGACAAAACTCTAGCTCAGGCTCTGACATGACTCAAGCTAGAGAGAGGCTTGAAGATTGAGGAGAATCCAACACCCAAGATCAAAAAGCTTTCCTCAATCTGGGATTGTCCTCTAGGGTGTGGACCCAATGCACCCTTGTTGAATAAAGAGGAAAATAAGACATTGCGCGCTCAACCATCCTCTTCTATAAAATCTGAAGTAAACTTAGACGATGAACCTGAGGAATGTCCTCTAACTGATACCGAGAAATCAAAATGATGTAACAAGAAGCCTATTGTAAATAAGGTTCGACTAACTCACCTTAAATATAAATAAAATCAGATAAAATTATTTTGGTGTGTTCAATGAGAGACTCTAAAATGTGTGTATGATGCGTGAATATGTATGTATTCTATATTGAGGGATGTATGCATATGAAATTATGAGATGTAAAATAAGAATGTTTATTTGTATAATTTTGTGTTGAAATTCAATAAACATGATTGTGTTGCAAGATAAGTGTGAGACATCATGGTGACCAACAGGGAAGATGGGGGTCATAGTGGTTCTAATAATGGACCAAATAAGTGACTAGAGAAAATTCTAGAGCTTCTAAATCAGCAAGAGTCTCACATGGATCACATAGAGAAAGAAGTATGAGTGGCATGTGAGGACCAAGATTGCAAAAATGTAGAAGGAAATCAAGGAGACAGTGGTCCAGGGGCAAGTCCATGAGGGAAAATTGAGGAAGAGCTTGGGAAAGACCTCAAAAGAGTAGCACCACCCAATTTCGATGGAAATGCTATTGAAACAGGAGTTGAGGCGTGGATTATAGAAATGGAAAAATACTTTGGGCTTTGTAACCTTTCTGAATAGACTAAGGTGGCATGGGCTACATATCAGCTCTTAGGTGAAGTAGTGACTTGCGAGATAATGAGAAGTTAGAGTGAAACCTATAGCCTACTGAGATCACTTGGGGACTCTTCCTCCAAGCTTTTAGGAAGAGATGGTTAGCGCAGCTTTTCTTTGACAAGAAAGTAATAGAATTCTAGAACTTAACCCAAGGAAATATGACTGTGATTCAGTATTGGGAAAAGTTCACTAGCCTATTGAAGTATGTGTCTCAGTATCAAGGAGACGAACAGTTTCGTATCTAGAAATTTATAATGGGACTCAAACCTCACATAGGAGCTAAAATGGATATGCATGAACCTCAAACCATGAATGAATTCTTCCAAAAATCCACCAAATAGGAACTGAAGATGTAATAGTTGGGTGGGCGCATGAAGTTGGGTACCAATTTTCTGGCCACTTTTGAAAAAAAAATTACAAAACGCGCTTGCGTTATAACGTGCTAGCATTATTTCGTGTTAAAAACAAAGAAAAAAGTGAAATTAACTACCTTGGAATACCAATCCAAAGGCTTGGAGAGCATTCACAATAAGGCCAGAGATGTGTTTTTGCAAATTCTACAATTTTTGACATAATCGGGTTCGTGCTCACCATCAAGATTGCATCCAGTCCAATATCGACAAAATTGAAAACAAGGGTAATGTTAGGTTCTCTCTTAGCTATCCAACGATGTAATTTTTTTCACTTTTTGACAATGTTAAGCCTTTCATCCATAATTTATTTTGTTTGTATGTTTGTTTTTTGCCAAAAAGCAGTGTTTGGTGTTTTTTTTGTTGTAAATTAACCGTTCATCAAAATTTCAAATAAATTACATTTTTAGAAACTAGACTCCATTATACAAATTTTAAAAACAAAAGAAAAAAAAAATCAATTATTTTCAAAAAAAATTAGTGGGAGCACGGCCAAAATTCTGCTTTTCAGGAAGTGCCCACTTAGAAAATTAGTAAAAAATCAAATATTCATTAAAAAATTATCAGAAAAATTGTGTATCAACTAGATGTTGTCAGCTAACTTTTTACCATAGCAATTTTAAAAATACTACAAAAAATTTCACCATGCTCAGGTCGTACAAGAGTTGCTATGTTATGTTTTTCTGATAAAAACAACACCAATTTGTGTACATCCCTCTTTTGAACCCCTTAATCTCAACCATTTTCAAAATAAATTAGTAGTTTAGAAAGTAGATTTGGAGCACTTTGATCCTTTTTTTTGTTCCATCTCAAAATTTTGAGTGTAACTATCCTCAATTTCATGTCCAAGGTCAACATTTCCTGATTTCAGAAAAAAAAGTGGCCACTTAAGCCCCCTTTTTGGGAACCATCTTGGTACACTTACCCAGCTATCCAATCTTCGCAGCAACTCAAATTCTAAGTCACGATATGGGAAGAAGAAATTTCATAAGGGAGACAAGAGCCATTAGATCCATAATCTCAAGAGGGGAAGTGAATCATAGGAGAAGGGTGAGGATAGAAATGGTGGAAAGAAGAAGAAAGCAAACAAAGGTAAGGGAAAATATGACCATAAGTAGAAAATCTTTAGAGAGGACAAGCCAGGAGGTCACAAAGGGCCTCGAGATGGATGCTATACTTGTGGAGTCAACCATTATGCCTCAAATTGTACTCAGCTATTGAAATCATGAAAAGAAGGAACCTACCAATAGAATCACCAAATCCACACTGCAATGGACAACAGACAGGTAGAGTATCAAGCTTCGCCAATTTAGCTAACGAGTAAGCTCTATGGCCAATCTATATCTCTATCTTAATTGATACTAGAGTCACTGAATGTTTTATAGATCGTAGAATCATATCTAAGATGCCCATTAGAATTGGGTACATGGAAAATTCATGGATAGTCCAGTATGGTAATTGAGTAGAGTGGAGGGTAGATACCTATCTCTTTTGCAATGAGTAAGAACTTCCAACATTTCAAACTCAGGTCAACTTGTATGTGGCACCTTTAGGCTCATATGATGTAATTTTGGGAATAAATTGGTTAACTGGGCATAAGTCTTTAGTGAACTGTGAGGATAAGGTGGTCAACTGTCTGGGTGATTATGGAAACCCAGTTGAGGTTTGTGGAATGTAGAGACCCTTAGAGCTTAGACAGATTTATGTGATGCAACTCAAGAAGGCTCATCAAAAGGGGTGTGCAATTTATGCAATGCATGTTAGTAATCTTGATAGAAAGGAGTCATATTTAGATGACTATCCTATTTTCAAGGAGTTCCAAGACGTATTCCCTAATGAACTTACCGAAATTATTTTTCTATCAACCTAGTTCTAGCAATTGAGCCTCAATCTAAGGTACCTTATTGGATGACCACCATAGAAATATATGAGTGGAAGGCACAACTAATGGAATTGATGGATAAAGGACTCACATGACCTAGTGTGTCTCGTTGGGTAGAGCCAATTATTTTTGGGAAAAAGGAAGATGGAACTTTATGTCTATGTATAGATTATAAGATGTTGAAAAAGTTTACCATAAAGAATTGGTATCCACTTGTGAGGATTGATGAATTGTTTGATCAAATGAAGGGAGCGATGATGTTCTCCAAAATTGATCTCAGATCAAGGTACCATCAATTGAGGATTAAGGAAGAAGATGTTTTGAAGACTGCATTCAAAAATCACTATGGAAATTATGATTTCATAATGGTACCTTTCAGTTTAACTAATGCACTAGCATCCTTTATGAACCTTATGAATAGTGTATTTAGAGACTACTTGGATGATTTTGTCTTGATCTTTATTGATGACATCCTAGTCTACTTGAATACTATCAAAGAGCATGATAGACATTTGAGGATATTTTTTCAGCAATTGAGAGAAAGGAAACTCTTAGGAAAGTTTTCCAAGTGTTCCTTCTATCAGGACAGAGTGCACTATTTTGGCCATATCATTTCAGCTAAAGGAGTCTCCGCAGACCCCGAGAAGATCAAGGTGATCATGGAATGGCCAATACCTCAGAATGTGTTGGAATTCCATAGCTTCATCGGCCTCATAGGATACTATAAGAAGTTTGTGCAAGGGTTCTCCCAGATTGCATCTCTTATTACCTCACTCCAAAGGAAGGGAACATAGTTTGAATGGACTGAGAAATGTAGGTAGGCATTCCAATTCCTGAAGGAGAGGCTCACGACATCACTAGTGTTGATTATCCTTGATCCTAATGGGAGATTCAAAGTAATCATAGATGCTTCAAGAGAGGGACTGGGAGCAGTATTAATGCAGGATGGACAAGTGGTAGCATATGAATCAAGGAAGCTCAAGCAGCACGAAGTGAACTATGTTCCTCATGATTTGGAATTGGCATGTTCATGCCTTATAGATGTGGAGGCATTACCTTTTGGGAAAAACGTTTGAACTCAAGACAAATCATTTGGGGTTGAGATACATATTTACCTAGAACCAAACATTAATGCACAATAGAGAAGGTGGTTAGAATTCCTTAACGAGGATGACTTTGGAATTAAATACATAAAAGGGAAAGAGAACATAGTGGTTGATGCTCTTAGTAGATGAAGACATATGATATCCATGATCTCAACAAGGTCTAATTTGAGGCAATGGGTAATTCAGAATGTGCTAGGAGATGAGCACTATGAAAGAGTGAAGAGCGACCTAGCAGAAAATCTATCAGATCATCAGTTTGATGGGTATGAGATCGAACCGGTTGGCTTTTTGAGCTACTAGAGGAGAATGTATATTCCTAACTCTAGAGAGCTGAGGAAGTTGGTTTTAAAAGAAGTTCACATTACACCTTATTCGAGACACCCTGGTGTATCCAAGATGATTGTAGAGATGAAGACTCTAAAATTTTTGGCCTAAACTCAAGAAAGATGTAGTGGAGTACATAGCTAGATGCTTGGAGTGCCAATGAGTCAAGGTTGAGCATGCACACCCAGTCGAGTTATTGTATCCTCATGACATTCCTAAGTATAAATGGCATGGATTTTATATAGGGGTTGTTGTTGAGCATGAATAAGCATGATGTCATCTTGGTTGTGATTGATATGTCGACTAAGGTTGTGCACTTCATTCTAGGAAACCTTAACAATGGATCATTGACCCTGGCTAAGAAATTTGTTTAGGAGATCTTTCGTTTACATGGAGTGTGAAAGACTATCATTTCAAATAGGGACACATGGATGACCTCAAGGTTTTGGATGACCTTGAATGTGGAATTGGGGACCAAATTGAATTTTAGCTCAGCTTATCATCCTCAGAACGATGGGAAGACAGAGATGGTGAGTTAGGTAGTCAAAGACCTCCTCCAAATGTATTGTATGGACCAACAATATAGGTGGGAAGAATATTTTCCTTTGGTATAGTTTTCTTACAACAACTCTAATCATATATCCTTAGGCATGGAACCATTTAAAGAATTGTATGGGCAAAAGTGGCGTACCCCCATCAGTTGGAATAAATTGGAGCATAGGATCATAGTAGAACCTGAAATGCTTAAGGAAATGGAAAAACAAATGAGGATCATTAAGAGTAGACTAAAAGAGGTGACTGACTGACAAAAGAGTCATGTCAACAAGAACCCAACTCTTAGATAGTTCACAACATGGGATAAAGTTTTCTTGAGGGTTAAACCTCATAAAAGCTCTATTGCTTTTGGAAAGTATTCCAAGTTGGCCCCAAGATGTTTAAGACGTTTACAATATTTTGTACCATGCCCATTTTGTTGATGGTAATGACAATAATCATTTTTTAGAAATCCTTTAGGAAATGGTATATTAGGGTCGCATTCTCTAACAGGAGGTAACATATGCATGTTCTTGTCAATGAGATGCAACATGATATCATGAAGCGTATCGAGTAAAGGAGTGAATTCACTATCCCTCTCTCGAAAAGGAGTTGTTTTTATATCAGCCGCTTGATTATTAGTTTGTTGACTCATTTGAGGGGAATTTAGTTGTAAAAATACCTTATTCTACTTCTTGAAAGGTTGATAGCCATTTTGAGTTGTAGATTCAGATTTTTTAGTACGACTAGGGGGTTTTTTTACATCATGACCACAAGTCGAATTTTGATAATCACAAAGGGAAGTACATAATTGTGTGAAGGATGGAAATCTCAACATTTTAATTTTTCTTTGGAGTTTATCTTGTAAGTTTGCAATAAACATTCGTTAAAGGTCAACATCAGAAATCTTAATGTTTACTTGTGAATAAAGTATTTGATATCTTGCTATGAAGTCAATCACTTTCTCATCCTCTTTTTGTTTGCATGTCATTAAGTTAGAAAGGGTCATATTGGCACCCATGTTAATATGGAAGTGGTTGTAAAAGACATCAATGAGTTCATTGAATGAACCAATTGAATTTTTTGGTAAAGAAGAGAACCACTCTAAAGCAGTATCCTTCAAGGACCTAGGAAAGAGCTTAGCCAAGAGTTTATCTTCAAACATGAAATCACTACATAAGGTTGTGAAGGCGGAAACATGGTTAACAGGATCTCCTTTTCCACCATATTTCTCAAATCATGGGACTTATATACCTTGTGGCATTTATGCTATTAATATGTCGAAGGATAGTGGGTTGGATTTGATGTGTTTCAAAGGTTGATTGTCGTTGTTTTGTTGTAATGTTGCCACTTTTTGTTGAAGGGGTGTCATATTTTGCAAAATTGAGCTAATGAGAGGATCATTTTGGTTGTAAGGCTGGGAAGAATAAGGTGGATTGGTGTATGTATGCGGAGGGCTAGTGAATTGTAGGTTGGTGGAGGTTGATTATTGAGGAATTATTGTGTTTGAATGGACAAGGGTAGAAGTATTTCCTATGGGAATACCTATGGAAGTGTACACAGTGCTAGTGGGTATGACTATTGTGGTTGGTTGTGGGTTGTGTACCAGTGTATGTAGGAATGGACATAGGTATGGTGGATGATGGAATTAGAATTCCACCTTAGCTTAGGGTAGACCCTGAAGCTTGAGTGGAATTAGGGATGGTAGGGACGGTGTTGGTAACATTAAGCACATTGGTTGTAGGAGGTAAAGTCATTGGAAATAAAGTATGCAAACTATGAGCCATGGAGGGTTGATTATCAACACTATCAGAAAGAGAGTAAAAAAACCCAAGATCCACGACGATGAGATATCGCGGGATGACATGAGCCTCGAACTTTGTATTATAATATTATTATGAATAGGACACCAAGTTGCAAAGCTCAAGAATTTTTATAACCCTAGTGTGCAAACCCTAAATAGAAAGAGGCAATGCAACAACCTAGAATGAAATGAAATTTTTAGATTTTAAGCAATGTAATTTATTGATTACACAATTCAATAAACTAGAAATGAAATGTTGTAGATGCAATTTTGAATTTTAAAAATGCACTAAAATGAAGAAATTTAAGCTAAATGTAATGAATTTGATGAAATAGCAAATTAGGAAACTGAAATAGGAAAGTAACAGCAGCAAACAGAAGCCTAAGACTAATATTTAAATTTCTAGAAAATGAAAATTAGTAGCTAATAGGGACTCATTCACCAACAAGGGTGAATGGGTCCTGATTAAGTTTTTCTAAGATGTTTTTGTTGATTTCAAAGTGATTTTTGATGCCTTTTAGATTGCAGAAGGTGTGGGTTTAAACTGATCAGGGACTCATTCACTAATAAGGGAAAACGGGTCCCAGTTAGGTATTTTTAAACTATTTTTGAATGATATGCATTCTTTTAGTAATGTCTTCTACTTCCAAGTCTGAGGCGGTGAGTTTCAGTTTCATATTTTCTAAAAATTCAATGAAAAGATGAATGCAAGGACCAATGTTGAAATGCATTTTTTTTATTTTCAAGTGCAAATAAATGAGATCTAAATGTTATGCACAATGACCAATTTGCTTTTGTATTTTTTAGATTTACAGAGATGCAAAACAATGAAAATCTAAACCCTAGATGAGATGCAATTTTGAATGCAATGCAAGAAACCTTAAATGATATCTTAACTAAATGCAAATGATATGCAAATGAATGCAAGATCTAACCTAGGATGCAATGAAAGGCTTCAAAATCAAAAAATTGCAATGTTCAATAAGTCAGGTTCGCCATTAATGATGAGGTGGGAAATGGGGTTTACCAAAATGAAATGAATCAAGATGATAAACCACTAGAGTTTTCCCACACATAATCACTACAATTCATGCAATTATGAGGGCCAAAAGATGTAAATAACAATAAAAAAATTGACCCTAGCTATTATAGAAAATATGAGGGAAGTTTTTAGAGCTTAAAAAGGTGTGTATCGGGTATGTGCAAGATCATCATGGAAAAAATAGGCCCTTAAGACTTGGCAAAAAAATTCAAAAAAATTAAAGTTAGGCAACTTGATATAAAAATTTGAATAAGTTATCTATATTATTTCAAAAATATGTAAGAATAGAATCTGTAGAAAATTGAATGTAGTTTCTAAACTACTAGGTTTGTTTAAAAAAAATCTATTTGGTGAAATTTTGAAATTTCAATGTGAGTACTTAAATTTCAAGAAATAAATAAGAAGTAGGTGTCCACCACCCTAACCACAATAAAATGATAATATATTTTTATAATATTTTAGATATAAGTAGAGGACTCATGTCCCGATGTGATGCATATTTTTGTAATTTTTTTCCAAGTAAATAATTAAATATGATTTTTTTATTACAACTTTTAAAAAATATAAAAACTCATATGTCTGACCACCTTAACTTGGTCAAAACTTCATGGAATTCATTTTTTCTTTTTTTAATCCTATAGTATGAGAAGCATAGAATGATGCATGTTTTGGATTCAAAAAATGTGATATCGTTTGAAAGCTATAGTTGTTTTTCAATCGGCCTATCAATCATGACTTTAGTCATAATTCAAATAGAAAATGAATAATAATTACTTATTAAATTCAAAGTAAAGCATAATTTATATTGGTGGAAATTTAATAATCTCCTTTAAAAACCCTTTTCGTTTCATCAATTTTGGGTAAAAAAAAAGTCATCAGCCACATACCCATCATATTGCCACTTTTTGGCCCATCATGATCCTACACATACCCTACCTTGCTACAAGAAGCCTATTTTTAGGGCACAAAGGACTCATTCGCCTTTAGTGGCAAATGGGTCCTTATTAGGGTTTCTAAAACTAAGATCTAGGTTATTTTCCTTGATTTTTGCATTCTTAGATTCTCGGTTATTAGCTCTTGAAAACTTGTACTTAATTATATAGCTTCAATTCTTTGTTCTTGCACTATAAAGGTCAATCTTTCAACTTGACAACTTTGACAAATTTTCTCTAAACTTCTTCTCCACTTGATCTTCAACCTGTAAATCTGCAAAAATACATTCAAGGAGAGAAAAACTTGTTGATTTTTAGTGAATAAGGTTTTCCTAAGTCAACCCCCTTATCTAGGTAATCAAACCAAATGATGAAATAATTAAATTGAAGCATGAACATGAAATGATGCAATGTTGATACCTTGGATGTTGTCTAAAAAGATAAATCTGCAATCTAACATGTAGTGGCCATGAAGAATGTATCTTGATCCTTGAATAAATGTGAACAATGTTTGCAATAGATCTTTAATGCTACATCAACCTTCTTAGCTTAACAACATACATGAATGCACTAAACCCTTGACATGATAAAATGATCTTGAATTGTTGTAATAGACGCTTTCAATAATCTACCTTGAAATTCCTTTGAAAATTCTCTTGTAAACTCTATAATGCTTTTTTGAATGTACTCTTGAGTGCTCATGAAAATCTAGGATTGCTTAGGATGAAACTATGTGAATTAACCCCTTATTTATATTAAATTAAGAGATTAACAGTAAAATTCAAACAATTCAAGTCAACACCAGATTTGGAAATAAACATTATTAAATTCCCACCAGAATGAAATTCAAAATGAGGATCCTCATTAAGGGTGTACCCATTTTCCACCTAGGGTGAATGGATCTTGGCACTATTTTCCAAGACCTTGCCTTCGGGGAATGAAAGTACATTAAAAAAACATGTAGAATAAGCCATGAAAGGGGGGTCCTATAGAAGGAGGACCCATTCATCACCTAGGGAGAATGGGTCCTAGCACCAATTTCTAGGACCTTGATTTTTCCCAATTAAATGTTATGTAATTTGAATTATGGTTATCGGGATAGATCTTTGGGAGTTGTCACAAATAAGGCTTAAATTTGAATTAAAGGGGCTAATTAACTCTAATTAACCACAATTAATTTAGAAGACCCTAGATAAGTGTGAAAGTGTGTCACAACACTTTACAACACCTAAATAAGGTACAAATTAAGTATATTTTATTAAAAAGGGGCCCAAGATCAATGTGAATGTGTTACAACACATTACAACATTAAACTCGGGAAAAATTAGGTTGATTCAATAACAATTATTCCCAAATCAAGGAAAAGGGATACTTTTTCCATTACTACAAAGATGACAAAACCATATGCCTTTGCAGATAAAAATAGTAAATTTACATCCCTACCTAATACCCTTCATAATATCATGTTGCAGCTCTTAGACAAGAATTTGATTTCCTTACCTCCTATTAGAACTCCTGACCATAATAAGCCTTTACCTTCAAACTATAGACTAGAAATTCCTATTTCCATTTTCATTGACAAAATGGACATGATACAAAACATTGTAAGCATCTTAAACATCTTGTGCAAGACCTCATGTTGATTATAATCATATTCAAATTGAAGGTGTTAATGATCAAGGTAATAAGTTTGTACCTCCTAATCAAAATTTGAAAATATTTACTAATCCTATGCCAAATCATAATATTTCATTTTTCAAAGCTAGTGAAATAAAGAATGATGTGATGAATGTTGACACGGATAATGATAACATGAATGATAGTGAAGAAAACTCTATAGAATCTATGGTTGGATTTATTGAAGCTAAACCTCGTAAGGGCCTAACTAAGATGTCGCTTGACATTGATTTCTCACAATACATACTTAAGCATGCACTTGATGGTCCTCTTTACATAGTTGGAAGAATCAATGACAAGCCTACTAATAGGATATTAATTGATCCCTTCTATGTAGAAAATGTGATCACTAAAGAATTCCTATTTGTACATGAGCTTTATCAAGATACTTACAAAAAATTCTAAGTATGGATCAAAACACATAATGGTTTTGCTTTCCCTATGATAGGTTCCATAAATCTCCCTTTAAAAGTTGGACCGAAACAATTAAGTGTCTCATTCACCATCATCCCAACGTTGGATCAATTTCATGTGAAGTTGGGTTATCCATGGCTTCGCTCCATGAATTTCATCCCATTGGTTGTGCATAAATGTTTATAATTTCCATTTGGAAATGAAATCTTTATTGTGCATTATATTGGCTTTAATCTTGTGTCTTCCCATGGGAACTGCTCATTGGATTTCTTTTTTCCCAAGCCTATTGAACCTATTAGACCCTGTGAAGACTTCTTTTTCAAATCCTACCAAAATTTTAAGGAAAAACACATAACAGAATTGTCCCTTACCAATATGCCTCAACCCATGATTGAGCCTCCTATCCTTGATGAAACCATGATTGAGCGAAAAGCTCTTCCAAGTATCCAAGACCAGCCTATGACAAATCCTCCACCTATTTCATATAAGAGACCACGAGATAATAAAATAAATCCTATTGTGCTCCTAAAGTCAAACAAGTTTACAAAGCTATAGAGAAAGTGGTTGAACAACCTCCCATGGTTCCTTCCATTCCTCCCTTAAGGGAAGAAAAGAAACCTATGGTTGAAAAACCCACTCCTACATAATTACAACTTGAAATTAGAATGAAAAGCAACTGAAATGCTAGAGAGTGTAGGCATAGATGTTGTGCTATTGCTCATTCGTTACAAGAAAAAGAAGAAAATAATAACATACAAAATTAGAATCCAAACTTGTCTCAAGCAATGCATGATGCCTCTCCACCCTCATCGCAAGATAAACAAAATTCTATGGACATTTTCATTATACCTCCTATTGTGAATAACTTGGACGATGATAATGAAATTGCAAAGATTGATGAGGAAGTGCATAAAGAGATAAATTCTTTGTGTTCCTCTTCAATGAGCTTAAATGATGATCCTCCTAATGAGAGTGTTGAACTTGGTGCTTGTCCTAGTTTGGAACTTGATGTTATCCCTTTGGCTCGTTATTCACCTTCTGCATGTACTGAACAAGATTGGGATGTGGAGAACCTACTATAGGTTGACTCACATGTTCCTTACTAGTCTTGTCTTTATTTTCTTTTACATGTTCTTTATGTGATTGCATGCTGAAATGTGATCCCCCGTACTGTTTGTTTGATGTATCTCTTCATGCACATTCCTCTATTTGTATCTGTATTCTTCTATATATCATAAACCTTTATCTTTGCTTTTGTCTTGTGTTTTCCTTTTGGGGATGACACAAGGCATCAAGACATTTAGATCTCTTCCATGTTGAACCAAAATGCTTTTCTTTTTTTTTGCTCTCTATGTGTCATTCTTCCTATTCTACGAGTATTTGGGGAATGATGAAATTTCTGAGCTTTATAACAACATTGTAGCAAAGACATACTGACCTCGAATCCATGGATCCCTTATGTCTTTTGGGATTTCATTTTTGGAGAAACCCCTTCCTCTCCTCTTCATGATGTAGCTTCATTTGGAAACATATGACTTGGAATAGGGATTTTTGAATAAGATCTCATTCTTCCTTTATTGACTAGCATTGATTATTTGGTACTTTAAAGTAAATTTCTCACAGCAATGGTGTTAGCAATTTTTTAAAGCGGAGCATACATTGGCATTATTATTTTTAAAATTTTTGGAATTCCTTATGTTTCATTGTGTAATTTTCTCACTTCTTTTGATGCATATTTTTCTTGGTGGTGTTATTAGGTTTGATATCCTTTGATAGCATGATATTTCTTGGCATATGACTTTCCTCTTAGTGGTTATGCTATGCATTGCATTCCCTAAGTTATGAATCATTTATCCTTGAATTTTCCTCTCTTGGAGAAATTAGGCACAATATTCCCTAAGAGGAGACCTTACATGAACTAAGAAAAATCCCTTTGAACAAAATTTATTTTATTTTGTTCATAAGTGTTTAGCATAATACAACTTATTAACCTTATGAAGCTCAAAGTTTATATTTTGTGGTGCCTTATTAGAGTTATTAGAGATATAGCTTTGGTATGGTTAGTATGATGAGAGTATTTAAACCTAGCATGACTTTCTCATTACATATGGTGAGAGCCTATAGAAATGGCATGACTTTCTCACTTAGCCACTTTTTGGGGGCTCGCCTAGTGCACAGCCTGAGGCTCTATTATCCTAGAGTGAGTGTGCGTTGTTTTTTGCATAGTGGACATCACATTCTACTTGTGAACATTTTTGGACAAATAACTAAGACATGTTCCACATCGTGTTGGATAGTTAAGGCTTGATCTACCCTTTTCTTTTGGACAAACAATTAAGGCATGTTCTGCATCGCATTGGACAATCGAGGCTTGATCTGCCTTTTTTTTTTTTACTTTTCTTTTAGTCTTTGATGTTGTATGATTGAGTAATCTAATTTTTGTTGCATACATATGTTTTGAATATCTACTTTAGTGTGATTTTGATGCAAGGTCATACTCTCACTAAAGTGGGGGCTAAATTTAGTGTAGAAAAATGTATCCCTTTTACATTTTCACACTTGCTTGGGCCCTCTTTGTTAATTGGACTTAATTGTGCCTTATTTTAGTGTTGTAAAGTGTACCCCTTTACACTTTCAAACTTATTTAGGGCTCCTTTAATTAATTAATCTTAATTTTCCTTAATTGGCCTCGTAATTCATTTCCAATCCTATTTTATTACATTTTCTGAAGAGGAAACCTGACATTCATTAATGCCTTAACACTTCTCATTGAGCAATGTGTGGCCTAGGTTTAGGGACCTAGGACCCATTCACCCATGGGAAAATGGGTCCTCCCTTAGACCTAGGACCTAAATTTAAATTATTTTTTTGATGGTATTTTAACATATTCAAATTAATATTCAAATGTCAGCTTGTGATATTTGAATTTTAGGAAATCAAGGATACTTATCTATAAATATAAGGTTATTTCATCATTTCAAATCCTAGAAAAGCAATTCAAGAACCTAGTAATTTTATGAGAAAGTTTATGAGATTTCAAGAGAAATTCAATGCATTCAAAGGTAGATTTATTGAATATTTATTGCAGCATTCAAGATCCAATTGTCATGTCAAATTCTTCTTGCATCATGCATGTTTTTGGAGCTAATATGGTGATTTAGGTTTCATGATCCATTCAAGCATTCAAAGTACTATTTCAAGTCAAGATTCAAGTGCCAAGATCCACATCCACTAAAGTCATTTCATGCAAGTTGTAGATCTACATTCCAGGGTTTATTCAAGGGTTTGTTAAATAGTAACATAAATTTGTTCTTAACATAGATTTATTCAAGGGTTTTTTGAGAATATGAACTCGAAAATTTTTAGATTCTCAAAATTTATGCCTAATTATAAAGAAATCAAAATTACACAACTGTGGGGGCTTAACCAGACCTAATTTAGATCAATTGGAACAATATCCTCGCGAGGAAATTGACTTATTGGAGGCCCCCGAGAGGAATGGGTTAAACTGAATTTTGATGGATGATCTAAAGGAAATCCTGGAATGGCTATGGTTGGTAGTCTGATTAGATACCACAATGGGAGACATATTGATGCCTATGTGAAATGTATTGGTATTGATACTAGTGTAAAGGCAGAAGCAGTGGCTAATTGGAGAGGTATTAATGCTAAAAGATCTAGACTTTGACAGAGAATAATTGAGGGAGATTCTAAATTGATTGTGGATTGTCTTAATTTCCTAACTGATCCCCCTTGGAATATCAATATCTTTATTCGGGATTCTAAGCATGTTCTCTCTTCTATGATGGGTGTCTATGTATCCTATGTATGCAAAGACAGAAACAATTCAAATGATGTAATCTCCAATACAAAGCTATCCTTCCCCCAATGGAAATTCTAGAGATTCAAGAATATCGTAACTCATATTAAGGAATGGTTGGCTAAGGACCAAATGGGTGGGGCCCCTTTTAATATTCAATAATGTTGTTGTCTTCCTTGCTTAGTGAGGGTTTTTTTGCTACTATGGTTGGATTGATGGTCTCTTGCTCCATTCTTAATTTAAATTTGAATTGTAACGTCCATTGGATGTTGTGTCATAAAAGATAGAGCCACCCAATTTTAAATTTGACGTTGAATCTCAATGTTCACAAGATGACGTGTCACAAAAGATAGGACTTTGCTTAGAGCTCTGAAGTGTACCAAATGTGGCAGTGAGGTGGAGAACCACATGGATTGGGTGATGCCATCCTAGTTTTATACCTCGCATGCTTATCTAGGTCCAACTCAGGGTGTGAGGTGTAATAATTACAGTGGGAAGGTTGTTAACTACATGGGATGGATGATGTCGGCCTTGGTTTATTTCATCACCTTATGCGCTTTTGTGGCTTGGCACTGTCCTTATCATGATTTGACACTGATAGGTTATTTTATAGGAAATTATCCCATGCCTTGGGATATTTCTATTTTTATGATATGGTAAGTCCTTTATGGACTTAAATTTTAATTCTTTCTTCCTTAAGGTGGATTATTTTATCAATGATGTGCTTTCTGAGGGAAGCCTAGGTGACGTGACTGCATATTGTATCTCCCCTAAGGCTAAATATTTGAGACTAATTTTTATCATGAAAGATAAGCCTTGCATTTCCTAGATTCTTGGATCCCTCAATTATTTCCTAAGCCACAATCTATCAAATTTCCTTTCAATCAGAGTTTGGGTTGTAATTCGATCTTATTTTCCATCATTATTTATTGTTGTGACTATTCTCACATAGATTGTGGATTTTCAAAAAGGGTTGGTTGAATTTGGTGGAAGTTTAACCACTCTCAAACTTATAGCAATGCTTCTACTAGATCCTTTTGGATGTTGTGTGATGATAGCATCCTACTAGCAGAGGTCTAGTCTGCTATTTTTTTGCCAAATTTTGGCAACAACTATATTATTGTCTAGTTAATTTATTACCCACAAATACGACTATTGAGAAGGGTCAAAATTCTTTCATCTACCACTGCCACTATAACTCTGTGGGGGGTCCCAGGAAAAGATAGGAGTTGTTATCCTTTGTCCCTTTGCGATAGAATGTTGAGATCTGGAAGCTCTTTGAAGAGGTTGGTATGATGCCATCCTTTATAGCAATGTGAGGGTATAATGACAATATAACTGTGAAGTTTTCCAATTCTTGGAGAGAGGATAGAGTTCAAATTGGTAGTTGTATACACCTAAAAATGGTCATCATGTTCAATTAATTAAATACAAGCTATTTGATTAATGCTTCAACTACATATAAATAAGGTCTTCCTTTATTTATATTGTTCACTATTCTTTTAATTCTCCAAAATCACATTCTTCTAAATAATTAAATGAACAAAATACCCTAAACGTGTTTATTTAATTAACCTTCCTTAATCCTGATTAAGAATTAGAGCACATTTCTACAACTTTTTGTGTGCCACCTCATAAAGGTCACATGAAAATAAATAAGCCTAATTATTAATTAGAATTATCCTCACACACTTTCACCAATGAGAAAAAGCACATGGCTTTATTCCCCCACACTTCCAACAAATTTGGAGCACATGGGTCTTTGTTTCACACACTTGGGAATCCCATACATTTGGCATGTTTCCAATTGGTCAAAGGATTCTCTCCACACACATGGCATGTTGTCTTTGGTCAAGGGGACAACATCCTGATTCCTTTCATCTCCACCATCTATTATTTATCCTTCGAATCTAGACCGTTGATAGGTGCCACCTCACAAAATGCTTGAGAAACCCTATAAATACACCCTCTTGCCTTAGCATTTATCATCCAAAATTTGAGTAAAGTTACTATGCAGGTTTATCTTAGGAGCTTGGAGCTTTCATGGAGTCTTATACTTAGTTTTCATATCATGTGTTACTTTGCATTCTCTTAGATAAATTAATTGCTTCATAGTTACATTTTATCATCCCCATTGCATCATAGTTACATTTTAAGTTAGTTTGTTTTATGTTTGCATTTGATCGTATGCATAATCATGGATAGTTCATTTTAGTTTCATATCATCTCACTCATCTCCACTTGTTCACTTATCATCAACATCATCCTTTGTTTATCATTGTATTCATCATCATTTTCATCGTCTTGTTTCATTTAGAAGCATACCACTAACTCTTCCAGCACATATTTACACGTAGGAATCATCTTAGCTTGCATATTAAGCATCAAATCTCATTTTTTAGGTAGTCATTTTAACAACCTTTGTGCCCATAGAAATCTGAGGGCCAAACGATTTAATAAATCCCTAGAAATAGACAATGATGTGTATTTGAAAGATTTGATTGTATTACTAATAGAGTAGTTTGACTTGCTTCAAACTTTGAATGTAAGCCATCTCATTAAGGTTTGTTTTGAAATTTTAATCTCTCCACATTCAACACACGCACAAAATGGCACCCACCGTGGGGCCTTTGCCTCACTTGTTTCTAACTTTCTTGCAAATTTCATGATCGCAGGTTCAAATTAGAGACTTGCAAGCCTTTTGCACCTATTTTGAGGCAATTATGGGTTGTTTCTGGAGTTCTATCACCTCTTGTCTCTATTTTGGCACCTCTTGCTTGTGTTTTGGCGCCTCTTGCAACTTGTTTTGAGACTGTTTTCACCTATTTTGGGACCATTCTAAGCCACTTATAGAGTTTTGGTGCCTCTTGCACCTATTTTGGCGCCTCTTGCAACTTGTTCCGAGACTATTTTCACCTATTCTAGGACCCTTCTACACTGTTTTTGTATTTTTGGTGCCTCTTGCACCTGTTTTGGCACCTCTTGCAAACTATTTCAAGGAGTTATGGCTTGTCTAACTTTGTTTTTGAGCTTTTTGTTTCTATTTTGGTGCCTCTTGTCTCTTTTTTGGCACCTCTTGTCTCTATTTTGGTGCCTCTTGTAGTTTGTCACCAAATAAAAAACTCACATTATGTGTTGTGCATTTGTAGGTTTTCCCAGAATTCACTGTCAAAGACTCAAAACATAAACTACTAACACATTGTAGGGGTTGGACGTTATTCACTTGTTTCCTTTTGGTTAAGATAGGAACATAGCTTAATTAAAAGGTTACCAAATATCATGTTTCCTTTTGGTTAAGTTAGGAACATAGCTTAATTAATAGGTTAAGGAACACCATGTCTTTCGTATATGATGGATGGTAGGCATATGCTCTCCCCTTAACTGGGTGATCCAAAAAGCTAGACCCATTCTTGTTTATGTGTGAGTGTAAGTGGAGTATATGGCATGAGTTCTCTCTTTATTCATGGAAAATAAATATCGATCGAACTATGGGTATACTTGCTTGCTTTTGTTAAAGCCAAGCGACTTCCAACCGGGATATAAATGTGGATACTTGAGGAAAGTTCAAGTATCACGTGGGTGGCTCCAACGAGATGGATTGAAAGGACTCTCACCACATGGGTCACTCCCTACGAATGGAATGTCCAAATTAAAACCCTTGTTGTAGATTTTCCAAAATCCTTTATCTATTTTTTGGTGCAGCAACGGTCATTGCCAAGGCATCCACATTCTCGTAGTTTTTAGTAGAGGTGATAAGTTTGCCATGGGAGTTTCATGGGGACTGGAAGCTTGGTTGGCCTGAGAAGAGAGTGCACTGTAAGGGGGAGCCCATGCAGCCAAGATTCTGAATTCATTTGCTAAAGATAGTGCAGTTGGGGTAAAACCCGCATTGAATCTAAAATAATACAGTCTTACACAGCCTTAGGAGTGTATATTCTGCTTGATGTGTCTTCAAAATGAAACTTAAAAAAAACACCATCAAAAACGTTACATTTTGAAAGTGAAAACCTTGATTCAAAACTACATTCATTGAGGTAGACAAGTCAGTAACTTAGGTCCATCCATCTTCACAAGATCAGTCCTTTCAACAATGTTCAACCTTTCCTTAGGAAAAACAAAGTCAGAATATGTGGTTTACATGATGATTTCACGAAAGTTCAAGATTAGAAAACCAAAGATCAAACCTCTTAGTCCAAAACAACATCAAAAATGTTTGTCTATGCTCTACGACTTTAGAGAAAGGTTAACCTTCAATTTTTACAAGAGAGCTTGCAAAAAAATCTAGAGTTATACATGATGAACTATTGTCAAAATCCAAGACTTTTCTAACATTTTAAGTACCTTAATTACACCTCTTGAATCAAAACTCTGAGTCCAAGATCATTCCTTAGATACCTTAGAAGTCTAAACGTGTCGAAACGGACCTATACAAGTGGAACTTTCCAAACTAAACCTAGATCTAAACATCTCAAAGTTCCTAAATCATCAAAATCTATCATATCTTTGATTGTTAAACCTAGTTTCATCTTCGAGATTTGTCATCCTTTAATCACGAAACTGTCATGCAATCAAATCAAACTTAGTCTAATCAATAGAATTTGTCATTATATTTGACTTAGTTGTAATCCTTGGCACTTTTTCAAACTTAGATCAAAGCTTAGTCTACATCATGACACTTGTATACCCATCCAAATGAGATCAAAAAAGAGAAGACTCAAGGACAAGGAACTTGAAACACCCAACTTTGAAACGGAAAACATAGGAATTTTGAGTAGTGAAACTTTCGATATTGAAACTCCCAACACTAAAATTCCTGACATTGAACCTCAAAATAGTGAGATCCCTAGCAACATGGCTGATGCAGAAGAAATCCCTGTTCCTGGAATCAACAACACTCAAGGGGAAGAAATAAACGATGAGGATATCCGACAAGCGGAACAAGACCCCAACTTCCATAAGTTTTTGGAAAAGATTTTTGAAAGAGATGGGGAAAAATACCTATTAATGTTAGCCAATCAAGGAGTCAAACTTCCCCCTGATTTTGATATCAACATCTTAAAAGCACCTCCCCAAAAGCTTGAAAAGGAAACAGAACAAATGGTTACTTTAACTCACCAAATGAAGAACCTTCAACAACAAGTTCTAGATATGCAAAGGGGAACTTCGAAACGATACTTGATCGAGGAAATTTTTCCCTATCCCTTTAATCAATCCATTAACATGATTCCTTTCCCTAAACGTAGTGAATTTCCAAAGTATGATAAATACAATGGTACAACTGATCCATTAGATCACATAAGGGAATTCTGAACTATGAGTCTAGAATTTTCGCATGAGGAAACTTATTTGATGAGACTATTTCCCCGAAGTCTAGGAGGGACATGCCTTGAATGGGTTTCAAAGATTACACCCCCCATCAACACATTTGAAGAGTTGGTCAATAGATTTCTCACTCAATACTCTTACAATATCCAAAATGATATCACTATGAAAGACCTTTGCAACTTGAAACAGAAAAAGGGTGAATCCTTCCTCATTTTCTTGCAAAAATGGAGAAGATTTTTTGCAAGGTATTCTCGTCCCATGCCCGAAAAGGAAAAGATAGAGATTTTCATTGACAACCTAAACAATGAGATGAGTTATAGATTGGAATTACAATGTCCCCCTACCTTCGAAAAATTGATTGAAAACGGAATTAAAATCAAAGAATCCTTAGTTAAAAGAGGGGTCATTAAAGTATACAATGAAAACAATTCATCCACTTCCTCTAACAACTACAATGGTGGGGACAAACCTAAATTTTGGCAATGAAACAAGAACGTGGGTAACAATGAGGTCATAGCTGAAAATCAAAATACAAAACTAGTATTCAACCTAACAGTAGCTACCACCAAGATTAATCAGACCAACAATCCTCCCAACACTCCAAATACTAGCCAAAACAACAACCAAAATAATCCAAGGACTAAAGCAACACCATTTCACAAACCTTCCAATTGATGGAAATTCACACCATTGGGACAATCCTTAGATTATGCCTTAAAGGAGCTTACTGAGGCTAAGCTTATCACAGTGCTAGAAGCACGAAACTAGGATCTGCAAGTCAAACCCTTTTGGTGGAATGATGCCCATTACTGTGATTATCATCAGAACAAGTGTCATATGACAAAAGATTGTTGGCAATTAAAACACACAATCCAATATCTCATTGATAACAAAAAGTTACACATTGAAGGACCCCAAACAAACAGTGATCGGGGAGTGTTCAAGAACACTTTACCCAATTATGAAAAGGGAGAGTCCTCTACATCGAATACCAAAGGCAAGAATATAAACTATGTTTATGATTCTACCATTCATTATATTGAGATGGTTGAGAATTCCATCCAAGACAGTGAAATTGGAAGCCAAGGGAAGGATGCCACTACTGAAACCCAGCACAATGATGACACCATTTCACATCAAATCAATGACCTTGTACCTAGAAATATGAGCACTAACATTGACATGAATGACAATCGAATTAACGTCATCAAAATCACAAACGATCAAGACAATACACCTATCAATGCGATTACAAGACGACAATCCAAGGTAACATTGAAAGGAGCTACCCCTTCCATGTCCAAAACAACTATTTTTCCTGTAACTCAATATAACATTGTTGATCAGTTACATAAGATACCCGCTCAAATATCCATATTGGAACTTCTCAAGATTTCACCGGCACACAAAGAAATCCTAGAACAAGCTTTAGTTGCCACCATAGTATCAAACAATATGGAAGTCTGTACATTTCAAGCTATGGTGGGACATTTGACTGCACCTCATTGCTTATCATTCTTTGAACATGACGATGCATCCACCACCCATCTCCATAATGTTTCTCTCCACATCAAAGTCCTAATCCATAAACATCACGTCAAACATGTCCTTATAGATGGAGGAGCAGGCCCAAATATCTACACTCTCAATCTTGTTCGTGCATTAGGATATTTTGAAAATGCTATTGATCCTAGAAGGAAAATCACCATAAAAGCATATGATGATGAAGAGAGATCCTCCCAAGGATTGATCATCTTACCCATTAAAGTGGGACCAATCATCAAAGACATAGTGTGTCAGGTGTTAGACAAGGAATTGACATATAACATACTCTTGGGACGACCATGGATTCATGAAATGCAAGCAGTACCATCAACCTATCATCAATGCCTCAAATTTTCTTTCAATGGACGGGAGGTCACCATTGCTACAGATTCTAACAATCCCCAATATTGCAATGCACTCAGAACAAGTCAAGATACCTTTGTACCACATAATAGAGAAGTCATCAACTTTGATCCATCAAAAAAAGAAAGTCTAGTGGGTTCTTCATCAAGACAGTATGAGGAAAAGGCTCAATCAAAAGATAAAGGGGTCGTTGACTCTATTTCATGCAACAATGGAAGTCAGTTTGATGCCTTATCAAAATAGTTAGAAAAGATCCAAATAAAAGACAAGGGAATGGGGGAATACTCATTTGAGCAATCTTCATACTTATCACAACTTTCATCTTCTCTTAAGTCACGTGGAAAACCATCCACCTCAAGACAACAATCTTTACAACCCATCACGCTCTTTGATGGGAAGTTTATAAAAGCAAGCACTCAAGTGGAGGAATCAGAAGATAGGGATGTCCTGAACTAGTTATACAAAGATGAAGAACCTTCACAGGTATCAGTGCCCAATATATGCACAGATAAGTATGGAAAAGGTCAGACAATCCTGAAAAAAATGGGATATGAGGGAAATGGTCCTTTGGGTAAAAGAAAAGAAGGCATCAGTGAACCAATACAGCTTGTCACAATGAATCCCAAAGAAAAAATAGGACTAGGATACAGGGAAGACTCAAAAGAGGAAGCTACTCAAAGAGATGTTGAAAGAATCTTACAGCTACAGGCTAGTGAGGATCATGAAACAGATTCCAATGAATATGAATGGGACTCCCTCTCTGAAGAATCTTGCCATGACAAAGAGATCGATGTAATCCAAAAATATACACCAATATGTATGAAAGGAAAAAGTTCTGGTTCTAGACCCCTTGAATATGGATCGCAGTATGTCATTGACTCAAGTGAAGACAATCATTCTTCAAGTGAGATAGACACGTTGGAAGAGAGTAACATCCTAGACCTCATTGGAGAATTTGACAACATGGCTATCCTGATGCTTACACCTTATGACCTTGGCCAATCTAATGATTCCTTGTCCTTAATGCATCCTGAACTAATTGATTGGGATCAAAATGAGTCGCTTGACATACCCACCTTTTCAAATGATGATGCCCTCATGAACTTCCTATATTCCAATAATCCTGACACATGTTCTACCATTGAATCTCAAAATGAAGCTCCTGACGAAGGGAGTGTCAAACCTTTCAGCTGCAAAATGAAAAATATAAGAAATGAGTCTAATAGTGAAAACCATCTAATGGCACTATTAAATCAGGAAAAAGGAAAAACAAAGAGCATATCTCAAAGTGAAAACCTCCCTGAGGCACCAAGAGATGGAAGGTTTGACACTCTCCCAAAACACTATCAGGAGAGATCTTCAGTACTAATAGAACCTACACAATCCATCAATGTTGGTACAGCCGAAATAGTGAAGACCCTATGTTTAGCGGAATCCATGACAAAAGAGGAGAAACCTCGTTTCACCAAATTTTTTGAGAGGAAAATCAACTTTTCTTGGTCATATGCTAATATTCCAAGCATAGATCCAGAACTCATTATGCATCATTTATCATTACCACATGGCGTAAAACCGGTGAAGAAAAAACTAAGAAAAATGCATCCCCATATCGCCCTTCTGGTGAAAGTTGAGTTGAAAAAGCTATTAGATGTAGGATTTATAAGATCTATTGACTATGATAAGTGTATATCAAACATTTTGATGGTATCCAAACCAGATAAGAGCATCAGGTTATGCACAAACTTCAGAGATCTTAACAAAGCCTATCCAAAAGATGATTTTCCTCTACCAAACATTGATCTGATTGTAGACTTGACTGTTGGGCATGGAATGTTATCACTTATGGATGGTTTTTCAAGATACAACCAAATAAAGATAGCACCTGAAGATCAAGATAAAATGGCCTTCACATTTCCTTGGGGCACTTTTTGCTGGAATGTGATGCCTTTTGGGTTGAAAAATGTTAGAGCTACATATCAGAGAGCTATGACTATCATCTTCCATGACATGATGCATACTTTTATGGAAGACTATGTAGATGATCTGTTGGAAAAATCCTACACTAGAGGACACTTAGATATTCTAGACAAAATCTTCACAAGATTGGAGAAATTCAAGGTGAGGTTAAATCCCAAGAAATGTGTGTTCGGTGTAACATCAGCTAAACTTTTGGGATACACTGTCTCGGCTAAAGGCATTGAGGTGGATCCTACAAAGGTCAAAGCCATCATGGAAATGCCTCCTCCTAAAAACATCAATCAACTCAGATCATTACAAGGAATGTTTCAGTCCATCAGAAGATTCATTGCACAACTAGCTGATAAAACTCATCCTTTCAACCACTTATTACACAAGAATTTCTCTTTCAAGTGGGATGAAAAATGTGAAGCTTCCTTCAATCAACTAAAGTAGTACCTGATGACACCGCCTTTGTTGATACCACTAGTCAAGGGAAAACCATTATTACTATACATTGCAACAACCGAGATATCTTTGGGAGCCTTATTAGCACAGGAAGATTCTACAAGAAAGGAGAGAGCCATCTATTATATCAGTAGGACCTTAAATGGTTATGAGATCAATTACACCTTTATTGAGAAAGCCTGCTTAGCAGTTGTATTTGCTACACAAAAATTGAGGCACTACATGATGACTCACACCATCAAACTCGTTGCCAAAATTGACCCATTAAAGTACTTACTCAGCAAAGTTGCTTTAACAAGGAGGTTAGCCAAGTGGGTCATGATATTGAGTGAGTTCGACATCCAGTATGTGGACAAGAAAGAAATTAAAGTTCAAGCCATAGAAGATCAACTAGTTGAAGCACCATTGTCAGATATCAATCCAATGAACATTGAATTCCCTGATAATGATATCCTAACCATATCTACACAACAATGGCTGCTATACTTTGATGGCTCTTATACACAACATGGATCAGGTGCAAAAATATTGTTTGTCTCGCTGCAAGGATACACAATTCCTAAATCCTACAAATTAATGTTCCCCTGCACCAACAACACAACTGAATATGAAGCATTGATCATTGGAATCGAGATAGTTGTTGAATGGAAAATCATGGAATTGCTAGTCTATGATGACTCACAACTGGTCATTAACCAATTCAATGATGATTATCAAACAAAGGATGACAAGTTACTGCCCTACAAGAGGATGGTGGATGATTTCAAAAATTACTTTGTTGAGATCAAGTTTGCACAGGTTCCCAGAATAGAAAACAAAGTTGCAGATGCAATGGCCACTATTGCTTCTCTCTTGCAGATACCTGAACAACGAAGATGTTATGAATTCATGGTAGAAAAAGTGTCCAACCCAACCTATGAAGATCTAGAATCCAAAGTGATATGCCATATTGTCGACCCTCAAATTTCCCTCTATGGAGAGATTCATACCTACTTGCAAGACAATAACCTTCCAATTAACTTATCTTGAAACCAAAAATGAAACTTCATTCGACAAGTAGCTCTCCACACCCTAATAGTTGATGTGCTTTATAAACAAGGTTTGGATGGTACTCTTCTTCGATGTCTAGAACGTAATGAAGTTGAAACTACTTTACAAGAGGTTCATGAAGGTATTTGTGGCACACATCCAAGTGGCTTAACCTTAGCTAATAAATTATTACGATTGGGGTATTACTGGTTGAATATAGAGAAAGAGTCATTTCAATATGTCAAAAGGTGTTCCAAATTTCAAATTCATGGAAACTTGATACATGCACTGACACAAGAGTTGCATCCTTTCATAGCTACATGGCATTTTTTCAGTGGGGATTGGACCTTGTAGGTAAGATTCACCCCTCTTCCTCCAATGCACATAATTTTATAATCATGGCCATAAAATACTTCACCAAGTGGATTAAAGTTGTTCCTCTAATTACCATCATTGGGAAACAAATCTCATCATTCATCTTGAATTATCTCATCTGTCACTATGGTGTTCCTCAATCTATCATTACAGACAATGGTCGACCCTTTAAGAATCAAGATGTTCAAGAGCTCTACGAAAAATTCCATATCCAACATCGGTTTTCTACACCTTACTATCCCTAAGGGAATGGCCAAGCAGAGGCCTCAAACAAGACTATCCTGAAGATTTTGAAGAAAACCGTCAATAAAGTTGGATGTGATTGGCATGTTCAACTAAACCCGACATTGTGGGCTTATAGAACCAGTATTTGTACCCCGACAAGAGCAACACCCTACTCTCGTCTATGGATTAGAAGCTATTCTACCTATTGAGGTTGAGATACCATCCCTACGTGTGTCACTTAAAGCGATGATTTAAGACAAGGATTATAGAGTATCTAGGCTACAAGAATTAGAACTATTGGATGAATGTCGGCAGCATGCAGTTGATCACCTAAAAGCTTATCAACAAAGGATATCTAGGAGCTACAATCACAGAGTAATACCTAGAGAATTTCAGGGGGTGACTTAGTCTTAAAAGAAAATCCCCATAATCAACAAGAGTGAGAGGAGGGGAAATTTGAACCTAACTGGTTGGGTCCCTTTGTTATAGTATTAGTCTTTGGATCAAGAGCATATCAGTTATCCACACCAAAAGGGGATATGTTTGATGAACCCCTCAACAACTTGCATCTCAAAAGGTTTTACACCTAGCTCATCCAGTGCATTGGTAAAGGTCCTAGAAAAATACCAAAAGCATTAGAAAATATACCAAGAAAAAAAAGAAAAAAGAAAATCAAAAAATGCAAAATCCAAAAAAAAATAGAAAAAGGATTGAAAACGGTAAAGAAAAAGAATCGTCCTCTAGTGAAAACGACTTCGATGGCACTTTGGGCAAGTACCTTGGTGAAAACCTGGTAAACAAGCACCTTGTGTAAAATAAGCACTCTCCATTTATCTTGGGCTATGTGACTTGCTCTGCATCATTCATCCATCATGTTTTCATCTCTGCATTTGCCACGCTTCCATGTTCGCACCATAGCTTGATCCAGTGTTTGTATCATGGTATTCGCTGGCATTACTCGGCCCATTCTAAAAATCATTTTGTCTTATCGTATCACACTGGGGGCATGTCCTACATTGGATCGGATTCTTGTACATTCTCAAGGTCATAAAATTGAAAATCCCAAAAACATTTAAAACATATCAAAATCCCAAAAACATTCAAAACATATCAAAATCCCAAAAACATTCAAAACATATCAAAATCCCAAAAACATTCAAAACATATCAAAATCCCAAAAACATTCAAAACATATCAAAATCCAAAAACAAGTCAAAAAGTAAAAAGGTCAAAAACATAGTCTTCCTTCGAATTACGTCGCCTTTGAGCTTTGAACATAGGCAAGGGTGATCTTTGATTGTCCCCCGAGACATTTAGGTCAGTCTTTTAGGTGTCCGCTATGTTCATATTTCTATCTTGTAAATCTTGGTCGTGTCGTCAGTCAAACTACATGGTCTTTGTGTGTATTACATAGGCAAGGCTAATCTATTGATCAGCCTCGAAGGCCCCTAAGATAGGTCTTTAGGTTAGGTCTTGGTAATCATGGTCGTGTCTCACCCTGGACTGGGGGAAAAATCCTACACTCAATAGGGGCAAATAAACTTTGAGCTTGAACCAATAGGAAAACAGTCGTCGGACTAACGTTACAAACACAAACTTCAAATGGATGGTGATCTTTCTGAATCAAGGGTTTATCACATTAAACACGAAAGTTCAAAATTTTCTACTTTGATTTTTGATATCATATCTCTCAAGTCCTTGATGATGTATCGAACTAGAGGAGCAAGGAAGGAGTATTATTTTTCTTTATCTCTTGTTTGTGAGTTTATCCTTATTACTATGCAAGTTTTCGTGAGACATGAGCTACAAAGTATCACTAATGACATTCTGAATTTGCATAGGGAAAAGATTAACTCTTGTCTGTTTACGCAAGAAATGCTCAAGTCATCTCAGTTTAATTATACTTAGATGCTTGTGTTAACTTGCAATTTTAAAACATCATGAAAGTAGTACTCAGGTCATCTTTGTCTAAAATATGCCATTGATGCTTGTACTCACTTTCAACATTTTAAAGGCCCAATGATGATAAATAGCACAACAAATTGGTTAATATAAATGGAAACTTTTGAATATGAGATTTGCATAGTTAAGTTAGACTACATTCATGTTAGTATTGCATGTGTATTTATGGGGTTTTTCAATGTTGAAACAATTTCACAATGGTGTCATCTCTATTATTAATGGCTTGAGTACACTGGACATTAACCAAAAACACATCATTCTCATTTAGTTGCACATCTGTTGCATTAGCATTGGCATAAGTTAGAAAAAATTCTCATCTCATTTACATTCATACATTCCATCATAATATTTGCCTCAGAAAATACAAAAGAAAATAATAAAGGACATACATTGCATATCATTTCCAACATCAAAATCATGTCATCCACTACGCTTAAATAAGTGAGTCTCTTCAGATTTCCAAGAAAGTTTGGAAATATGTCAAAGTTATGAAGCTTAAAAGATCAATCTACTATAGTCTTCCCACAACTTTTGGAAGTTGGACATACTCGCTTATTAAAGCTTAAGGCCTTGAACATTTGAATTCATGCACATTCAATCATTTTCATTGCACATCATAATCATCACATCACATTGCTTAATCATAATAAATCACATCACATTGCATAATCATAATCATCACATCACATTGCATAATCATAAATACATTCATTACATTGCCTAATCATTATCATCACATAGAAATCAAATAAATTTACAACATTGCATATCATAATAGGGAAATCAAATGCATATCAACATTTAGATCATAATCACCGTTGCATATCATATATCATCAAAAATGTCATAATGTCCATGTGTACAAGGATATCCAAAAGTAGGACGAGATACATAAAAATTAAAAAGGGTATTGTATCATGGGAAACACATCCTCAATCTCACAAAAGGTGTATACACAATGTCTAAGGAACATCACAAAATACTATGTCGAGCTCCCACCAGATGTTGTTTCTCTCATGGAACTAGTACCTCCTCTACCCAATAGACCTGCACCTGGATCTCTCCTATCTCCAAGCAATGGTTGTGTGACACCCATGCTAATAGTCTAAGAATGATATCTACTAGAAAGAGACTGTACAAAACTCTCTCATCGCTCAGGAGGAACCAACTCATGATATTTACCTCTATAAAATTACAACTCCTGAGAAATGTGCTATATCTCTCTGAAGAAATCCATTGTACCTACAGATGGTGTCATCTGTTGTATCCTCTCGGTAATGACCTCAGCCTACTCTGTCTAATGTCTAAAGGCATCCCTCTCTGAAGTAAGTATGATCATTTGTGCCTACAACTATTGTATCTGGTGCCTATCTGTCCCTCTATCAATCATCAAAATATCAATTTGTGCATGACACTGCCCTAACTCATCCTGAAGGAACACAATCTATGCTCGAGCCTGCGATATCTCGCTCTGAAATGACTGAACCTCTACCTGTAAAGCCGCTATCTGTGATGACTGCTGATGAGAGGGTATCCCAATCTGAATCTTGGGAAGCACCACTTGAGCTACGGTAACACTCCTCTTGCACCTCAAAACTACAAAATCAAATGGATGACTATCATTTGCACCATCATCACTCTCCCCACCACCCACTGCACCATCATCACTCTCCCCACCACCCTCGTCATCTCCTCCCTCTCCATCAACTGGAGGTACTAGCTCCTCTAGATGAGTAAATCTAGAAAAGGGATGCATGTGGAAGTACTCTAAATAATCCTCGGTCATCCTAGCATCTGTAATATAATGGAACATAATCTCATAAACCTAGTGTCAAGGTATAGTACTCTATACAAGTTGTCTCATATGATACATAGGGGCCCAACTCTAAAACATCCTATCATGGTCATGCATAATGGGAAACTCCTAGGGGCATCCCCTGAACCCGTCCAAACAGTCGACATACATGTAGATATAGGTATCACTCAAGTACAACATGTGTCCACCCAATTAGATAGTGGGATAACATGTACGGAATCTCTAGCTGTTCCTATGGCCACTACTCACAATCCAAGTATGGGCACCATGTGATAGCCTCCAAATCATCCAGAGCACGCCTCCAATAGGCAACCTTGCCCAGCTTATACTAGACATGTGGACCATTGTAATAGAAAACATAGGGTCTCCCTGGTGGTCGATGTCTCTCTCCCATGGGCCGAGTGATGGCTATATGCTCCCATGCCCATGTCTGCAGTAATGTGATGCCACATGACAAGCTCGTCACCCCACAATAAACAACCTCGTGCAAATCTCGATATAGGTGGGCTAACATACATGAGCCCCATGCATACCTAGTACCATCAAGTGTCATCTGCGATAGCACATGACCCCAACCTTCTAAAAATACCTTTCACCTATGATCAAGACAAACGAATCCACCAATGAATCCGGAAAGCACACATGGCAAAGGATCATATATGTTAACCATCTTTGTCCAAGGAATCCACTGGCCCATAACATGATCATCTCGGCATAACCTCCGCAATGTAGATGTCCCGCCCTGCCCTATCTTATCATACACCACTATCTCTCCCAGCACTAGGATCCGCATAATACAATAGACATCCTTTGGAGTCATTGTCATCTCTCCCATGGCTAAGTGGAAGGTGTTTTGGTCACTATTCCA
This sequence comes from Sequoia sempervirens, assembly GCA_007258455.2. Taxonomy (NCBI): domain Eukaryota; kingdom Viridiplantae; phylum Streptophyta; class Pinopsida; order Cupressales; family Cupressaceae; genus Sequoia; species Sequoia sempervirens. The sequence goes on along the minus strand of VDFB02047230.1, from coordinate 54,457,800 downwards.
CCTCTCTACCAATGCCATCAACAAACCTCTATTGATCCAATACTGAGGGATATCTAATAATGAGGTCAGCCCACAATGTGTGATAATATCCAAATCTGCTGCAAATAAACGAAGAACCATGTTCCATGTCTTCGGGAAACGTTCCCAAGATTGGAGTACCTCTGAATCTTCCTAATCAATAGCATATTCAATCAAGATTATCATTCAATCAATGTCATGTTCAATCAAGACTATCAGTTATTCAAGGTAATGTGCAGTTAATCAAATCAGGTTCAATCAGGACAATCAAATCAATCAGAACAATCATCAACTCAATCAATCAAGACAATCACTCCTATCATCGATCCTCGCCTATCACGAGGTCGATGTGCAATCAATCCTATCATCGATCCTTGCCTATCATGAGGTCAATGTGTAATCAATCCCATTATTGATCCTCTCCTATCATGAGGTTGATATGTTATCAAACCATTATAGATCCCCGCCTATCATGAGGTCAATATGTTATCAATCCTATCATCGTTCCTCACCAATCATGAGGACGATACATCAATCATCACACCATTGATCCTTGCCTATCATGAGGTCTATATGCTATCAAACCATTATCAATCCTCGCCTATCATGAGGTCGATATGTTATCAATCCTATCATTGTTCCTCACCTATCATGAGGATGATACATCAATCATCACACCATCGATCCTCGCCTATCATGAGGATGATATGTTATCAAACCATTATCAATCCCCGTCTATCGTAAGGTCCATATGTTATCAATCCTATCATCGTTCCTCACCTATCATGAGGACGATACATCAATCATCACACCATCAATCCTCGCCTATCATGAGGTCGATATGCTATCAAACCATCATCACTCCTCATCTATCATGAGGTTGATACATCATTGGTTCTCTCATTTGATCCCCGTTTATCATGAGATCAAATCATCAACTATCCTACTCGAACATCAATCAAACAACGCACATCTCACAATCAAATTGCAATCAATTCAAAACATGACAAAGCAAATGACTATTAGGACTCAAAAACATCTTATAGTGAACATCATCATGGGGGCTTTCCGCAATCACACCTTCTCAAACGGGGTGAACCATAGGCTTAAACCACCTAGAATCAACCACGGTAAAGACTTTCCAAGGCAACAAGAGGTTCCATTTGGGACCCCAAAGGTGCCAAAACAGAGTTTGCACCTCAAAAACATGTTTTCCAAGCTTGCAAGAGGCGCCACTTGGGACCACAAAGGCGCCAAAACAGAATTTAACTTCAAAAACCTCCATTTTCAAGCTTGCAAGAGGCACCACTTGGGACACCAAAGGTGCCAAAATAGTGTTGGAGCACAAAAACATGAATTTCAAGCTTGCAAGAGACGCCATTTGGGACCCCAAAGGTGCCAAAATTCCTAAAACACCTAAAAACATGAATTTCAAGCTTGCAAGAGGCACCATTTGGGACCCCAAAAGCACCAAAACTCTTAAAACACCCAAAAACATGCATTTTCAACCTTGCAAGAGGTGCCATTTGGGACCCCAAAGGTGCCAAAACTCTCAAACACACTAAAAAACACTTCAAAATGGAAAAAACATCATCCAAACATGCAACAATAACATCAAATGAGCTACAACACCTATCTACAACGTTCAAAATACAATTAAAAGTCAATAAAATGACTAACAAAGAGGTTTCTCGTAAAGCGTACCGTAGGTCCAAAGGCAGTGGGTTGATCAGGTTGGCGAAGACGCTTGAAATGATGCTTGTGGTATGGGATCACCATCTTCCTCTAAGCTCTCCAATCTTCAACTTCTCCAAACTCAAAATGTAAAAAATGAATCCCACTTTACCACTTTTACCTTTTAAGGGTAAAATGGAGGGAATTATGGTGGGATTTATTTCCCATTTTTACCAAAAAGGAGGGGTAATTAATCAACACTATTCAAAGCAAGAGCTTGCAATGACCTTTCGAGAGATAAATCGTCTCCGACATCCAAATCTCACTGAATCAATGTTTGATCATAATAATAATCATCACAACACCATCACCTCATTCCAACATTTCATTTTAACATCCTCACATTCACCAATTTATCTCTTGAGGGGGCATATATCCGTCAATACCTGAAATTCAAAAGTCTGGGGCATGGTCTGGGGCATCAAAATCTTTCATCGTCTGGGGCATCGAAATATTTTCTAAGCATCAACATCAAAATTTTCTTTGAAGCAATGTGTAAACACATTACTTCAAAGAGGGGCAAAATATATACACCTAAAAACGGTCATCATATTCAATTAATTAAATACAACCTATTTGATTAATGCTTCAACTACATATAAATAAGGTCTTCCTTTATTTATATTGTTCACTATTCTTTTAATTCTCCAAAATCACATTCTTCTAAATAATTAAATGAAAAAAATACCCTAAACATGTTTATTTAATTAACCTTCCTTAATCCTAATTAAGAATAGAGCACATTTCTACAACTTTTTGTGTGCCACCTCATAAAGGTCACATGAAAATAAATATCCTAATTATTAATTAGAATTATCCTCACACACTTCCACCAATGAGAAAAATCACATGGCTTTATTCCCCCACACTTCCAACAAATTTGGAGCACATGGATCTTTGTTTCACACACTTGGGAATCCCATACATTTAGCATGTTTCCAATTGGCCAAAGGATTCTCTCCACACGCATGGCATGTTGTCTTTGGTCAAGGGGACAACATCCTGATTCCTTTCATCTCCACCATCTATTATTTCTCCTTCGAATCTAGACCGTTGATAGGTGCCACCTCACAAAATGTTTGAGAAACCCTATAAATACACCCTCTTGCCTTAGCATTTATCATCCACAATCTGAGTAAAGTTACTATGCAGGTTTATGTTAGGAGCTTGGAGCTTTCATGGAGTCTTATACTTAGTTTTCATATCATGCACGTTACTTTTCATTCTCATCTTAGATTAATTAATTACTTCATAGTTACATTTTGTCATCCCCATTGCATCATAGTTACATTTTAGGTTAGCTTGTTTTATGTTTGCATTTGATTGTATGCATAATCATGGATAGTTCATTTTAGTTTCATATCATCTCACTCATCTCCACTTGTTCATTTATCATTGTATTCATCATCATTTCCATCGTCTTGTTTCATTTAGAAGCATACGCTAATTCTTCCAGCACACATTTGCACGTAGGAATCATCTTAGCTTGAATATTAAGCATCAAATCTCATTTTCTAGGTAGTCATTTTAACAACCTTTGTGCCCATAGAAATCTAAGGGCCAAACGGTTTAATAAATCCCTAGAAATAGAGGAAAATGATACGTATTTGAAAGATTTGATTGTATTACAAATAGATTAGTTTTACTTGCTTGAAACTTTGAATGTAAACCATATCATTAAGGTTTGTGTTGAAATTTGAATCTCTCCACATTCAACACATGCATAGTAGTATAGGGTTTGAAGTGTTCCCTAGGTTGATTGTAGTTGTGACTGGTCTTCAGTACAATGGCCTAAGGGTGTCCAAAATAAGTAATGGAAATTACCAGAGGTTTATGGACAACTTTCTCAAAAGTAATGAGAAGATTGAGAGATTCTGAAATGGCTACGATAGAGAGCACCTCGTGACCCGTTATGGAGTTGTAAGTGTGCATATTATGAAGTATTTCACCCTGGAAGGGAATTACACCATAGTTCACAGGTACCATTTTCCCTTTCTTTGTCATATTCGTAGGAATGAAAAAATTAACATACCTTTTTTTTTCATCTTTCAAACAATGTAAATCTAAGGGTGCGTCATCCTCTCTCCACCAAGGTCTAATCCAATGACTTTATAACTATGCTTCTACAATTACCCCCTACCAAGACCTTTTAGTGGTATCACTATTGGTAATGCTTCCCCCATGTCTCAAGAGGACCCCCTCCCCTGCCCCTCTCAGGCCATTTCCTCTTGTGAGGGTACTTTCTTTATGAGACCTCCCTCCAAGAAACCCCATATTGTTCTTTCTATTTTGAAACAATCCTCTATTAAGGGCCTTCTTACCAAGGGAAACCCTATTACTCAAAATTTGAAAGGCAAAGAGACTAGTTTTAACCTCTCTAGCACTAAAAGGAAAGTTTTTGATAGTATTGAACCAAAAAATACCAAAAAAGTAATTATTGAGATTAGAGATGAGGAGGAGCAAGGTAATTTGGATGATTCTAGTAGTGGTAAGGGGGAGAGAAGGTTGGCTAGGCTCGTGGGCCATTCTGGAAAAGCAAAGAAACTGTACTTTGAAGAGCCTGGGGATGACCCTAAAGATGAAGCTTTGCCTCCCATTAATCTAAGTAAAAAGGAGTTGTCGGTGGTTTTGGGAGAAGACCTCTCCAAAGACTTTGCTAGTAGTGAGCAGGATGAAGAAACAGTTGGTGATGACCAACCAGTGGTTGAAGACTTGGAGGATGAGGAAGAGGAAGGGCTCTAGAATATTGAACATGAAGTGAAGGAAGTGGTAAGGGAAGTCACAAAGGGGATGGACAAACAACTTATGGAGGAAAAGAATGAGGAGATGTAGGATAATGATAGGGCTCGTGATCTCTATGTCACTCAAGTCCAAGAATTACAACATAAAGTGGATAAGATACAAAGGCCTTCAACAAGCTAACGATTACCACTTTAGGTATTATATGAAAGGATATCTTTGATATGGTGAGTGGGGTGACTAAGGCTAGGAAAGGCCATCAGAAGATGAAAGCCTCTCAGGTGGAGTAGTTGGACGAAGGTGTGACAGGATCTATGGAATAGTATAGTGAGGCAATGGAACAACTTGAGCATGAAGGGAACCTTATTTGCTATCTGAAGGTGTAATTTGGGTCTGTTGGTCTATGTTTTTTGGATTTTTTTCTATGCTCTTATTGGGCCTATGTCCCCTTGATCAATTAGACTTTGTTTTGTTGGTTCATAGGTTCTATTGTTTTGGATTGTTAGGTTTCAGTCCTACTGCAAGGTGTTGGTTGGTTTTTCACCCCTGTTGTTTTGTTGTGTTTTTTTTGGTGGCCTTTAGGCATTGATCCGCTTTCTAGTTGGGTTCAGGGACCCTTTCCCCTACTTCTATTACCAAAAACATAGATTTTTTCTTTCTTCATTCCCTCTTTCATGTTCCATTTCATTTCAAGGTTTGATTACCAAAAGGGGGTTTGACCAAGGCAAACCCCCATTCACCAAAAAAAATCATTTTTCCCTCTTGATTTGTGATTGCAGATTTACGTGGAAGAAAGCTTAAAGACCCTTTGAAGAGAAAATTTGAAGTTGTCAAAGTTGTAAAAGTTGTCATAAAATTTGTCATCTCATGGAAACACACTTACATAAATTATTTATGGCTTTTTGAACCTGAAATGTGGGAAAATTGGAAGAATCATATATGTAGTAGAGACTCTTGAAGGTTGTATAAAAACCCTAACTCAAGACCCATTCGCCCCTAGACAAATGAGTCCCAGATTAGCTTTAGAAACTAACTTTTGGTGACCGATACACATGCTTTTTCCCTTCTTTGATTTGCATTTTTTTTTGGCTCTATCAGTATTGAGTTTAATCTTTCTATTCCAAGTGTTAGATTACAATTTGGTGTTGGTTTACTATTTTTATTTTTTTCTCCCCAAAGTGTTGTTTGACTAAGACCCCCGTCTTGACACAAAAAATAAATCTAAAGATTCTCACTTTAAATTGATTCACCTAAGCGTCGTTAGTCAATTTGAGGTGGTCCATGTCATTTCCTAATGAAATAGAGGAAGATAGGTCCATCATATTCCATTGATGCAACCAACCTATTTTTCTTTGTTTCAATATTGAAAAATGCTCTTTTGGATGTGGTTCATGAATATGAAATTTATAAATAGATTCTTAGAATTATTAATTCTACTTTTTTGTCTTTGTTTCCTAAGAAAGTGGGGACTAACTCTTTGAATTTATTTCACTCTATAGCTCTTTGTAATGTTGTTTACAATATTATTACTAAACTAATGGATGACAATCTAAAATGAATTCTAGATTCCTTGATTTCACCTGAGTAGAGAGGCTTTGTGAAGAAATGTCAAAATTTAGATGGAATAGTTATTTTATCAAAACCTATCCATTCCACAGGGTATTTTAAAAAGAGACTAGATGTTTATCAAACTAGATATCTCAAGGCTTATGATAAGGTCCAATAGCCTTTTCCTATAACTTTTTTACATTAGATTTGGATTTTTTTCAAAATGGATCGAATGGGTTATGAGATATGTGACTTCATCATCTTTTTTGTTTTTGATTGATGAAACTCCATTATATATTTTTTTTTCTTTAAGAGGATTGAGACAAGATGAACCCTTTTCACCATATTTTTTTGTATTTTTATGGTTTAAGGGTTGGGAAGGTTCTTGATATAGATGAGAGTAACTGGAGTAATTAGGGTATGCAAGTGGTAATATATCTTGATCCTCATTTTTATTTTCAATTTGTAGATGATACTACATTAATGGGTGTTACTACTATTTCTGAGGCAACAAATTTTTGGAGAGACTTGGATGTATATTTGATTAATTTAGATCAAAGAATTAACAAGGATAAGTCATATTTATTTTCCAATAGCCCTTTAGATATTCAACAATATTTTATTTTATTGTTTGGTTTAGGACTTGAGGTAACTTCCTTTGGAATATCTTACAATTTTGTTATCAATTGGTCTTCCTGACCACCTCCACTAGAAGAAATTTTTTTGACAATTTGATAATAAGGTTTAATCATTGAAATTTTAAGTGGTTATCTTTTGTTGGTCATCTTAGCCTCCTAAAAGTGTTTTTGCAACATATTCATGTTTATAGATTTCTAGAGCTTTTTCCTCCTACTTTTTTTAAAGGAAATTGATTTCTAGAGATTTTTTCTCCTATGTATCCAAATTAACTATTTTTTTTTAAAACAAGGACATCAATACCTAATGCATAGATATTTTAAAAAAATCTATTTTACTACTTTTCTATTTGTGGAGAATAGCAACCTTGATGATTGTTGAAAAAACCCATCTTCACTAGAAATTTGAAAATAAATATAATAATAAAACTAAATATGTTTGAAACTATATGCATTGGATATCTTATTTTGAGTGTTGTAATCCTGTAAAATATCTTGTCAAGTTGATTCCATTTGAAGTTCCAGCCAAGATTTTGAAACTATAAATTATAAGGAAAATTTGAGACATATAGTGCGAATGGCCATCCAAGGACCTTCATTTCAAGGTACCTTCATTTGTAGATGCCTTTGTTTGAAGATCCTTTTGACCATCTAAAATATTTTTTAGAATTCATGTTGAAAGACCTTTAAATGAAGGTCCTAGATAGCTAATAATCCCTTCATTCAAATATTTTCTTTGTTCAAAGTTATTATTTTATTATTTCCAAATCAATAAAATAATTCCTTTGAATGAAGCCAATCTTCAGAAAAAGAAAATATTCAAAAATAGGTGCCTTTATTTGAAGAAATTCCTTTGAACAAAAGTGTTTCCTAACTTTCATCTCCATCTAAATTGAAAAATCTAATGCCCCAAGTTTGGGCCTCACTATTATGGGTATACCCTATGTCAAGGTATATGTTAATTTCTTATATTTATATCTAACACAACACCTTACGTAAATCCCATTGGTCTAACAAAGCATAAAATTGAAGAAGGTCTTACCTACCTTAAAAAAGTGGTTCATGGTTTCGTTGCTTGATTATAAGTGTAAAATTTTTAATCTTGAGTTTTACCTTTGGGAACCAAAAGCTTTGAGCACCAATGGGATTAAAGATAGTATGAACCCATTGCTAAAAATTTAGAATTAGTGGAAGTATTTATTTTCTCATAGCTCTAAAGTTCATGGTCTTGGGAAAACTAGTGTCCACCATGTTAGACATGTAAATTACTCATGCATCCTTCATTTGGAATCCAATCATGAAGCATGGAGTTTTGTTGCATGATGTCTTTCCCAACACTAGGAGAAAATTCTATTAGATGACTAGTGATACATATTTGATCCATGTTCAAAGTTCAACTTAGTGAAGTGTACTAGTGTAATACAATACATAAACCAATTTCAATAATATAGCATTGTCAGGTATGTAAGATTGGTGTGCATCATTCAAATAACTGTATAATGGAGCATAACAAGAAAGGATAGTGTTGTATGGATGGTTTGAGACCTTGCATAGGAAATAATGGTTGGATTGTCTCAAACACATAAGAGAAAAGATGATGAAATAGAAATTGACGTACCTATGCAATACATGATCAAGGAGTGGTATTAGTAACAGCAAAAGGTGGTGCATAAGTTAAAATGATTAGTATGGCATAGTTATATAACCCATATGTCATTGCCAATAATGTATGACACCTAAAAATGTTAAATACATCACAAATCGAAGCCAAGAAAGACTTATGCACTGTTAAATAAAGGAATTATGATCTCATATATAAGATAACATAAGAATGGAATCAAGTAATGCATACATGTGTGAGTAGATATGGACATCATTCTTATACAACAAAATATGGAACCAAATAGAATAGAATAATTCCACAAATTTCATCATTTCCCTAAAGTTATTCTTAACACCTTTCTATTATTTGAATACATTAATCTTGGTAGCTACTCATTGGTACCTAACAACCTTTAAAAATATAATGGCACAAAATGGATTTGAATAAAAATGCTTCAATAATTAGGAAGTCATTTTTAGCATTTTATGTGTCCCTAAGCGTCTCTTTGGTGCCAAAGAGAATGTTGAGAACCTTATTATTTATTGAAGACTATATTTTTTCCAATGATAATAGATATCAATTTGTTGCAAAGGCTTTAGAAACTTTCAATCTAACATAATTTGTAGTTTAGAGATAAATTAAGCAATTTCCTTAGCACCCTTTATTATTTTTATGAGAATCGCCATTTTTTTAGTTCTTGGAACCCCATTCTTAGCTAATAAGTTGGTTCTTGGAACCCCAATAGTGCTTACTCACTTCATTTATTTTGATCTCTCACACCTCTACAACATATGACCAAAAAAACCTTTTCAAAATAAGGTATGGATATCCATTAAAACACAAAAAATAATATGTTGGTTAGACATTGTAGCCACAATTACTTCGATAGGAATATGAGCCAACATGCAAGAATGGACAAGGTATGTGATCCATTGGAAAAATTTCTACAAAGAAACATTAGCTCACATAATACAATGATAATGGAATATACATGATATGGATTTGTTGAAAAGAGCTTTAGAAAATTGAAGCATATGCAAGTCAAAAGGATTGGGGTTGAATGGACCCTCATTCTAGATAGAGAATATTGAAGTGGATAAATGAAGACCCTTTTATTGATCTCTTTCAAAGGGAAAATTTGGTTGAGATGGAAATGAGTGTGCACCGTTAGGATTGGTGATAATAACCTTGTAATCATATATGTCTCTTATATTTAATATTTTAAGCATTAGTTACTATTTCATGTGATCAAGAATCATGGAAGGAGAACTTGGACATCCTACATGAGGAGAATTATTTTAATTGAATATTATTTTCTAAGTACTTGGAAAATTATTTTCAAGGTGGAATTAAATCAAGATACTTAATTTGTCCAATGATAACAGCTTTGGATACTTGACATGAATTGAAAGAAAATCTCTATTTATAGTGGTGTAAGAAATATTTATGACATTGTAAGTGGTGTAAGAAGAACCTATGACATTGTAAGAGGTGTAAGTATCTTGACTATGTGCAAGAAGTGGGTAGCCTTATTTAGACATAAGGAGTTGTTATTTTGTCTTATATCAATTTTTTTTTGTCTTAGTGAAGTTGGACTCCCAAATTCATGAGAAAGGTATTGAAGCTTCTATATAGAAGATACTTGTGACTCTCAAGTTTGGGACATGCCTTTTTTGTGTAGACTACTTGGCTCATGGTTTGAGTCCATTTTATTAGAAACTATTTTATGAGTTCTTGTATCACAATTTTGTCTATAAATTGGAGCTTTAAGTAGGAAGAAGAACATATTTTTTTTGTAGGTTGTAGAAGTAATAAAGTGTTACATAGAAATTTGAAGGGAGAAGTTGCATCGATGTAACTCTTTTAGATAATTAATACAAGCTTTGGATCTCTTTATGTGTGGATTTTTCTCTACAAGGGTTTCTCCATTTATATATTAAATCATGATTGATTAGGTTTTTTTGCTAGATTGGTGTTTTTATGTTTTCTTATAGTTTTAGGTTTAGCATGATAAGGAATCATGTTGCACTATTTGTTTATCTTTATTTGATTCCATTTTATTGAATGTTTCTAGTGAGACTAATGTAATATAAATATTTTTAGCAAGATAAGGAATCATGTTACATGAATAATCTACATTAGTTCTCATTTTTTGTTGGTGCTTCATAGTAGACTCGGGACTTAAACAATTATATGTTTATAACTTCAACAAACTTTCAATCTCTTTAGGTGTAAAGGTTTTTTCTTGCAATGATTTTTCCACATATATCTTGTGTTATGGTTTGCATGTTCAAATGTTGAGAAATTGTAACTAGATAATCACACTCCTTTGGACTTAAACATCATCTATTTATAACTTGAACAAGCTTCCAATTTCTTTGGGTGTAAAGGTTTTTTCTTTCAATGATTTCTCCACATATATCTTGTGTTATGGTTTGCATCCCATATATGATTATTTTATTTCCATCTATGCTTTATCATTGTTTATGTACTTGGATGCTTGATTTTGCAACATGTTTTTACTTGAAATTTATACTTGGTTTCTACACATACATCACTCCTTCAAATATTTTGTTTTCTTACCTCCTCTTCATCGATGGATTCAATATTCTATTAGATTATGGTTGGAAAAACTTCTTTGACATTGAACTACAATAGCCTCTCATTAATTTGCATCCCCATATATGGTTAGTTCCTTTCCATCTATGCGTGTATTTGTTTTTGTACTTGGATGCTTGATTTTGCAACATATTTTTACTTATAAGTTATATTTGGTTTCCACACATATGTTTCATCGATGGATTCAATATTCTACTAGATTATGAACGGTTGGAACAACTTCTTTGACATTGAACAACTATAGCTTCTAACTAAAGTGGCTTCAACTATGGAGGTTGTTTTTCTATTGCATTTAGATACCAACCATTTTGGTGTTTCGTCATATGCCATTAGGGTTTTATTTCGCTACTCCTATGTTTTCAACAGAAATCATTAAGTCTATTGACTATGTATGATCATTATCTATCTCAAAAGGATTCACTTCTCGACATCTCAATAAACATATGATAATCTTCATTTGGGTTACTATGAATGCACTATGTATTGCTGCGATCAGGGAAGGTGAAGGAATAGTTATCACTCTTTATGCAGCCAGGCATCTTTTGTCGGGCACAGAATGGAAAATCACAAATAAATAGAAAGGACATAATCTATGCTTTTGACATTAATAATTGGAAGGAAAGACATTTGAGTAGAATAGTCTGAGAATCGTCTGTGCATCGAGCTATACTAATAGTAGATGCCTGCAATGCTTTAAACAATCAACCTTCCCAGTGCCTTAGAGATCGAGAATTGTTCTTTAAGATATGGTATTAAAAGTGTTGGGAGGAGATGGGAATCTGCTTCTCCTAGTTGATACAGCTAGGCGTGTGCTTGAGATTATTTTACCTTTTCTGGAACAGTACTAGGGATAATATCTCTTTACCCAATTATCTTCTTAACAGGTAAAGTCTTCTTAACAAGTGTTGCAACATGTTGAATTGATTGTGTCAAAAACTTGGTTGAATAGATTAGCGATTGAATAGCTAAAGCTTCTGAGTAGATGCAAAATAATTCTTTTCAATTGATATATATTTCAATTTTTTTCCTACCAAGAAAGAGTTGGCAAAATTGCTGCCTGGTCTTAAGGTGGTACTTGCATCTATGGCAAGTTTGGAGGAAGTTTTTTGTCATGACAGATTTGTTGAATGGGCAACAGATACAATGAATATCGTTATCTTTATAGAAAAAGGTAAGTTTGGGACTTTTCTACGGATGCTTCAAGTAAATCCACCACCAAAGGCTGTAAAAGTAACTGTGAGCAAGAAGTTTCCTTTAATAGGTGAATAAGTAAAAGCACATGAAATTGCAAGAATGCTTTAGATTGGATTTGTTATTGATCCCCAAGAATATTGTTCTCCATAATTTCCCAAGTCCCGAGGAGTGTCATTATCTGATTACAACTGCTCGACATTTGAACAAGTTCTAGAATGTCGTTAAATCATGAGAAGAAAAAGTACAGTATGATCCAAGCAATAGAGAAGTGCACATCAGTCTATTTCTCAGAAAATGGAGAACTAATGCAGATTCTACGATATGAGAAAGGAAAATTTTACAAGCTTCATCCTGACAATTTCTCAGATGAGTTTAATATAAAATAAGGGTAAGGAATTGCCACAATGCTTATGTCTTTAATAAGTGATGATTACAGGAAGGAGAATTCAACTTTTATTTGGCTGGAGCTGTGGGGTGTAATTGTGGTGGAAAAAGGGTAAAAGGCATATGTGTGAAACGAAAGAAGAGAGATGTGATTCTCTTCTGGAGTATGATTCGATGAACCAAAAGAGTACTTATGAAGGTAAAAGGGGGGAGGACTACAGTGAATAAAAATCTAGAGAAGTTTATTATATATGAACACAAATAAGAAAACTTCACAAGGAATGCTATGATGTAGGTATAAATGCAACCAGAAACTACGACTATTGGATAGTGTACTTTCAAATATCATATTGGAAGCTCAAGTTTTTTCCTTTGCATAAAAATATAGTATGGTGTGTCTCTTCATTCACTAGTACTTGCAGAAACATAAAAACCTGCTTGATTATTATTGTACATTATTTTTTGAATTTTTGAACTTTCTTTGCCTACTCTGCTAATTAGAGTATATTCTGCATTCTTGAAGATTTTTGACAGGATGGTGAATTGTGATGTTGAATTTCTATCATTTTATTTAAGCTTCAATAATTTATTGTGGTATTATTTTAAGGATTAGATTGTTTGTGGTGGCAGTGTAGTTTGATATTTAAATGGAAATTATTCAATTGTTGAATAACTTAAAACTTATCAAGTTAATCAGGAGCACAAAATAGCATAGTATTATTAGTGTAGACACTGAAAAAATCTCTTAATCAATGTCATACACTCAAATCGGATATATTAACATCATTTCCTCTTTATCTATCTTTTGTTCACTTAATTGATTCAATTAGCCTAGCTAATTAATGAATTACATCATTTTCATCTATTTGGCCTAATCAATTAAATTGGGTTAATTCACCCATTTTCGCACTAACACTTCATCTCATTAAATTGAATAGATCAAAATATTTAATATAATCTCTTAGGTCATCTTATTTAATTAAATAACCCTAAGTCATTTAATTAAATAGCATTTCATCCCTCCCCTATTTATTAAATTATTTAATAAATATCATCTAATTCCTCTAATCCCCTAATTGCATAAATTAAACCTTGTTGAATTAGCAATTAAATTAATTATTCCTCTAATCAAAGGATTATTCCCATGAAATATTCTTTATCCTTTTTGCACAATTAAAACTTTGTTTTAATTTTTAAATTCACCTTTTTCCTCACCCAAAAGGAATATTCTCTCCCCTCTAATCAACTCACTTGGCTTCTTGAACAAGCTAAACCTTCAACCTCTTTGGCAAGTTACCTTTGACTTGTGTGAGCAGGTCAAAAGTGTGTTTGTTTAAGAAAATTGTGATACTTTGATTAACTTTCATCATGCATTCTCATCTGTTGATGAGAATCCATGATCTATGTATCTCATCTCCTTCATCTTGAACCATTGATTAGGCTTTTTGATCTCAACCATCCATTCTTCATTTACTCTCCTATAAAAAGTCATTATTTGGAGACAAATGAATCGATCTTTATTGCAAAATTATGTTGTTAAATTTACTCACGTTCATACTCTCAATTTGCAAACATTTAGGTTATTTTCAGTTTATTTTAGTTGCATAATAGCTTCAAGCTTCCATTAATGGCTTCCATGCATCCATCCTAGTTTGTAAATAAATTAGGGTTTTCATCTTTTAGCTCATTTTTAACTTAGATTAGTTTAGAAATTGCATAATTAGATCATTTATAGCATAAAATCATAGTAACTTAGCTTACATCATGCTCATTTTGGGTATATGTAGGATCATGATGGGCCAAAAAGTGGCGATATGATGGGTATGTGTAAGGTATGTGGCTGACGACCTTTTTTTACCCAAAATTGATCAAACGAAAAGGGTTTTTAAAAGAGATTCTCAACTTTCCACCAATATAAATTATTCTTTACTTTGAATTCAATAAATAATTATTATTTATTTTTTATTTGAATTATGACTAAAGTCCTAATTGATAAGCTGATTGAAAAACATCTATAGCTTTCAAACGGTATCACATTTTTTGAATCGGAAATATGTGTCACATTATATGCTTCGCATACTATAGGATTAAAAAAAAAAATGAATTTCATGAAGTTTTGACCAAGTTAAGGTGGTCAAACATGCGAGTTTTTATATTTTTAAAAGTTGTAATAAAAATTCATAATTAATTTTTACTTGGAAAAAAATTACAAAAACATGCATCATATCGGGACATGAGTTCTCTACTTATATCTAAAATCTTATAAAAAAAATTATCATTTTATTGTGGTTAGGGTGGTCAGACAAACACCTACTTCTTTTTTCCCTGAAATTTAAGTACTACTACATTCAAATTTCAAATTTTCACCAAATAGAATTTTTTGTTTTTTAAATAAACTCAGTAGTTCAAAAACTACATTCAATTTGCTACAGATTCTATTCTTATATATTTTTGAAATAATATAGATAACTTATTCAAACTTTTACGTCAAGTTGCCTAACTCTAACTTTTTTGAATTTTTCGTCGCTTAAAGGCTTGTTTTTTCCATGATGATCATGCACATACCCTTTTAGCTTAATTTAGGTTTTCAAACATCAAACACCATGGTTTCATCAATTCTCTTCCATAGAATTGATTGAAACAAGCTCACTAATCACGATATTGGGAAAGGTTCGTCGGTCCACATCAATGCAACACCAATTCCATAACAACATAAATTTTGAATGGATTAGAATAGATGTTTTGATTGCTTTCATAGTTTAGTATATTAAGTTTTGATGAAATGTTTGGTTTTAATCTTGTTTGATCAATCTTGTTGAGATCCAAATATTTGTGGCTCCATTATGCTTTGATTCTTCATGGATCAAGCATAATTCAGCCCATACTGGTATCCTTGATGCATCAACATTCTAGTGCTAGAAGGAGGGTAAACCAATCATTTAGTTTTCTTTTAGCTCAAAACCCATGTTCATGTTGTTTTGCAAGTTGCAGTGACGCTCAAAACACAAACAACGATGTTATTTCAATAGCGTCGCCATATAGCGATGCCCGACCAATTTGATCAAGCGACATGTTTTAATTGGTCGACGTCGATTTAAATATAGTGACGCATATTTAAATTTGAAGTATCATGGAATGAAAATGGCGACACTCACCTTCACCAGACCGATGCTTTCAAATTTCAAATTGTGATGCACTCATTTATAGCGATGCCCATCAAAACAATGACACAATTGTGCTCACTAGTCCTTTTGCATAGCAATGCTCAAATTCACCATAGGTCGCTGAGAGTTTCAGACAGTTGGTTGCCCAGCCTTGGGCATATGATCAGGGTCAACCCATAGCACAAACCACTCCATCTTATGATGCATGGTTCATCCCACCATGATGACTTATAGATCCTATAGGTGCTCCTCCTATAAGGAGGCCGCGAGGAAAAGGTGTCAGGGGCAGGGGATAGGGTGGCCAAGATGGCCATGATGTAGAGGTTTTGGGGGCTCCTCCACTGGGACAGCAGCCTCCTCAATAGCCTCTAGTAGTGCAGCAATATCCAGTACCACCACCACCACCAGATGCATGCAATGCTCAGATACAGTAGCTACAGTAGTAGGTGCAGACTTTGATAGGTGAGTGGGACTAGGCTCACCAGCAGATTTTGTTTTTGACTATTGAGCAAGACTAGGCTCAATAGCAGGTGGTCGCAGTGACAGCTGAGAGGAATGTGGCTTTACAAAGAGTATAGGCTATCACTAGAGAGAGACCAAGGGGTGGCAAGGCGGCAGCAGATTGAGGTCATGGTAGCAGCCACACATGATCGGACTATTTCAGCATGGTTGTATAGAGATGTTATCACGGAGGCTATGTACTACAAGCATGATTATCACAGGGATGTTCCAGCGGCTCTTCGTCAGCCTAATTTTTTTCACAGCGTAGTGATGCACATCCTTGAGTCGAGGATCAACCTAAGCAGTAGGCTGGAGAGGGTAGCAGCCACCAAGACTAGCTTTCAATCTATAGACACTTTTTTATTTTTCCCCATTCATTATATTGATATACATTCATGGGCTCCTTTTTGATAGTCTTGTGGATATTGTACTTATCATTGATGTACATACATTGATCCATATTTTGTACCATGACACAATTTTTGATATATATATGATGCGGATATGGATGATTTATGCTATGATGTGTTCCTTTATTTCATGTATGGATGATGTATGGATGCTTATATATGATCATGTATGGATGTATTTACTTTATGCCTATGTGATATGCGATGATCATGATATGGATGGATGCAATGTTATGTTCTTTTTTTATTTTATTTTCGTGATATGATATGAATGGATGATTTATGATATACAGATGTTATGGATGAAAATCATGTGGATGTATTTTTTTTTGTATATTTTCTAGGCATGTTTTATGATGATGATGTACGCATATGGATGGATGAATGCAAATGATTATGAGATGTTTGATTATGCTAATGGATGTTATGATTATGAGATGATTATGAGATACATGTATGTTGATGGTTTGTGGATGCAGGGTGGATGCATTGATGATGTTTTTGAGTGTCATGATACCAGGTTAGCGCAGAGAGAAGATAGAAGAATAAAGAATAAACAATCGTTGTTGTTGATGATTGCTTCAAAAGATCCAAAAAGTATTTGATCCATCAAGACTTTATTAAAGATGGTGACGAGACAATGCAAAATGCAAGATGGGATGCTCACACTTCAGGATTGATATTTTTTGTCATTCCTTATTGTTTAATATAACACATAGATATGATAAATCTAGTTATTGATAACCAGGATGGCGTTGTATCTAGTGTAATGGACTTTGACTTGACAAATAGATAGGATAGTTCTTGTTCACACCTTGGCATACAGAAACATCATTGGAATGCAAGTTATAAATTTATAACATATTGGACCAAAGCATACACAATAGTCAACAACATACCCTAAATGACCTTCCTACACATAAATAAGAAAGTATGCACCAAGATTATTTTACAAAAGTATCCACAAACACAATAAACAAAAGATAATGATCAATGCCCCATTCCTTTCTCTCTAAATCATTTTGTTTAGACATCATTGATAAGTCCTCATAATGGGTCATTAAGATAAATCATAAGAAAAGATCAAAAACAAACAGTCAATGTTATCGACAGCTCTTGCCCAATTTGAGTTTAGCTTAAGTGATGTCTGATACTAATGTCCATCGCAGGAAGGATACATCCTAGGACATGTTGATTAGAGGGTTGTTTGATGTTGGGACTATGATGCTAAGATGATTTATTGCTATAAACTTCACTGACACATTTACCTATGATTTAGACTCTAGATTTTCACTTTTTTGGGTTTGCACTTTACAACTTACTATGTTTGATTTCTACTTATTTTTCCAAAGGGTGAAGGTGACGATTGTTTATTATGGGTGAAAGTTTATTGTAGGTGAAAGTGAGATGGGATGGATGGGTTTTGGATTTTTTAGAATATTTCAATGTTTTTGGTATTTTGAAAATGTTTTAAGGTTGTTTTTGGTCTTTTTGAATGTTTATGTGAATGTTTAGGATTTTTTTATTTTTTAAGGTTATTTAGGGCTTTCTAAATATTTTGAGGCTTTTTAGGTTTTCTGAATATTTTCTATTGTTTTTGGATTTTTCAATTTTTTGAATGTTTTTCATGTTTTCAAAATATTTTGATGTTTTTGGGATTTTCGAGAATTATTTGGATGTTTTTGGCTTTTCTAAGTTTTACAAATGTTTAGGGGTTTTCTAAATATTTGGATTTTTTTGGGATTTTCATAATATTGACCAAGAACCTAACCTAAAGACCTATCCTAGGGGTGGCCTCGAGGGTTGATCATAGATTAGCCTTGCCTACATTATACACGCAGAGACCATGTATTCCAATTGACTCTACCAATTTACAAGACAAAGATATGAACATACGAGAGATAACAACTAATTACAATGGACCGCTAAAAGACTGACCTACGGTGTCTCGAGGGAACATCAATGATGGCCTTGCCTACATTCAAGCTCAGAGACAATTTAGTTCAACAAAGAGACATTGTTTTTGGTTTTTTCAATGTTCAACCTTTTTAGTGATTTTGATGTTTTTCAAATGTTTTGGATTTTGCCTTTACAATTTTTTGAATTTTTTTGGATTTTTCCTATACAATATTTTGCAAATGTTTTTGGATTTTCTAGATAAGATTTTATGAATTTTTTTGGTGTTTTTTGATAAGATATCCCATGACCTCAAGATATATAACAACCCGATTGTGATGCATAATGAAATTCCCCCAGTGTGATATGTTGGCCTACTTCAATAAAGGAAGGACAGACTAACCTTTGGAATATGCCAAGTAGTGCTAAAAAATTCATGATACCTTACAGTGACAAGCCATGATAAGGACGCAAATGAGGGATGAATGGTGGTACAAAGAATGATAGACCAAAAGAGTCAAAGAATAGATGGAAATGCTTTATTTATGTAAGGCGCATGTTTGCCAAGTTTTCACCAAGGTACTTGCTCAAAGCGCCACCGAAGTGGTTTTCACTAGAGGATGATTTTTTCTTTATTTTTTTCAATCATTTTTCTCATTTTTTTTGGATTTTGATCATTTTTTTATTTTTTTTTATTTTTTGATTGATACCCTTCATATTTAGGCATAAAACATTTTTGAGATGCAAGTTGTTGATTGACTCTTGGAAGGGTTCACCTTCAAGGGTTGACAGTTGGTATGCTCCTAATCCGTAGCTTATTGTGATGACAAAGGGACCTAATCAATTAGGCTCAAACTTTTGTTTGTTGTCTTGATCTAGAAGGTTCTTCTAATTTTTCTTTAAGACAAGATCATCTACCTAGAATGACCGACATTTGATTTTCTTGTTATAGCTTAGTTTCAGTTAGTTTTGATACACTTGCAAATGATTAAGGGTGTTAAGACAACATTCATCCAAGAATTCTAGCTCATTCAGTTGAGACATTGTACTCTTCCTCAATTATTAGATTCTTCAATGACACTCACAATGATGGGAGATCAACCTCAATAGGCAAGATGGCTTCTAATCCATAGACCAGGGAGAAAGGGGTTGCTCCTGTAGGTGTGCAGATACTGGTTTGATAAGCCCAAAGAGCGGGATTTAGTTGCAGATGCCAGTCACGACCAACTTCATTAACTATTTTCTTTAGGATTTTCAAGATAGTTTTGTTTGCTATTTCTACTTGGTCATTGCCTTGGGGATACTATGGGGTAGAGAATAGGTGTTGGATATTGAATCTTTGACACAACTCTTTCACATCCTAATTTTTGAATGGGGTTCTATTGTCTAAGATGAGGGTTTGTGGTACACCATAACAGAAAATTAGGTAATTAAGGATAAACTTGGCTATCAGCTTCCTTGTTATGTAGGTCATAGTGATGGATTCAACCGACTTAGTAAAGTACTCAGTGGTGGTTATGATAAACTTATGGTCGTTGGATGAGGTTGGAGTGATTTTTCCTATGAATTCAAGTCCCCACTAGAAAATAGGCCATGGTGTGATCATTGGCTACAATTCTTGAGTTGGAGCATGAATCAAATCCCCATGTTGTTGACACTAGATGCATTTTTGCACATACTAATGAGCTTGTTTTTCCATGGTTGGCCAATAGTACCCCATCCTCAATAGTTTCATAGCTAAGTTCATACCACTAGAATGGGACCCACATATACCATCATGTACTTTTTTTAAGGAAGTTAAGGCTTCCTCTTGGTTAAAACATCATAGTAATATCCCTCCAATGCTTCGACAGTAAAGGGTATCACCTAGGATCACAAATCAAGATGTCTTTTTGACAAAGGTCTTTTTAAGGTTCGAGGTGATATCCAATGGAAGGGTTCCTCTGTTAAGGTAAGTAAATATGTCATGATACCATGGGGATCCAGGACCAACAATGACATGCGAATTCAGATTCAAGGATTTTGAAAGTTGGTACAAGAAGTTGTCCTACCAAGAATTCACATTGAAGGATGTTATTCGGCATGTCTAGTAGTGACCCGATTGTTTCCATGGCATCTATTGCTCTATTGTTCATGTGAGGGATCTACTAAAAATTTATGTCTATAAAAAGATATTTGATATTCTCCACCATCTTCTTGTAAGGAGTGAGTTTGTCATCTTTAGTTTGATTGTCGTCATTGACTTGGTTGATAACCAATTGTGAGTCTCCATTGAACTTCATCTCTTGTATTTGTCACTAAACAACTATCCTGAGACCTATGATCAAGGCTTCATACTCAGCAATGTTATTGGTACATGGAAATGATAGCCTGTAATATTTTGGGATGC
Source organism: Sequoia sempervirens (assembly GCA_007258455.2). Classification (NCBI taxonomy): domain Eukaryota; kingdom Viridiplantae; phylum Streptophyta; class Pinopsida; order Cupressales; family Cupressaceae; genus Sequoia; species Sequoia sempervirens. The sequence goes on along the minus strand of VDFB02047230.1, from coordinate 54,436,966 downwards.
AATCACCTTGGGGAGTGATGAAAATAATTTTGGCTACTAATCCATGTTGGGTGAACAATCCATCAAAGTACATCTTCCACTGAGCTATGAGATTAATAAGGAGCACTGATTTATCAGGGAACTCAGATATTAAAGGGTTCTCATCATAAATGGGTGCCTCTACTAGATGGTCTACAATCACTTGTCCTTTGATTGCCTTGCGCTCCACATACTCTATGTCAAAAAAATTCAATATATAATTACCCATTTAGCCATTCATCCCATGAGGGTTGCTTTGGATAAAAGATATTTTAATGGATCAATCTTCATGATGAGCTTGATTTGGTGTGACAACATATAATGCATGAAAGTTTATGAAGCAAAATCTACTACTAGGCATGCTTTCTCAATGGGTGAATAGTTCATCTCATAGCCTACCAAGGTTCTATTGATGTAGTATATGGCTCTTTCCTTTCCACTCTCGTCATGTTGTGCTAAAAGAGCTCCTAGTGTTGCTGGTGTTGCTGAGATGTACAGGATTAGTGGCTTGTTTGGTATCGATGGCATGAGAACTAGAGGTGTTAGTAGATAAATCCTTGATCTGCTAGAAATATTTATTACATTTTTCATCCCATTTGTAAGTTATCGCTTTATGGAGAAGATGTGAAAAAGGGTGAATCTTATCTAATAGTTGAGCTATGAACCTTCTGGTGGGCTACAACCTTCCTTGTAATCCTCTCATTTGTTTTAATGTATGTGGCAGCTCCATGTCTAGGATGGATTTTACCTTTGTTGGATCAAATTCTATCCCTCTTTGTGAAATGATGAAGCCAAGAATTTTCCCTGATGTGACCCCAAACACACTTTTTTGGATTCAAACGTACCTTGTATTCTTTAAGCCTATCAAAGATAGGTCCTAGGACTTGTATGTACTCACAAGTCTCTTCTTCGATTTTTCCAAAATATTGTCCATATAATCTTCAATTGTTTTGTGGATTATATCGTGAAAGATGAGGGTCATTTCTCTTTGATAGGTAGCTCCTGCATTCTTCAACCCAAATGGCATCACATTCCAACAATAGGTTCCCCATATACAAGTAAATGTAGTTTTATGTTGATCCTCTATGGTTATTATGATTTGATTGTAGCTTGAAAATCCATCCATGAGCGACAACATTTCATGCCCAGTTGTTAAATCCACAATGAGATCAATGTTGGGAAGAGGAAAATTTGGCTGGGTTTTGTGTACTCAACAATTCATCAAGAATGTAGTCGAATGAATCCAATGTCAAGAATCTTTTGTAGTTCCAATTTAACCAAGAGTGTTATCTGAAGGTGCATCTTCCTTAATTTTTGCTTGACTGGTTTGGCATCGGGATAAGCTGCTAAGTGGTGTACAACCACTTCTAGATCAAGGCCTTCATATTTGTATATGACCATGCAAAGTTAGCTCTTCTCTCTTTAAGGAATGCTACAAGGTTCTTCTATTCTTTTTCCAACAAGGATTCAACATAAAAGGTGATCATCGGTGCTTCTTCTATTCCAACATTGACTGGAGTAGCCTTTACTACTAGTATTGTTGACTTCTCTAGATGCATGGCACTAAGGGGGAGATTGAATCCCTCATCCTTGGGTGCCTCATAGAGGTTTTCACCGTCAGATGTGTCCTTTCTTTTTACTATTTTAGGACTAGAGAGTGCCACAAGGTGGTTTTCACTCAAGGATCTGCATGTTAATTGCATTTGATTTATTTTATGACAAAAGGAATCAATCATCTCCTTATAGTACGCCCCTGTATTGAGCTCTATGTTGAAGTCTTCTTTATGATCTACCCATGATAAGTTGTCTCGAAGTCCCATGAATTCTGAGATTGCTTCATCATTTTTGAATAAATCTAGAACCGCTAGTCCTTGTTGGTCCATTTCAATGAGTTTTTGGATATACTAGACATATTTTAGTTGGTTGGTTATTTGAGATAAAGGATTTTATGGATATCATGAAGAGGGTTTTTTTCTCAAATAGGTCAGCAACATCAAGAGGAAAGTCATCTAAGGTTGTATCACATGATGTAGGTGAGCAAGAGGAAGCCTCAACTTGTTTAGTAGAAATACCTTTTCCAATAAGTGTGACCTTGCTAGTAATACAACCTAAGCCAAGATTTTTTAGTTGTTTCTTAGGAATGATGGTTTCTAGTAAACCATTGTCATTCTTCCATAGCATCTCATTCTTGTTATACCCCATACTCTACATTAGTTGTAGACCTTTTTTGTCATCTTCCATGGGAAGAATAGAAACAGGTCGTTCATATTGATAGAGGAGTTTAGAGATATCTTGCTCATGGACATCTTCTTGATTTAGGTCTCCCCATTTGGTAAAGGTGGTAGTTGCCATCTTGATTGTTTCTGGTTCTTTGGTGTGAGATGTTGGTTTTCTATGAGATTGAGGAGAAATAGGTAACTCTCCTAAGACAAAGGTGTCTTTCAATATTTTTTAGCTTCCACAATTGTCATCTTGGATTAATGCTTTGACATCGGGTATGATTTTCACAATTAGCAAATGTGATGTTGAGATAGAAGCTAAGGATGATGGGCCAATAAATGAGCTTGATGGTGTAGGTCCTTCATCATTCTTGGGTATTTACGGGATCTTATAAAACTTAGCCTCAAGGATCTTGTAATAGTAGAAAGGCTCAGGATCTCCATGGATAGTGATTTCTCTACCTTCAAAAGGTAACTTCACACACCAACAATAGGCTGAGGCTACAACTTTCAAAGCATGGATCCAAGGTCGGCCAAGTAGTATGTTATATAGAATATCAAGATCAAGTACTTGGCATGTAGTTTCTGTAATAAGAGGTCCCACTTGGATTGGAATTGAAATGATTCCTTGTGATACTCATTCTTGGTCATCATATGCTCTGATGGTGATACTCTTTTTCTTCGCAATAGTATCTTTTGAATAACCTAGATGCTTGATCAACTGCAGGGTACAAATGTTTAGACCAGCACCTCCATCTACCAAGACTCTTTTGAACTTTTTTTATGAATGACAACCTCAAGGTGTAAAGCACGGTTATGAGATGGTTGTGATGGTAAATCGTGTTTGGAGAAGGTGAGAAGATGGCTGGTGATATGCCCTACCATAGCTTGAAACTAATCATTATCAATGTTTTTGGGAACGGATGGCTCAAACAAGGCTTTTTCCAATATTTCCCTATGTGTAGAAAATAGTTCCAGGAGTTCTAAGATTGATATCTAAGTGGGGGTTTGTTTAAGCTGATCTACAAGATTGTAATTGCTAGTATTAGATGTGGGAAAAGTAGGTTGTGTCCTGGGTTGAGCTAGGACAGCTCCTTGAATAGTTATTTTTCCACGTCACGTGGTGACTCTACATTCCCTACTAGCTCCTTTGATGGTGACAATTTTGATAATGCTATCATAAGAGGAAACTACATTAGAATAGGTATGTTGTACATTGGTATAATCCTTAGCTTTTCCATTATTTTTTGCTTTGTTATGATCGGGCATAGGGGTCTTGTATATCTTGAGATCCTGGTTTCTAGCTGGTACCTCAACAGATATGGTTTCATTCTCTATGAGATCTTGGATGATATTCTTGAGTTTCATGCAATTTTCCATTTTATGTCCTTTGATTTTATGAAAGTCATAGAGATCACGCTTGTTGTACCAGGATGGCTTTTCTTGTGGTTCTTGGTAGTTTTGAAAGTTAGGAAGTGTTATCAAATTTGACTCTACCGGTTTCTTCATGATTGTCTTCATGGGTTCCAATAATTATGTGTATTTTCATTGGGATAGTTGTTCCTATTATTGGTTTTCCTTTGTTGCATGTTGGTGTTACTAATCTAATTGTTCTAAGGTGGTACCATTTGTTGCACAATTGGTTGGATGTTAGAAACTTGATTGTTATTTGGTCTAGGAGCACTTAGTATGACCTTAGCATCTACTAGACCATCGTTTGATACATTTTTGTTCTTAGCCCATACACGAGGTTTTTCATTTGAACTGGTTGAAGGACAATTGTCTTTGTATGCTTGTTTATTTCCTTGTGAGATTAGGGCTCTTTCAATGTTAAGGGATCTTGGAACAAGCTCATCATAGGATGTGATGCATTGCATTTTCAAGAGGAATGATAGATTTGGATCAAGGTTGGCTATTATGATTCCTACTTGTTGTTTTTCAGAAAGAGGCCACTTTCTTTTACTAGATCTTTGTCTCCATCATTGTAATAAATTATCGAAATTTTATCCTAGATTTTGTTTGAGAGTGTACAACTCTTTTAGACTAACATCCATGTCAAGATTGAAGGAGAAGTGATCGATGAATTTTTTAGTGATTTCTTGAAAAGTTTGATACCAAGAGGAAAATGAGAAAACCAGTCTGTAGTAGTACCTGTTAAACTTCAAGGGAAGAGGCACATTAGATATGAATCGTTGTAATCCACTTCCATGCACATGACATTAAATTCTTTGATATGGTCAATAGGACTTCCTCTCCCTCTATATTTGTCAAACTTGGGGATTTCAAAACTAGGAGGGAATGGTATCATTGTTATGTTTCGATCAAATGAGTAAGGACACAAGTTCTGTGTATGAGGCTTCTATCTCTTGCCCATGCGAAGGTTGTGCATTTCTTGTGAGAGTGCTTTCAATTGTGATGCTAGATAATCTTGTGGATTGGGTGGAGGAACATATGGTGGGATGAGAGATGAATTATATAGTGTGTATGAAAGTGTGATATTTTGTGAAGGTGATGAATATGTTCCTAATATGTTTGGATTAGCGATGTTCATATGAGGAAAATAGGAACCTTGTTGTTGTTGGGCGTATTGTTGAGCTAGTAAGGCTTGTTGTTGAGCTTGTTGTTGGGCATGTTTTGTTGATGTGCTAATAAAGTTGTTTGTTGTTCTTGTTGCTATTGTGCGGCTTGTTGTGCTGCTAGGGATGTTTTTTGAGCTTGTTGGGCAATGGTCACTTGTTGTTGTTGTGCTAAGGCTGCTTGTTGAGCTTGATGTTGTGCTAGGGCTGCTTGTTGAGATTAATATTGTTGTTGTGCTAAGGCTTCTTGTTGAGCTGCTAAGGCTACTTGTTGTGCTTTTTGTTGTTGTTGTGCTAAGGTTGCTTCATGTTGTTGCTATTGTTGTATGGCTTTTTGATAAGTTTTTTGTGCTTGTTGTAGAGCTAGGGCATGTGCTTGCAATATGGGATCAAGTGGTTGTTGAGACATCTATGAAGGATTAGGGATGTTGATGTTTTGAGTGGTTAGTGGATTGCTGGTGAAAGTTGGAGGGTTCTCTTGGTTTAACATTTCTTGCAATATGGTAGAGTGATATGGAGGAATGTATGTTTGGGGCCCTGATTGATTTGGAATAAAAAGGGAGCTATTGGAAAAGATGATGTTATTAAATTTTGCAATGGAAATGACACACTAGGACCTTGAGTCCATTGATTGAAAAGATTCCCTTGTCATGCTATGTTTCGAGGATTTCCTTGTGCAAAAGATGTAAACAAAGGATTCATGATCAAGGTACTTCCGGGATTGATAGAAATTGTAACCAACGGATTTCTTTGAGGTGGATTGATAGGAGATGATGTGTTAATGGTAGATGGAATGGATGAACCCACCAGAGGGTTGGATAAAGGTGTCCCTATTTGCATTGAGGGTTGATTTTGTGATACATTATTGACATTCCCTAGTGTGTTTTTTTGAGATTTTTGATTTGTACCGCTCTACGTGATGGTAGGCATACCTGTGGTACTCATAAGTGTTGATGAAGAAGGGTGTCCCTGAAATGTTGAAGTGGTGGTGGAATAGTGAAGTTCAAGTGGAGCATGTAGTTGTTTTGGATCTTCAGGAATAGGAGGAGCGCCAAAGGTAGGTGTCCAAATGGTGGTGGGATGTGGAGGATTAGTTTCAAGAGTACCCACAAGTGTACTATTTTTGAATGGCAAGGTGTGGCCAAAATCTTTAGCAAGACTGGTTGCAAGACTAGGTATGTAAGTTTGACTTCGCCCTTGTGATGGAGTTGTGAAATCCTATGTTAAACTCTATGCTACAAATTTTGGGGTGAACCATAGATTTTGATGAGGTCTATAGGCTACCCTTCCACTCTTAAGGTTTTTCACCTAAAAGGAGAGAGATAAACCCTCAAAATCAATGTGGTTCACTCAATCTAATGTATGTGTGATGTGATTAAGGCTAAATGAGATGATCTAAATGCAACTAAGCAATGTAATTAACTGATTATGAATGCAAAACCTAAGAAATATGCAATATTTGAAAACACAGTGATGTTTGCAAAAAGCTTAAAAGGATGAATGAAAATGCAAATTAAACCAAACAGAAAGTTGTTTTTCAGAATATGTGCACCTATAAAGCTAAAGATGACTAGAAAGCAATCTGTACATCCAGAAAATCTAACTTTTGAGCCGAATGGGACTCATTCGCCACCCTAGGCAAATCAGTCCCAAGTCAAGGTTTTTCTGCCCAGAAACTAATTTCTGCAAACTGGGTGTCTGGATCTGCATTTGACTCAAAAAATTCACCTCATAAGGGACTATTCACCATGCATGGAAAATCATTCCACTTTCAAATTTTTGTAATTTCAAGTCTTTTTTCTACACCTTGACACCTGTACAACACTTTCTAATGGAAACCCAAATTGGGATCTCAAAAAATTCCTACAAAATAGCTTAAAATTGTTTGTCTAATGGGGGGTTTTCCTCGGTCAAACACCTAGTTGGGTAATCAAACCTTAAATGGATAAAAATATACATAAAACCCTAGCCTTAGGTGTGTTAAAGACTAGGAAAGTCCGAAGCATGGTGAAACCCTATTCTATTTGTGCTAGAATAAGATGTGCAAATGTAATTTGAATGATGCAAGACTTCAACCCTATAAATCCTACAACACATCAAAAATGGAGGTAAATGTTATGCAAATAGAATGTAAACAAAATGCAAACCTTAATCTGAAAATAGAGAAGAAATGGAAGATGGAATCACTTTGAAAGTTACAAGTCTTTAGGTGTGATTTGATGGTTAGTTGCATCTCCTCAACCTAGATTTCTCCATGATTCACCATAGGAATCCATCATCAACTCCTTGCAATGTTAAACCTTGATCCAAAAAGTGAGCTTCAAGACCTACAAAAATACTAGTTTGTTGCCCTAAAACTTCAACTTTGCTAATGAAACTTGTTGTAGAAGACTTGACATTAGAATTTGCTTTTGTGAAATGACTAAGAGATGTGAAAAAATTGACTTAAAATGAGTATTTATAAGCATTAACACCTAATTTTCCCATTATTTAGACCTAAGAGGCTAACATTCACCAAAAAATTAAGTTGAATTCATTGAATTCCCACTCAAAATTAAAATTTCCCTCAAAAGGGACTCATTCACCACCCTTGGCGAATGGGTCCCACAAGAGGGGACTCATTTTCCCAAGGTGGCGAATGGGTCCCACCAATGGTTTTTGAAGGTGGTTTTTTGGGATATAGATGAATTGAATGTTGTTTGTCAAGATTTTAGTGATTTCTCAAGTGAAATAGGCCTCTAGATCAAAAATAATGGGTTTTACGCACCTATAAATGTTGTTTTGAAGGATAAATAATGCATAGGTACTCAAAAGTAGGTATAATTAGGCATGAAATTGTCTCTTTCCTCAAGGGTTTCCAATTTTCTATGCCACATTTAGCCCCCACTTTAGTCCCCATATGACTCTATGTGCATATGTAAGCTAAAGGACTCTAAACAATGCACTTTATTACATAAAAGGATACTCATTCAAAAGAGAGGAGAATGATGCCCCCAGTGTAGTTATCTACAAAACCACAACATTAAGAACCTCATCCTACAACAAAAATTCATTAATTTTCCAAAAATCCTTTTTTCTAACTCCTAGGAATCCAATTTGAGGCTAGATGTATGCCCCCCTTGATTTTGCTTGCTTTACGGAGGCGGAATCAAGGTAGCAATCAAGCCATGTCAAATAAAGAACTTCATACCATAGGGAATTTCCAAGTACCATGCCACATAATGACAAATGATTGATGATTTTGAGTGCAAAATGACAATTCCAATGCATCAAATGGTGTCAAAAATGAATTTCCATAGCTCTCGTTATGATGTTTGGAAGAAAAGATGCTTTAGTAACTCTTAAGAGAAAATAACCCTAATTTAGTGCATAAGAGTAAAAGTGATGAAAATAGGTTAAAAGTAGAAGAGAGTAATTTTTCACTTACTATTTCATTTTACCTTCTTGTAGCTTGAGAGTGATGAGTGAGACGAGAAGATGTTGAGTAGACGGGATTACAAACCTTCGCGATTGGATGATCTTCAAGAGTAGGTGGCACACAGTGAGCTGTATTATGAGGTGAGTCGATTTTACAAATTTTTCCTTGTGATTTTGTAATAATTTAATGTTTTTTAATACATGGATAGGGTAATTTAGGTTCTTGGAAAAAAAATTTGCAAGTGTCCCATTTATTCACAAAGTGTCCCAAAAGGGTTCTAAAGTGTCTAAGGTCATTAGAAAAGAACACTAGATTTACTTTAGCACACTTGCATGATGAAATATATGAAAATTGAAAAGATTAGATGGATTTTTAGAACATTTTGTGATGATTTGGATAGGTCCCCACCCGGTCACGATAGCAACTAGGGGGAAGGCAGATTAGTTTTTTGGGAGATTTAGCACAAGCGCTATCAGCAATAGAGACAGAGCATTTACAGGCAATAGGTATCTATTGGGCATATTTGATGCCACTCATGAGATACCATGACACCATGCTCATGGCCCTATGCGAGCGTTGGGAAGTCGATACTTATACGTTTCATCTTCCTACCGGGGAGATGACCATCACTCTCAAGGATGTACATTGTATTCTCCAAGTTCCTATTTAGGGAGAATGGGTATATTTCTAGGGGGATCGGTCATTCCACAAGAAGAAGGTGGAAATGCAATACTGCTTGGATGGACCTGTTCATGATGAGCGTATGAGAGCATGAATCAAGCTTATCATGCTTCGATATTCACAAGCTCCTATTGTTAGACGAATTATGATGCATATAGTGGCTCTTGTTCTCAATCCTGATGGATGAGCCGCACACTTAGATGGAGGACCGGTACACTTGATTTGAGGGATGTATGAGCATAGGATAGTCTATGCATGGGGCCACTACATCCTAGCACACTTATATTATGATCTTGAAAAATTTGTGTTTTGAGAGATTAACAATATGGTGCACTGCACGCTTCTATGGGTGTGGTGCCTCAAGAATATTACATGTACCATGCCTATCGGGTTCCCTTATGCTATAGTTTTAGGATATCCATGAGCATTCAACTATTCTCTATGATGCTTATGGTAGTACAAAGATTTGCATTTTTGGAGGGTGAGATTTGACTAGCTGGAGGAGGATGAGATCTTATGGAGACCTTATCTACTCACTCTACAGTGGCCAGATCCCATAGGACAGTTGAGGAGGATGCAGATGGGCAGCTTTCTAGCTGGGAGGCATGACTATGTTGTACGACCTTTCTATTATGGGTGAGTCATGTGATAGTTTGGGCAGGTGCAGACACTACCGAGGGCATGCCCCTCCATTAGGCGATTAGTGCAGAGTGCCCAGACATTGGGTGATATTGTTTGGCTCACTATAGATCACATTTGTGAGAGTGACGTTGATGCTTCAGATCATGATCAGCCACCAGTCACTGACACAAATGATGTTGGTAGCATAGATGATCATGAGGAATGGTGGGCAATGACATAACTAGCTCCTATATTACTCATGGATGTCCCTATAGGTGATGTAGGACCAGCACTACATGAGGGAGATGAGCTAGAGGATAGGGTCGAGGATGTACGATACAGGCCAGCAGATATATTTACTGATGTTATCGATTATGAGTATGAGTCAGAGGTTGATTTTGACTATGAGGACTAGGATGGAGAGGAGGATGAGGGTGATTAGGATTATGAGGAGAATGAGTATTGTGAGGAGGAGCCACCCCTAATTGAGGGTGATGAGGTAGAGACCGAGGATCGGTACGAGCATGGAGAGTCCTCACACTCTTACAGGACCAGATCACATGCAGTAGCTACAGCAGACATTGACACCCAGAGTCACAGAGAGGCTAGCATATCCTCCATGCCCCCTAGAGAGGATGAGGTTGATATTCCTCATTTGTCTGGAGACATAGGTGATGATGTTTTTTATTTTACGCATGCACTTTAGTATTTTATGTTATATATATATATATATATATATCATGATGATGTTTATTGATTGTGTACCTTTTCTATCTTGTAGGAGCAATGAGAGACTGGTGAGAGTTCTATCGTCAGGCTACCGTAGAGATAGTGCATGTATCCATCGATGAGGAGGAGATGGATCCTAACTATGTGCCCCCACCAATCGTGGAGGAGGATCCAAAGTCACTTAGACCTTTCATGAGGTTACAGGCAGCATACAAGAGCATGAGGAGATGACTCCATCAAGCTGAGAGTGCAGGATAGTCATCACAAACCTTAGCAGGGGTTGAGAGGCTGCATGCAAAGCTAGCACAGGTACGAGAGGAGAGGGATCAGATGGTAGAGGAGCGTCTTGTGGTTGTTGGTCAAGTACAAGGTATGGAGTATGCACTTAGACTTGGCCATTCACATTCATGATCACAACACAACCGTCTCACGATGTCCAGGGACTAGATCACGAGCGCCAGAGCCCAAGGGGTCTAGCTCTCATAGACCTTGGTGATTTTGTATATGATACGGAGATGTATATAAAATTTTTTGAGATATATATATACATGTACATTTGAATTTTTTTATAGTTTGTCTTAATTTGTTTGGATGTTAAATATCAATGTGATTAATTAAATAACTCATGGTAAAAGTATTTAATTAATTTTCTACATGATTTAACATGATTGATGTGATCTAATGTAAAACATATTTTAGTTTCACTGTAGATACAACATTCTTGATTAGGGAATATGTTAAATTAAATACACCTATAACTCATTTAAGGATCTAACTTAACATGACACAAGGGTGAATAGTATGAATCCTAAAGTAATTATAAATAAACTTAAATAATTACCTTAGTGTTCAAGACAAACACAAGATTAGTTGTCAAGAACGAAGAAATGTGAAAGTTATGTAGAATGACATCAAATAACTTTAGACAACATTGCTTTAACAATCATACTATTCAAAGAGATTAGAGGTGTGCCATAGAAAAATGGCCCCTTGTCATTTTTAGTCTTTTAGGCCTTGCTTCATGATGCTTGGTCCATTTTTCCTTGATTTATTGATGTAATATGGCTTGAAAATTCATATTAAGTCCTTAAAATTCAAATAATGGTGTCTTTTGAAGGTGTTGTGAAGTGTTGTAAAACATTTCTACACTTTTCTATACTCTATTCATTACAATTCACCTAAAAATCACCTTTTCATCACTTATCAAGTCCTATTTTGAAGTGTTGTAAAGTCTTGTAACAAGATTTCATGCTTTTCTAGGCATAATTTCACTATTTACACCTTTCTTATGCTTTATTTGACCCCTTTATGCCCTTATAAGGCTTAATTAAGTGTATTTTTTAATGTAAACCCGAAAAATAACATTAAATATGACTTAATTCCCGACACCCATTTTCAAGCCTAAGGTGGGACCCATTCGTCATGGGTGGCGAATGAGCCCCTCTTGGCTCTAAATTCAAAATATTTCAAATTTCCTTTCAGGTTTTTATTCAAAATTACTTGATGTCGGCCTGTGATGAGGTATCAATTGGTTACTAAGGCACAAGAATGTATAAATAAGTGTTTTTCTCCTCATTTTACATCTCCTACAATCTTCTAACTCATTCAAGCATCCAACTAGTATTTGAGCACTTTGCATTCTATAATCAAGCATCAATCAAGCATTCAAGAGCAACCACAGACATATCTTCATATTCTCTTCAACAAGGGTTTGGTAAGTTGATAGCATTTGCATGTTATTTTTTAATCATTCTCTTTCATTTCATTATTTCATTAAGGGTTTGATTACCAAAGTGGGATTTCACCAAGGCAAATCCCTATAACCTAACCCTTAACCATTTTTCCCATCTTGCATGTGTTTTTGCAAACTTTTGTATACAAATTTGACAAGCATTTGGGTGTTGAAAAGTGTTCAACAAGTCAACAAATTGTTTCAAGTCAACAACATCCTATTTCAAGCTTGGAGAAGGCATTTTGTTCATTTTCTACAAATTTGACCTCGACAACCCAACAAGCAGACAACTTCAAATATGGTGCTACAGATTTGTCCCCTAATTTCTCATAATTTTAGGAAAGGACTGATTCGCGATCAATGGTGAATGAGTCCCACCTTAAGGTTGGAAATCCAATTTTTTTCAAATTCTAGATCTCAACACTAAGAAACCTATTCCTAACAGTTTTCATCAGAACTAGGACTAATTCACCATCAATGGCAAATGAGTCTGACTAGTAATTTTTTGTGATTTCAGACAGCATTCAGAAGATTCTAGATTCTCCCATCTCTATCCAGGTGCACTCTGATTCAGCCTCTTTTTGTTTTGTTTTGCATTTGTTCATTCATATTTCATTATTTGCAAACATCACTTTATTTTCCAACATTACATAAATCATAGATTTTGCATACATAATCAGTCAATTAGTTTATATAACTACACCTAGACCATTTCATTTAGTTCAAATAACATCATACATTGCATAATTTGAGTGAACCTAGCTAGCATTTTTGGCCTACCTCTCTCCTTTTAGGTGCAAAACCTTCTAGAAGAGTTAGAGAGTCTTGTGGTGCCATGATTCGAAGGATCTTCATCAAAATTTGGAGTTTCTCAATTTTCTCCATAATTGGCATCATCAGAAAGACTCTCAAATTCTAACTCCAACGCAACTCGAAAGGAGTCAAACAGAGCTACGAAGCCCAAGATATGATCAGTCAAACCTTGGTCAACACAAGGCTCAGGTCAGAGAAAGAAAGGGTCAAAATTTGACTTTTCCAAAAGTGGTTGAAGTTGGCATCATTGCAAAGAGATTGTCAAGAGCTTTTCAACGACATTGTTTCGCACGAATTGGACTCCATTTTCCCGAGTTACGAGAAGTCAAAGATCATGTAGAGAAGGTTGACCTTTGACCATAAGAACACTGATGTCAGCACCCAGTCAGTAGACATGTCAGCAGACACATCATCACCCAGCCAGCAGATACGTCATTGGACACGTCATCTTGGAAGACTTTGACTAGTGAATGAAATTGTGCCACGTGGCACATCATCTGGGTGCCACATGGCACCTACTCCATCTACTCCCTTTGGTAGTCGGTTGGAAACTAGTTATATTTTTTAATCAAATTCCTAATGGCCCGGGTGGGGCTCGAACAGACCACCTATCCATATTGAGAACTCAAGCGAACCAATACACCACACGCTGCCCACTAAATAACGTTTATCGGTGGTTAGTTTTGTTACTGATCGATTGGAGGTTTGTTGTTTAAATGACCGGCCAGCATCAAACCCGTGACCCCCAGTCGGCCAAAATTATAATTGGTCATTGCACCATTCAACAGCTTTGATACATATAAGGAGCATGTTTAATTTTGTTAAAAACCATAAGCCTGCTTGCCCCTATTTTTAATTTTTCCCTCCAAATCTAAAAACCAATAATCCTTTTAAAGGATTAAACATAACCTTCTATAACAATAAAAGCCCAAAATGAAAAAATTGAAGGGCTTAAATAATTTGAAGGGGATTAATTATGATTTTTATATGTAAATGGGGGGATTTTCAAATATTTTACTATCTAAAGGAGATATTGGGAGATTTTGAAAATCATTTGGTTAGAGACCAAATTGGGTGAAATTTTTGTATAAAAGGGGTAGTGTAGGATGGGAAAAGCTAATTGGTGATGGAAAGGAAAAATACCTGATGAAATTGTGCTCGAATTTTGTGTTATCCAAGGATTGAACCTACACACTTTGAAGGAGAGCTTTTCAAATTCTTTGTAAACCAAGGGGAGATTATGCTGACATGTTGTACTGATTTTCTAGAGAAGTAATCAGATCGGTCCACTCATTGGAAAGGGGCCTGGAGACATAGTCATTTTTACGACGAACTTCATTATCAACTTCATTTGCATCTCTCTATCTCTTTCTCTCATTTTATTTTCATCACTTTGTTATTTTCATTATTTAATCATGTTCGTGTGTTAATTTCAATTAAGTAATTGGGATTCCTTAAGTTGTGATTGTTACGCATTCCATGCAATTTTCATAGATCCATAAAAAAGATCAAGTTTGGTATCAGAGCTTTGTTTTGACTAGTATTGCAGAATTGGATGCTAACACATTCCAGGAAATAGTGAGGTGAAGGCAAACTTGAAGAATACGATCCTAAGATCGAAAAAAGGACTTTTCCAAAGATGGAAAAAACTGAAGCTGGAAAAAGTGCTAAGCATGAGCTTGATGATAAGTCTTTTTAGTGATCCTTTCTTGACATGAAGGCTATGGTGGAAGAGCTTTATGCAAAAAAGAAGAAGCGCAAAAACGGAGATTCTTCGAAGCGAGAAAATAAAATCAAAAGACAAAGGACAAAAAAATCCAGAAGCTCCATCTCCTCCATCTTCCCCTTCTCCTCCATCTTCCCCTTCTTATTCTTCCTCTTCTACTATTGTTAATCCTTTCAAGATCAACTCTAAGCCTATTATTAAATTGGATGTAAAATTGGAATTGCATAAGTATTGTGGTGAATTAAATGCCAAAAAGTTAGATGATTGGATCCAAAAAGTAGAAGTGTATTGTAGGATTCAAGGCCTAACACAAGATTCTCTTATGATCCAGTTAGCCACTTTTTGGTTGGGAGGTACAGCTCTCACCTAGTGGGAGAGTAGGAATCGGGAGGAAATTGCTCACCATGGTAAGGTCAATATAACTTGGATGGAATTTATTGCTTCACTTAAAAATTAGTTTTATCCTTTAGGTTATATGCAATAATTATCAATGAATTTGAAAACCTTTAGGCAAGGTAAGGGTCAGTCTGTCCAAGATTACACCCATGAGTTTAGAAAATGGGCTATTGCTTTAAATGTTTCATTGTATACTCATGATACTTTACTCAAGTATATAGGTGGTTTGCATTCTTACCTAAGGCATACTATTCTAATGTTGAGTCCTAATAATCTGGATGGAGTGTCAGTCCAAGCTACTCATTTAGGGTCAAGGGGTAAGAACACTTTCAGTGATAATTTCTCAAAGAAACCATCTAAGTCTGAGGGGAAGTCTAAGGGTAAAGAAAAAGAAAGAGATAAAGGAAAAGGGAAGAAGATAGCTACAGTTAAGGAGTGTGATAAGCCCACATGATCCCCTTTGCAAGAAAGAGGGGCATGATGATTCGAAGTGTTGGAAGCTACATCCTAAATTAAGGCCGAAAAGATACAAAGGCAATAAAGGCAAGAAAAAGACTATTGCAGTGATTCAACAAGATCTTGGATCCAACTTTGGACATGAAACTCATATTGTTTTTGTTGGGGTCCAAGGTAAAGGGAAAGGTATAATTCTCTCTTCTGATGCAAATGTTTCTAATGCAAATGCAAGTACAAGTAAAGTATCTACTCCTCCTAAAGTTGATAAACAATGGAATGAATTTCATATTCGAGTTGTAACTAAGCACACTAAGATTGACACACTGTTTGATACGGGTTCTCAAGTCAACTTAATATTTGAAGAGGTGGTAAAGAAACTCAATCTAGCTACAACACCTCACCCAAAGCCATATCCGCTTGGATGGGTTTGCAATGATGCTCAACTGCAAGTAACAAAATAATGTAAATTGAAATTTGCTATCACTACAAACTTTGTTGATGAGGTAGAAGTAGATGTTGTTCCTTTCGATATTTGTGTGCTTGTGTTAGGGAGTCCTTAATTGTATGACATAAAAGAAATATTTTATAGGGGGAGAATAAGTATCATCTATTTCAGGATGGGATAAAATACATTGTACGTGCACAAAAAGTCAAGTCTAATCTTGCACTAGTTAATGTTGGTCAGATGAAAAGGTTGGTCAATTCTAGTAAGAACTTTGTGTTAATGCTTGTAAAACCTAAAGAGGATGAAAAATCTGAAGCATTTAAGGGGTGTGATCTAGAGCGTAAAGTTGAGATGGTCAAAATAGTTTATGCTTATAATGACTTATTTTAGGAGCCAAAGGGGTTGCCACCTAAGAGATAGATACGGCATGAAATCTAGTTGCAACAAGATGTGCCTCTTCCAAACATCGACATGTATCATTTATCAATTTTATAGAATGAGGAAATCAAAAACAAACTTCAAGAGTTGGTGGAAAAAGGAGTCATCTGTCCTAGTACATCTCCTTGTGGTTCTCCAATTGTGTTGGTTCCAAAGAAGGATGGGTCTTGGAGAATGTGCATCGACTATCGAGCCTTGAACAAGATAATGGTAAAGAACATGTATCCTCTTCCCTTAATTGATGATTTACTTGATTAGTTAAAACAAGTAGTTTATTTCACTAAGTTAGACTTGCGTAGTGGATATCATTAGATAATAATTGTAAAAGATGACATTTGGAAAACTCCATTTAAGACAAAATAGTGACTGTTCGATGATCATGCCCTTCAGGCTTTGTAATGCACTGGCTACATTTATGAGAGTCATGCATGATGTCTTTCATCCTTTTATTGATAATTTTGTCATGGTCTATTTAGATGATATTCTTTTATTCAGTCAAGCTTGGGAAGATCATGTAATTCATGTAAAGAAATTTTTTATGTATTGAGAAAAGAAAAACTCTTTGTAAAGATGTCTAAATGTGAATTCGCTAAGACATCCTTAGTGTACTTAGGCTATGTCATAGATGGTGGTCAATTGAAAGTAGACCCTGCAAAAGTTGAAGCTATTGTAAAATGGCCTAAGCCAAGTACAGTCACTGAAGTCAAAAGTTTCTTAGGTGCAGTCCAATACTAGAGGAAGTTCATTGCAAACTTCTCCTACATTACATCACCATTGCACGCATTGACCAGTACGAAGATAGATTTTCAGTGGGGAGGTCCACAATAGAAGGCCTTCAACACTTTGAAGGAAAAGTTGAGCACAACACCAGTTCTAGTTTTACCAGATTTATACCAACCATTTGAGATTGAGACGGATGCGAGTAGATTTTCCATGGGAGCACTGCTAATGCAAGGAGGTAAACCAATCTTCTATCACTCTGAAACCTTTTCAGGTGCAGTAATTAACTATCCTACTTATGATAAGGAACTTTATGCATTAGTTTAGAGTGTTAAAAAATGGAAACACTACTAAATGGGGAAAGAAACTATAATCCACACAGATCACCAACCACTTCAGTATTTGCATTCACAGTCTACACTCCAACAATATTTTCAGTGGGGAGGTCCACAATAGAAGGCCTTCAACACTTTGAAGGAAAAGTTGAGCATAGCACCAGTTCTGGCTTTACCAGATTTATACCAACCGTTTGAGATCGAGACGGATGCGAGTAGATTTTCCATGGGAGCAATGCTAATGCAAGGAGGTAAACCAATCTGCTCTCACTCTGAAACCTTTTCAAGTACAATAATTAACTATCCTACTTATGATAAGGAACTTTATGCATTAGTTTAGAGTTTTAAAAAATGGAAACACTACTAAATGGGGAAAGAAACTATAATCCACAGAGATCACCAACCACTTCAGTATTTGCATTCACAGTCTACACTCCAATAAAGTAGGCACTTTAGGTGGATGGGTTTTCTTCAACAATTTCATTTTGTAATTAAGTACAAGAAAGGTGCCCATAACAAAGTAGCAGATATGTTATCTAGGCCTTCTATTATGAATGCTTTGATTATCCTTATTTAAGGTAGTTCCATGGTGCATGAAATTTTTTAGGAACAATATGCTAATAATGAATACTTTAAGGAAATATATTTAGCTCTAATTGCAGGTAAACATATAGAAGAGAAAGATTACTATGTGCAGGATAAACTCTTGTATCACTTCGGAAAGTTATGCATTCCAAAAGATGAACAAGCACAGGTAATCAGAGAAGCACAAACCTCATTGATTGCAGGACACTTTGGGGAAAGAAAAATAATGACTCAATTGCATAAATATTGTTACTGGCCTTGTATGCAAGAAACTGTAACTAATTATATTAGAGGTTGTGTCATGTGTGCAACAAGTAAATGTAGCAATAGGAAATTGGGGTTGTACACGCCTCTACCTGTACCATCTCGTTCATGGGAAAGTGTTTCAATGTATTTTGTTGGGGGGTTACCTATGTCTAGGAAGGGACATGATTACTTGCTTGTAGTAATTGATCGGTTCAACAAAATGTGTATCTTAATGCCTTGTAAAAAATAGGTCACTGTTGAACTTACAGCTCAGATGTACTTTCAATTTGTATGGATTCATTTTGGGTTACCTACTTCTATTGTATTAGATCAAGATTCTCGATTCCTAGGGGAATTTTGGTCAGCTTTGTGGGGACTCATAGACACCAAACTGAAGAAGAGTATAGCCTTCCATCCGCAGACGAACAAACAAACAGAGGTAGTAAATAGGACAGTTCTGCATCTTCTTAGAGGCTACTGTAGCAAAGATCCTAAGATGTGGGATGAAAGTCTTCATTATGTGCAACATGCTTACAACCATGCAGCACACTCTTCTACAAAGAGGTCTCCTTTTGAGACTTGCTTCGGTTATGTGCCCAAAACAATGATGGATTTTGCTTTAGGGAAGGACGATGTTGAAGATGGATGCCATGATGCAGAGAAGGCTTTAAAATTTATCCAGAAAGTCCAAGAAATTCATCAGGCACTAAAAGCACAGTTGGAGAAGAGTCAAGCCAAATACAAGGCTCGACATGATAAGAATCGCATTGATCACCATTTTTAGGTTGGGGATAGAGTTTGGTTACACATCAGCAAGGAAAGAATGCAAGGTGAAGGAAGGAAGCTCAAGCCAATTCAGTATGGTCCCTTTGAGATCTTGGAAAAGATCGCAACCAACGCCTTTTGCCTTAATCTTCCTCCATACATGCACATCTATTCAATTGTCAATGTTGAGAATCTGAAGTTGTATGAGCCTCCAATTATACCAGATGAAGACACAAACATTTAGGTTCCATTAGTTGATGATATTTCACTGGATTATATGTCAAAGTTGCTACAGGATGTCATCTTAGACAGGAAATTCAAGACTTCACAAAGAGGCAAAGTTAAGTACCTCAGAGTGGGACTGAAGGGAATGAATCCAAGCAAGGCAAAATGGATGGAGATTGGTAAAATGAGGGAACTTTACCCTCACTTACTTTCTGAGTAACTAGCTTTCAGAGGTCTAAAAGCTCTCCAGTGGGGAGGACTGATCTGGAGGATCTTCGTCAAAATCTGAAGTTTCTCAATTTTCTCTAGAATCAGCATCATTAGAAAGAGTCCAAAATTTTGACTCCAATGCAACTTGAATGGAGTCAAACAGAGCTACGGAGCCCAAGATATGCTTAGTCAAACCTTGGTCAACTCAAGGCTCAGGTCAAAGAAAAAAAGGATCAAAATTTGACATCACCAAAAGTGGTTGAAGTTGGTGTCATCGTGAAGAGCTCGATGAGAGCTTTCGACGACGTTCGTTTCACACAAATCGAACTCCATTTGCCTGAGTTACGAGCAGTCAAAGGTCATGTAGAGAAGGTTGACCTTTCATTGTATAGACGCTGACGTCAACACCTAGTTAGTGGACATGTCATCACCCAATCAGCAGACACGTTAGCGAACACGTCATCTTGGAAGACTTTGACCAGTGAATGAAATTGTGCCACGTGGCAAATTGTCTAGGTGCCACGTGGCACCTGCTCCATCTACTCCCTCCGGCGGTTAGTTGGAAATTGGTTATATTTGTTAATAAAAGTCCTAACAGCCTAGGTAGGGCTTGAACAAACCACCTATCCATACCGAGAACTCAAGCGAACCAATACATCATGCATTGCCCGCTAAATAACATTCATCGAGGATTAGTTTTGTTACTGATCGGTTGGAGGTTTGTTGTTTAAATGACTGGTTGGGGTCAAACCCGTGACCCCTGGCTGGACAAAAATATAAGTAGCCATTGCACCATTCAACAGCTTCAATACATATAAGGAGCGTGTTTGATTTTTTAAACACCGTAAGCCTGTTTGCCCTTATTTTTAAATTTTCCCTCTAAATCTAAAAACCAATAATCATTTTAAAGGATTAAACATAACCTTCTATAACAATAAAAGCCCGAAATGAAAAAATTGAAGGGATCAAATAAGTTGAAGGGGATTAATTATGATTTTATATGTAAATGGGGGGATTTTCAAATATTTTACTATGTAAAGGGGATATTGGGAGATTTTGAAAATCATTCAAATGGTTAGAGACCAAATTGGGTGATTTTTTTGTATAAAAGGGGTAGTGTAGGATGGGAAAAGCTAAGTGGTGATGGAGAGGAAAAATACTTGGTGAAATTGTGCTTGAATTCTATACTATCCAGGGACTGAACCTATGCACTTTGAAGGAGATTTTTTCAAATTTATTTGTAAACCAAGGGGAGATTATGCCGACATGTTGTACTGATTTTCTGGAGAAGTAATTGGATTGGTCCACTCATTAGAAAGGGTCCCAAAGTCATAGTCATTTTTACGATGAACTCCATTATCAACTTTGTTTGCATCTCTCTCTCTTTCTCTTATTCTATTTTCATCATTTTGTTATTTTTCATTATTTAATCATGTTCATGTGTTAATTTCAATTAAGTAATTTGGATTCCATAAGTTGTGATCGTTACACATTCCATGCAATTGTCATAGATCTATAAAACAAATCAAGTTTGTTATTAGAGCTTTTTTTTTACTAGTATTGTAGAATTGGATACTAACATGTTCTAGGAAACAGTGAGTTGAAAGTGAACTTGAAGAATACAATCTTGAGATCAGAAAAAGGATTGTGCCAAAGATAGATGAAACTAAAGCTAGAAAAAGTATTGAGCATGAGCTTGATGATAAGTCTTTTCAGCGAGCCTTTCTTGACATGAAGGCTATGGTGGAAGAGCTTTATGCGGAAAAGAAGAAGCGCAAAAAGGGAGATTCTTTGGAGCAAGAAAAGAAGTAAGATCGAAAAGACAAAGGAGGAAATATCCATAAGCTCCATCTTCCCCTTTTTCTTCTTCCTCTTTTACTATTATTAATCCTTTCAAGAGAAAGTCTAAGCCTATTATTAAACTGTATTGTAGGATTTAAGGCCTAACACAAGATACTTATATGATTCTGTTAGCCACTCTTTGGTTGGGAGGTACAGCTCTCACCTAGTGGGAGAGTAGGACTCGGGAGGAAATTACTCACCATGGTAAGGTCAATATGACTTGGATGGAATTTATTGTTGCCCTTAAAAAACACTTTTATCCTTTAGGTTATATGCAGTAATTAACAATGAATTCACAAACCTTTAGGCAAGGTAAGGGTCAGTCTATCCAAGATTACACCCATGAGTTTAGAAAATGGGCTATTGCTTTAAATGTTTCATTGTATACTCAGGATACTTTACTCAAGTACATAGGTGGTTTGCATTCTTACCTAAGGCATACTATTCTAATATTGAGTCCTAATAATCTGGATGAAGTGATAGTCCAAGCTACTCATTTAGATTCAAGGGGTAAGAACACTTTCAATGATAATTTCTCAAAGAAAACATCTAAGTCTAAGGGGAAGTCTAAGGGTAAAGAAAAAGACAAAGATAAAGGAATAGGGAAGAAGACAACTACAATTAAGGAGTGTGATAAGCCCACATAATACCATTGCAAGAAAGAGGGGCATGATGATTCGAAGTGTTGGAAGTTGCATCTCGAATTAAGGCCGAAAAGATACAGAGGCAATAAAGGCAAGCAAAAGACTGTTGCAGTGATTCAACAAGATCTTGGATCCAACTCTAGACATGAAACTCAGATTGTTGATGTCGGGGTCCAAGGTAAAGGGAAAGGTATAATTCTCTCTTCTGGTGCAAATGTTTCTAATGCAAATTCAAGTACAAGTAAAGTATCTACTCCTAAAGCTAATAAAAAATGGAATGAACTGTTTCATATTCAAGTTGTAACTAAGCACACTAAGATTGACACACTATTGGATACGGGTTCTCAAGTCAACTTAATATCTGAAGAGGTGGTAAAGAAACTCAATCTAGCTACAACACCTCACCCAACACCCAAATCCATATCCACTTGGATGGGTTTGCAATGATGCTCAACTGCAAGTAACAAAACAATGTAAATTGAAATTTGCTATCACTACAAACTTTGTTGATGAGGTAGAAGTAGATGTTGTTCCTTTTGATATTTGTGGGCTTGTGTTAGGGAGTCCTTATTTGTATGACAGAAAAGAAATCTTTTATAGGGGGGAGAATAAGTAGGAGAATAAGTATCATCTATTTAAGGATGGGATAGAATATATTGTACGTGCACACAAAGTCAAGACTAATCTTGCACTAGTTAATGCTAGTCAGATGAAACGGTTGGTCAATTCTAGTAAGAACTTTGTGTTAATGCTTGTAAAACCTAAAGAGGATGAAAAAGTTGAAGCATTTAAGGAGTGTAATCCAAAGTGTAAAGCTGAGATGGTCAAAATAGTTTATGTTTATAATGACTTATTTCAGGAGCCAAAGGGGTTGCCACCTAAGACACTACTGTATTTGACTCCAAATTCTGATGAAAGTTTGTTGAAATATCGACAAAATATTTTTGGAATACCGACATAACACTCAAATAATTTTCGTCGCTATTTTTTCATCATTTTCACGACAAAATTTTAAATGCCAAAATATTTGATGAAATCTTCGTCTATATAGCAACGAAAATAACCACAACACTTTCGTCAAAATTTCGACGAAAATTTTTGTCGAAATTTTAATGATATGGGAAAGTCATTACGACGAAAATTTCGCCACAAGTATAGAAATTTCATCAAACTTTTTGGGTGGTTCGTCGGTTACTTTTGTCGAAATTTCGACAAAACAATGCAATTTTAAAAAAAAAAAAGTATTCGTTCAAATGTAGGCATTTTTTACTTCGCCAATGTTGCTTAATTGAATTATATAACATAATTTTATTTAATCACATAATCTTAAGGTGCTCAATATTTGAATCTATCAATTAGTTGTATCAAGGAATGAATTTCCAACAAGAGAATGAATGGCACATGGAGTGGATGACATACTTGAAGTATTGCATCTATAGATCAAGTACAAAGATGAAATACAAGAAGGTAGTGGATTGCAGACCAAAGTGTGATTGCTAGTTTTAATTTTGTTTTTGATATATTTGAACTTGCATATCTATTCCATATATATTTATTATTAGTACTTTATAGAGAAACCTACACCCTGCCAATCGGGTTTTAATGAGTCATTCATATGTTTGTTATATCTTTGTGTGCTTTAAAGAATATATATATACAAATATATTCATTTGTAGGATATCAATGAGGAAAATTTAGAAATCCAACATTTTAAAAAATATTTAATTTGAAAAAATCTATAAATATGTAACTTGAAGATATCTACTCTAAGGCAAGTTAGACCTAAAAGTTGCATTATCTTGATACAAAATAGATGTTGCAACCTAAAGAAACATTCTAGTTGGAAAATAACTCCCTTTCTTGATTCCTTGTCTCATGCAAAATCATTCTATAACCATACAAACAAACCAGCTTAGGCATTATATTGCTGACTCTCAATGGATATGGTACATCACAAGTTAATGGTTGTTGCATTATGAATAGAACAACATTCAAAATCTCCTATATTCTTGAGCAAAGAATGGATGATTGAGAGTTGCTTCAGCTTTCAGGCGCTATAATGGATCAAATTTAAGAAGTCCTTCTAGCAAGTCTATAAGCAAACTAGCAGTGTGATCAGCATGTTCCATTACCAGATTCTACAAAAATAGCCAAAAATATGTAAATATGTGAATCAAATTATGTAAAGAGCTACTCAATCAGAAAACATTTTCCTAGTAACTTTTTGACAGCTCTAATGCTCTCTTTTGAAGATGCTCCTTTAGGAAAATTTATTCTCATTTCATGTCTAAAATATTTTGCAGATTTCACTCTGATGATAGGACAAGTCAGCTATTAGAACTTAACTAAAAGCTTCTAAATGACAAATCTGGCATAACAAAAAGGAAACAAGATACCTTTCAAGCAAGCAACTCACTCTGCTCTACGAATCATATGTTGGGGTAAAGGCCCTAGTACTCTTTCCATCATGACAAGATGTTCAAGATTATCATGCATCTGAAATAGAGTCTCCCTACAAAATCAGGTTGAAATCAAATAAGCAAGTATTAGTCAGTTCCTACTCTCGCTAAAAGAATAGCTTTTTCCAATATGCAACTCTTGTAACATTAGATAAATCAACAAGTATTCAAATAAAAGCAATGGGATAGGGAGCATTTAAAAATCTAGATCAATGAAAACTTTATAAGTTGTTTCAATAGAGGATGGATACCTTGTGCCATTTCAATCATATTTGGCGACTTCACGAAGCACACTAATTTCAACCTTTGCTGCTTCATGGTACTTGTCTATGCCACGAACAATTTTTATAGCAACAAACTCCCTTCCTTCTTTGTCCCAACATTCCAAAACCTGGCCAAAGGTTCCTACAAGAATGAATCTAGTGCCTTTACATATACCAATTACCATAATGATTTTCTACACTATGAATCTGGTGGCTTCTAACATATCCAAAACATTATAAAATACTACAACAACAAATCTAGCCATCCATGATAACAAGTTTCCACCAAACAAATGTTAGATTAAAGACATGAAATTTCCATAGTCCAAGGGAATGAGTTGGAATGTTTTTTGGTAAAAACTTGTGTAGAGTTTTTTGTATCATGCTACAATGAATCATGCTTGTATCCAAACTACAGCGACTCTACCTAAGAAATCATGCTTGTATCCAAAATAATCCTCCACAAACTGATTTAGTGGTTTGGAACCTTCACCAGTCACTTGTAATTGGTTTGTGACATCTCCATACTGTGAGGCAATTAGACCATACATAGTCCATGAAACATGGCATATTCAGTAGTACCAAAACCACCATTTTGGAATTTTTTGCATCAAATATAAAAAATAAAAAAACACAGTTCTATTATGCATACTATTCTTCTCTATTAGCTTCTATTGTTTGTCAATGTTGATAATAAATTCTTCAATGAAATGAAAGCTCAATTACAATCTATCATAGAAATAGAAAAAATAGAGATTCATATTTGTTATAAATTAACAATAAACATATATTTTCCTTGTTTTAACATTGTGTTGTATCCATAATATTCACATCATGGTGAGGTTGGGCACCCACACAATTTCAACACGAGTAAACTAACCATATAGATAAAGTGGTCTACTTTACATGAAGAAACATGAGAATTGGAAGAAAATTGCACATAAAAAAGGGATTTACTTAGATGGAAAATTGAATTGGCTATAGGTATATATTGTGCTTTGCATGTGACTAGAAATTTTGATTCATGGAACAAAATGGCATCTTAACAAAGGGAACTAACCTGACTGAGAGCATAGGGTATTGTAGAGTACTGTAATGCCCACACTTAATGTTGGACATTACACCCGTTGAAAACATGACAACCTTTTTTTTTTACACAATCACAACAACTATAGAGTTACCTTACACAGAAAAAATGCACAAGAGTTGTTGACACCTTAACATTACCATTGCAAGATCCAATATATATTTGGAATAGACATATAGGTGACACAACCAAAGGACGATGACTACATTCTCTCATAAGGGAAGAGTGATAATCATCTAAAATGACACAATCTCTAAAAAGGAAACACAAATCAATGAATACCTTAAAAGAGATGTATTTTCATCCATCAACCACATGCATCGTAATGTGACAAAAAGGTGACAAAACCAAGAGAGGCTAAACCAAAGAACAAGGCACCGGATGAATATCTATTTGGAGCTCATTATATTAAGGTCAAGATGTAGGTTGATTCAATTAGGAAACTACCATAACTCAAGTACATTATTAAACACTAGCTTACGAGATGTTTTACATAATATCAATAGGATCAATTTAACTTCAACAATTCATTGAAATATATAAATAGTAGTACATGGCAGCTCCCTCTAATAAGGTAAGATATTTCCATCTTGAGCACTCTTATCTTAGTGAACTTAAATTTGGTAAATACATTCTACAATTTTTACAACTAAATGCATAAGTAGGTCAACACTAAAGAGAGTAAAGACACATCTCTCATTGAAAGTCAATGTAAAATAAATTACACTTGAAGTTATCCTAATGAGGTTTATTCATGCATATATTACATCTACATGACATTATCAAAGAGAGCAAATGACAATCTAGCCATTTAGGTTCTACATCTTATTAACTGTTGAAACCAATCATTAGAAAATAGACGATATCTTCCATTTAGCAAAAGAAAGTTTAATTATAACTTCAAAAAAAGTACTAGGAAAACCAAGAGGGTAAAAAGGTTATGAATCATGAATATAGTTAAATCCTTAGCTACATTAAAGTGGAGTAGAGGTTTCACATTAATTTCTAATGTCCTCTTGAATCAACTCAAGGAGAGTTAAGAACATGGAAATGTGTTGTAGTAAGATACTACCAATTTGGGCATAATCATCACTAATAATTAGAATTAGAATTTCATACATTTACCCCATTGCATACTACTTGAACATAGTCTCATTTTACAAACAAGAAAATAAGTTTGAATAATATGTTTCAGCAATTCTCGTAAGAGAATGAACCATCACATAGATAATCCTATCAACACCATAATAATCTATATAAAAACCTCCAAACACTCAAAATAGCATTATAGAAACCCAAGATCTTTCTAACAATGTAAATAAGTTGGTCATATCATGTAGAAAGAGAGAGTAATCACACAATTACAGTCTGAACTAAAATAGCCATAACTTTCTCAAAACACCATATTTATTTTAACTTCTAATATGGAAAAGAAATAAGAATAAATTTCCTAAAAAACCCACTAATGGTTTTACAAAATTCATAACAAAGAAGAAACAACAAACATTTTAGGAACTACATGACAGGCTGTTGCAAAACTACAGTGGAACAGCCCACTTGTTTTTAACCATAGGGAATGATAAACACAATATAAAAAGCTAATATTTTAAGGTAATAACTAATACTCCTCTATGAGTAATATATCCAAAATTTGGGCTAACCCAGATGACCATTTAAGAGTTATGTTTGACACATTGCTGCCCCCTTTTAAAAAACAGAAAATTGCTCATAAAAAGAAAGAGTGTAAGAGTGTACAGCACTTGACCAACTCACTCCAGCTCACCCAAAATAAATTCAAGATAAAATATAGAATTCTAAAATCCTATAAAACATTAAAAAAAACGTTCTCTTAAAACTTAAAAGCATTCAAATTAAAAGGGCTAACTTCTCATACCTTGTAACTTCGTGCAAGCTAGAAGGGCTGCACCAAATATTAAATCACTACATTTACACCCATGGGTGGATATGATATACACCATTCAAATTCAATAACTACCAACAATACAACCAACCATTTAAGTCTAAAAAAAATCTTCTATTTTCTAATTTAGTCAAAATCACTATTCACACATGACAATGGCTTCCTATCATACAACTAAGAAGACCATAATTACAAGCAAACACCTATCCACTTAACAGTTGGGTAAGAAAGTATAATACCAATTAAATTCCAGCATGCATGAAATCCCAAAATCAGCATACCACTTCTATTTATACAATTTCTGAAAGTGAAGCAAAATGAAGGCCTAATTACAAGCACACACCTATCCACTTAACAGCTGGGTAATAAAGTATAATACCAATTAAATTCCAGCATGCATGATATCCCAAAATCAGCATACCACTTCTATTTATACAATTTCTGAAAGTGAAGCAAAATGAAGGCCTAAACATGTAAATGAATTGCACTACTTGCATTATAAAAACAACACAAAACACTTCATATCATTGATTGAATAACATTTATTTATAGATACTAATTAATACTTATATCCTAATACATGGATAGATTAAAAATATTGACTATACCAAATCTTCATTTAATCACAATATATAATCATGTATCACATGGATCACCATGTACAACTTTTCATTATGTTGCGATAATAGGAAACTACATCAAATTGATAATCCTTCAAAGTTTTATTCCAACTCCATGATACATCTCAAAGGCTTCATACTCATCACTAACCATTGTACCAAGACCAAGGAATTATCGAAACCATCCAAGACCGAAGAGGGGCAAGCTAGCTACCACCCAACCATAATACCATCATCAAGCGCATATGGGAATACCATGCTACTCTAGGCATCCCCCTAGCATGGAGAAGAGTCATGGATCCAAGAAAAACCCAAGCATTCGATATTCAAGGATCTAAAAATGTTTTCACCAATAGACAAATATACTAGGTTTGCACAAGGCTCAAAAGTGGATTCTAAAATAGGTTTAACACTAAAAATACACATAGACTCCATTAAGCACATTCACCTCTCAATCCATGGATTTTACAAGTGGGTTAACACAATACAAACTCTTACCACAAGACATCACAAGAACCCATCCAAAATATAAAATTTCTTAAAAATACCCAATGATTAGATCCACACAACACAAGCAAGGGCAATGGTTTATAATTCAAACTTAAGGCCCAAGGGAGTATTCAATGAAATTAATTTGAGAAAAAGAAAAATATACCATCAAGCTTAATTTAGTGAACAATTAGTAAGTTCACAAGAAATACATGCATAGCTCAATAACCCAATTAAAATTTCACTCAAATTAAGTTAACTTCATTTGAATATGTATAAATTGAAGACACCCTCAAGATGGGTCTATAGAGATATTTTAAAAACAACAATACACTTCTATGTTTGTTTAATATGGTGTAGAATAAAATGGGAACCATTATTCCCCATTTCTAAGTTTAGTGAGATGAGATGATTTCAAAGAAAAATGGAAGGTAATTTCAATGAGATGATCCTATACTCATTCCTTGAGAATAAGCATAAACATGATTTCAATTTGAAAAGGTTTCTTTCTTCATTTTTGAGACATGATGTTTATTGAGTATACTTATTTAATAACTAAAAGAAATAGAAAATTTTGAGATAAACATCTCACTCAAACTTACAAGACTTACATGATTTGAAGGTATAATTTATATGTGCAGCAAACAAAATAATATGAAGGTATCATAAACTCTCTCTTTTTAAGCATATACAATATATAAATTAATTCATAAGAGAAAGAAATCAATATATCATAATGTAAAAGAGGAACACCTTTCTCCTTCAATCCCAAACCAAAATGCAAGAAGATTTCTACCCTAGGCGTCCATCTTTGAAGTGTAAAACCAGCAACATAAATTAGCAAAACAGTGGAAAGCTCCAGCTCACTGGAGGCATCTAGATGAATGATGAATATCAATAGCTTTGGATTAAACTATGAGAGGGTCACTCAGAAATACTTTGGCAGCAAAATAAAGTTAAATAAGAGAAAGATGGCTTCTTTAATGGAAATCAAGGAAGGGTATGTAATAAAGAAAGTATTGAATCCAAATGTGCAGCTCCAAGTGAGAATTTAGAAACCCATCATAGTCACACGTTGCACCAACTTTAGATATAAAAAAAAGTATAAGCTTGTTGTTGGATAAAAGTCCAAAAAAAAAAAGAGCTCACAGGCAGCCATTAAGATGCCCTAGGCTAAGCAGAAAGCTTGTTGTTCAAAATAACCAACAAAACCCACTTCAAATCTGCCAAAATGGTGCCCATAATATGCCAAAAGTCATGGAAAAATTCCTCCCTCTGAGCTATGGCGGCCAGCCTTTCTCCTCTCCTCTACCTATTCTTTTTCTTCCCTTTCATTCCCTAAAACAAAATTCCTCCCTTTCATTCTCACGCCCTTTTTCCATTATTTTGCTTCCCTTTTATTTATTTTTTTCTATAGGAATATATGTATATGGGCATATTTCAAAATGGCCAAAATATTCAAGGAAATAAAATAAAATAAACTCCAAAAAAAACAACATTTGAATAACAACTAATTTGGCATTAATAAAATTTTATTCGAAAAAAAATCTTGATTTGATGAATTCAAATAATAATTTTTTATTTTTTTTAAGAATTAAATTCAAAGCTCCCAAAACAAAACTTAATAATGCAACCTAAATATATAGGGATTTTAAAAAGTCACAATTCGAAAAGGTCATATAATTTCATTTGGAGGAAGTATATCAACTACATGGTTTGACAACGACCATAGTTTCACTTCAAGCAAAAATTGACTAGATAATCTTAAATAAATAAATAAATCAATAAAACTCTCTAGAAAATTTAATTAAAACACTAAAATATCAAGTTAACTAAGAAATCCCCAAAGAACATAAAATCCATTAAATAACACCAAATCCTAACACATCTACACATGCAAGCATGCAACAAGAAATATAAAAACACAATGCACCAACACACTTGAGAACTTGCAATGCCATTGGGTCTTCCATACCCATAATGACAAGGTGAATGGGTTGACACATAGGGATGGTCTCATTGCTTCCTTAGATGAAGTGAGATGGTTATTAGGGAAAATCCATGAGCTACTTCTCCACATGCCACCTCATTGGCCATTTTACTTGTAGAACCTGCACACTTAATTGCACAAATCAAATCCAACAACTTTATCATAGTTGAAGCAATAGGTGGTGTTAATTCATAATCATGTTCAATTAAATCTTATTTTGAAATTTCAAATATTATCAATATTAACTAATCATTAAATGTGAACATGAGTGGTTTCCAATCAATTTTATAACATTAAACATGGTGATGCATTAGCCTAAAAATTGGCATAACAAGTCCTAGCATCTATTCAAGAATGAAAATATAATTTTATGAGTCACATTCAAGAAAAGTTAGCATAAATATGATAACATAGTAATTAAGCATAAATCAATATGAATGCTATCATAGGCTAACTATCTAGTCATTTTAGATCACATATACTATATCAAACAAACAGTATCATAGTAAGACAAGAGTTAAACATAGGTGGGTCTTACAAGTACATTCCTGCAACCCTTTCTCTGTAGAACACAGTTCTCTCCACTGCAACTACAAGCTGGACAGTTCAACAACTATTGACTCTTAAGAAGATTACAAATTCAAGGCACCTGCAACAATAAAAAGATTGGTGTTGTTGGTCCTGATGTTCAAAAAATGTCTAGTTAGCTAATAAGGTAATCAAAAGCTAGGTATTCACTAGGGCTAGAAACAGGTCATTTGATATTTTGGTAGTTTGTTCAGCTAAAATGTTTGGAAAGTAGGATATCTTGAATGGAACTACATACGATTTTGTGCCAACCTTCCAAAAGATTAAGTAAAGCATAGACAAGTGTGAATAAGTATCTAACACTATTATAGTCAGGGCTACGCCAGTAAGTCCACCATTGCTTCCAGAAACAAGACTTGAATTGTTCAAAGAATGACTGAGAATACTAGGTTGGAAAGTGAAGTTCTTCTGCTTGTGGGGGTGGAGTATTGAGCTCTTTCACCAATGCTTTGTTTCACCTGAATATTTTAAAAAATGACTCAATGTCAAATCTTAGTTTTAGTTGTATGTTGGCTTCTCTTTTGTCCATGTGTCCTTGTGGTTGCAAATTGATGCCAAATATTTGTTTCCTAAACTTGCAGTTATTGGGCAGGGTTCTTCTGGAGAAGTGTACGAGGGTTTATGGCTTGGAGTGTCGAAGGTTGTTGTTAAGGAGATCCCCATATTTTGTGAGGATTTTGACTCTCTACTACAAGTGGAAATTGTCATGCATGCAAAGCTACAGAACCCTTTTGTTGGTGTGAATAAATGTCTTGTACATAGATAATTCACTCACTAGGTAATTAGGGGACATATTCACATGATTAAGTTTACTTAGGAAAAAGATTCTTTCTAGAAGTCTTAGTTGGCTTATCTAGAACTTATCTTATGTAGCTAGTATGCATCATTTCCTAGGTGATTAGTTTGTTGGTTGTCTCATGTCATAGGATTATGACATTTGTCAACATCGTGTTCATTACTAAATTTCAACCTTGCCTATATAAGCAAGGCATCTCATGTACATTTGCATATCAATTCAATCAATTCAACCATTAATCAATTGTGCATTGTGAAGCAAGCTTTCTTGCCATTCTCTCTCTTGTGGAAGTGGTTTTGGTCGCCACTGTTCCTAGGGGTGTTGGGGAGTCACCATTTACTCCCACACCTTTCATTGTTCAATTGATAGGTGTGTGTTTGACAGAAAAATATTGCTCAAGGGTACGCGTGAGTTAAGCTATGTGATTTTGGGGAGTCTAGTTTAAGGCTTTACAGTTTCTAGTCCCCTAAAGTCAACAGGGGAACTTGTTACTAGAGGGCACCATAAGTCTTCCAATATCCCCAAGAAGGTTTTTCTAACGGGAATGCATCCCTTTGAGGGAGTGGATACCAGGAATGTCTACAGACTAATAATACAAAACAAAAGGTCGAAATTACAATACAGCAATGGCAAGGTAGATACGAAATGGATTTGCTTAAAAAAAAGCCTAGAAAATTTGAAGCAAATGCAAATGGTTTCTATAATGTTGAAGGTTAAAAAAATACAATAAACCGAAATCATGGGAAGTGGCTTACCTATAGATTCTATGGAAATTATGTCGACCTATCAATGATGCCAATGAGAGAAAATGGGCAGAGGTCGTAGGAAATTTTTAGGAAACCCCAAGTTGTGTACTGTTGTTGCTTAATCTTGTTTCTTTAATCTATTCATAGTAAAGGGGCGGAAAGAATTAGTGGTAGGGGAAGCAATAAAATATGGAGTGGAAACCATTAATGGTGAGAGAAATGCAGCTTAACTTGACAGGGTGATCCCACAATAGTGGTTTACAATTTTTGGCCAAACTGGACACTGAAATAATTTTTTTTAACTAAATCTTCACTTTCGGGCACCTATAGCGGCTAAACCATGAGGAATTTGAAGATGATACAAACTAGAGTTTCGTGACATTTTGTCTATATATTCTAAATTTTTTTTTTTCAAAATTTTTGGAATCAATTGTACTTCTTTTTCCATCTCCCTCGAAAACCAATTTTTTTCAGAAAACAACATTTTTAAAAAGTGACACTCACCGTATAACGCATAAAAAATTTTCCATGAAGGATAAAATTTGAATTATTTCAAATTTAGATTTGTAACTCTGATATCTAGTGCTTCCACTTGGTTAGATAGTTTTGTTTAATATTTTTCTTTAATCAAGTTTTGAATTCAAACCAATTACAATTCGGACATAGCCCGTTATAACACGTAACTTTTTTTGTATGTATCAAAATTCAATTTTATTTTTTTTGTTGGATCAAGGACTTCAATATCTGGTGCACTCATATTTTTCATTTTTTTTTATGATCTTCTATTTTTCCACATGTGTAGAACAGAGAGCTTGATTTTTAGTGCAAAATCTACATTCACAAGAAATTAAAAATAAATATAATAATCAAATTTAATTTAATTAAAATTATACTTTTTTGGAAGCTTATAATAAGGAATACATACAAAAAATATATTTTAGATGAATTCATTTGATCCCACAAAAGGTAAATCAAAAGTGGTTTTTTATCAGCATTTTGATAGGTGTAAAGGAGACTCCATTATAGGTATGGTTTAAAACTAGCGGGGTTCTATCCAAGGGGACTTTGTCTAAGGTGGTTTGATCAAACCCTCTTCAATTGGAATCCTTTAAATGAAACTTTTCAAGGCTTAAATCATTATATTTTCTAAAAATATGTGATTTCAGCAAAAATCAAGATCTCCTAGAAAGTGTAAGCCACTATTGTGGCAGCACCCCTCAAGATTCTACACAAATCTCTGTTGATGTCGCTAATAAAAAAGGTCATGAAAGTAGGGCAGATATTTTGGAAGGAGAGTTAAACGATCAAAGGTTGTGGATGGATGGAGAAACTTTCCAAGCGCCTTTGTGCTTTCCAACCGTCGATGGTTAAAAAGAGCTTTAAAAGCTCAAAGAGTGACACACCTTCAACTTAAATATCATGCAGAAATTGGGGGAGAATACAAAGTTCGAATGGGAAGAGCCACCTGTTGGAAAATGTGTTCAAATGCCTTGGCAATAATCTCCAAAAAATCTTCAAGCATCAGCCCCAAGATGGAGGAAACGTCGATAGAGAAGACAAGATAAAATACATCAGAAATATGTATCATGGCCGCGATAAAGAGGCATCAAAAACCCTTCAAAATGAAGTCAATATGCCACAGAATGACCAAAAAATAACTTACCTCTGAGTTCCTCAAATGAATTGACCCAAAAGTAGCAAAAGACAGTGAAGAAACGAGCCCCCAAGGTCAAACCCTAACTCTCCAATGGTGGTCGTTTGTGCAAAGCATGTTTTCTTCCAAAAGATTGGAGATGTGAATGAAGCCAATGATTCAAGAATCCAACAGTTTTGTTTTAGGGTTTGTGAGTTCGCCCTAACTTGAAATTGTGATTTTATCACATTATTTCAAGAAAAAATCAAATATTGATCTATACAATTTGTGCCTTTGCATTTACCTTGGCATGTAGGCCGAACTTAGGTTTTGTGCTTTGATTTATTTCATGCCCTTGGGAAAAAATCAAATACATGACTTTGAACTTGTGTTTTTCCTAAGTTTAAGATGCCTAGGCTTCCCATTGATCTTGAATAGGCATATAGGATAAATGCCTTAGTTTTTATGATTTTTTATAGAAAAATCAAATACAATAGGATCCTTTGCATGTTATTTTGATTTTTTGCAAAATATCAAATCTTACCCAAATTGCAAAAATTAGAATAATAGGAGCATGTTCTTGGCTTGTTTTTATTAAAATGATCATGTTTTTAGTTATTAAGAAGTCTAGTAATGGTAGAGGTACATGGTTGGCTGCCTTGGATGGAAATAGATGCTAATGGGTATGATGAATGAATGGACTATTTTTAAAGGTCCTGAATTTGGATTTTGTTTGATTTTCATCAATAGGATACTGATTGTGATTTGGAATAAGGTTTTGTTAAAGTGGAATACTGACTTGTTGTCTTGAAGTCTTGTAGAATTGAAATAGGAAAGGTAAGCCTAAAATTGAAAAATGGGAAAGGATGGTAAATAAATGGAATTCTAAGTTTTTTCCTATATTTTATCAACTAGATATACTAAATAGGTTACAAAATGTGAGATAGAAACATTATACCAAGGATCATTATAAGTTATCTATTAGAGTTGGTCATCAAGAAGGTAACCAAGAGAAGGTTTCTAGATATATATTAAATAGTTGAAGGGGTCCAATTGAAGAAGAATTGAATATATTAACTATCTATTATGTTGATAAATCATATTAATTTCACTAAATCATAAAGATAACATAAATTTTAGATTTAAAAATAAAGAGAATAAGAGGAGAAGAAGCAACAAATTTTCCAAAGGTAGGAACCATGGAAGTGGATGAGGAGCTCATGATGATGATGATGCTAAAACAAAAGAAAGTATATAAAGTTAGTGCAATAAAAAATATAACTATAAAAGAGGTTGAGGTAGATATGGAATAAGTGGTGGAAGGTAATCTAGAGGAACCACTTTTTTTTAAGTGTGGAGGTAAAGATCACAGATTATTTGTGTAATTAGTCACAAGGAGAATATTAAAGAAGATCTAAGAGAACCACAAGATCATCACATCTTGATGAAGAAGTTTCTTCTAATAACTTGAACAAGTATGCTAGAAAATGGAGAATCATTCTTGCTAAAAATAAATTTGCTAGTCTTGTAAAGAAATTTAATAGCGGTTGCTTTAACAATCAAGTTTCAAGTAAAATGGCGAAGAAATTAATTTTGAAAATGCTAGAGCATCGTAATCCATATAGAGTATCTTGGTTACAAAATGATCATAGAATTTTGGTTAGTGAACAATATCATGAAATTTAAATTGGAGTATATGGAGATGAGGTTTTTTGTGACATTATACCAATAGATGTTTGTCATATTTTGTTGGGTGGACCATGGAAATTTCATAGGAAACATATACATGATGGGAGGGAAAATACTTATAGATTTACAAAAGATAAAGTGAAACGTGTACTTCTACCATTGAAAGAGGGTGGTGAATGAATGATTGATATTGCATGAGTAATGTTAGTAAATTGCATGAAATTCCTAAGAATGTGAAGAAATAAAATAATTTATTTTTTATTTTACGATAAAAGAAGATGACACAAAAGTGGGAGAAGAAAATGCAAGAGTACATCCTCATTTTCTAAC
This sequence comes from Sequoia sempervirens, assembly GCA_007258455.2. Taxonomy (NCBI): domain Eukaryota; kingdom Viridiplantae; phylum Streptophyta; class Pinopsida; order Cupressales; family Cupressaceae; genus Sequoia; species Sequoia sempervirens. Next base: position 54,400,515 of record VDFB02047230.1, on the reverse strand, counting down.
TTGTTGACATAGTATATTGATGTTATTTTTAATAGTTTTTTAGAAATATTTTCACTAGAGAGAAGTCATAATATGTATCTAATTTAAGGAGAAAGTTTACCTAATAAAGTGACACATAGGTTGACACCAACTAATGAAGAATTGAACTAGCAAGTTGCATAATTGTTGAAGGATTGATTGTAAAATAAAGTTTCATTCCATGTGCAATACTACCAATTCTAGCACCAAAGAAAGGAGGGGCATAGAGAATCTGTAAAAATTATAGAATTCCGCAATTTCGATGAAAATCACTGTTCATCGAAATTTTGACAAAAATCACTGTTCATCGAAATTTTGACAAAAATCACTGTTCATCAAACTTTCGATGAAAATTTGTCACAATTTCGACAAAAATCACTACTCGTCGAAATTTCAATGAACGTCAGGCACAAATTTTAATTTTTTTGAAAAAATACACATTAAGTACACATGTACCCGACGATTCATCTAATTGTACATCTTTCATCGGAATTTTTTGTTGTATTTTGCAGTCAAATGAGTTAGTGAGAGAGAGATACTGCATGAAATCCAATTGTAGCAAGATATGCCTCTTCCAAACATCGGCATGTATTGTTTATCAATTTTGTAGAATTAGGAAATCAAAAACAAAGTTCAGGAGTTGGTACAAAAAGGAGTCATCCATCCTAGTACATCTCCTTGTGGTTCTCCAATTGTGTTGGTTCCAAAGCAGGTTGGGTCTTAGAGAATGTGCATCGACTATCAAGCCCTGAACAAGATAATGGTAAAGAATAGGTATCATCTTCCCTAAATTGATGATTTACTTGATCAGTTAAAACATGCAGTTTATTTCACTAAGTTAGACTTGCGTAGCGGATATCATTAGATAAGAATTGTAGAAGATGACATTTGGAAAACTGCATTTAAGACAAAACAGGGACTGTTCGATGGTCATGCCCTTCGGGCTTTGCAATGCACCAGCTACATTTATGAGAGTCATGAATGATGTCTTTCATCCTTTTATTGATGATTTCGTCATAGTCTATTTAGATGATATTCTTGTATTTAGTCGAGCTTGGGAAGATCATGTAATTCATGTAAAGAAAGTTTTGATGTATTGAGAAAAGAAAAACTCTTTGTAAAGATGTCTAAATGTGAATTCACTAAGACATCCTTAGTGTACATAGGCTATGTCATAGGTGGTGGTCAATTGAAAGTAGACCCTGCGAAAGTCAAAGCTATTGTAAAATGGCCTAAGCCAAGTACAAATTCAGAAGTTTCTTAGGTGTAGTCCAGTACTAGAGGAAGTTCACTGCAAACTTCTCCTACATTGCATCACCATTGCACACATTGACCAGTACGAAGATAGCTTTTCAATGGGGAGGTCCATAGAAAAAGGCCTTCAATACTTTGAAGGAAACATTGAGCACATCACTAGTTCTGGCTTTACCAGATTTATACCAACCGTTTGAGATCGAGACAGCTGCGAGTGGATTTTCCATGGGAGTAGTGCTAATGCAAGGAGGTAAACCAATCTACTATCACTCTGAAACCTTTTTAGGTGCAATCATTAACTATCCTACTTATGATAAGGAACTTTATGTATTAGTTCAAAGTGTTAAAAAATGGAATCACTACTTAATGGGATAAAGAAATTGTAATCCACACGAATCACCAGCCACTTCAGTATTTGCAGAGAAGGTTGACCTTTTCCCGTATGGATGTTGATGTCAGTAGACACATCAATAGACGTGTCATCACCTAGTCAGCGGACACGTCATCTTGGAAGACTTTGACCAACAAATGAAATTGTGCCACGTGGCACATCGTTTGGGTCCCATGTGGCACTTGCTCCATCTACTCCTTCCGGCGGTCAGTTGGAAACTAGTTATATTTGTTAATAAAAGTCCTAACATCCCGGGTGGAGCTCAAACAAACCACCTATCCATACCGAGAACTCAGGCGAACCAATACACCTCGTGTTGCCCGCTAAATAACATTCATCAACGATTAGTTTTGTTACTGATTGATTGGAGGTTTGTTGTTTAAATGACCGGTCAGGTTCAAACCCTTGACTCCCAGCCGGCCAAAATTATAAGTGGTCATTGCACCATTCAACAGCTTCGATACATATAAGGAGCATGTTTGATTTTGTTAAAAACCATAAGCCCATTTGCCCCTATTTTTAAATTTTCCCTCCAAATCTAAAAACCAATAATCCTTTTAAAGGATTAAACATAACCTTCTATAACAATAAAAGCCTGAAATGAAAAAATTGAACGGCTCAAATAATTTGAAGGTGATTAATTATGATTTTTATATGTAAATGGGGGGGATTTTCAAATATTTTACTATGTAAAGGGGATATTGGGATATTTTGAAAATAATTTTATTAGAGACCAAATTGGGTGATTTTTTTGTATAAAAGGGGTAGTGTAGGATGGGAAAAGCTAAGTGGTGATGGAGAGGAAAAATACTTGGTGAAATTGTGCTCAAATTTTGTGCTATCCAAGGATTGAACCTGGACACTTTGAAGGAGATATTTTCAAATTTCTTTGTTAACCAAGGGGAGATTATGCCGACATGTTGTATTGATTTTCTAGAGAAGTAATCAGATTGGTCCACTCATTGGAAAGGGGCCCAGATATGTAATCATTTTTACGACGAACTTCGTTATCCACTTCGTTTGCATCTCTCTCTCTTTCTCTCATTATGATTTCATCACTTTGTTATTTTCGTTATTTAATCATGTTTTTGTGTTAATTTCAATTTAAGTAATTTGGATTCCTTAAGTTGTGATCATTACACATTCCATGCAATTGTCATCGATTCGTAAAACAGATCATGCCAAAAATCTATAGTTCATTTTGGTGAACCCGCATATTGAACACTTTACATTTTCTATTTCAATTGTATCTTGCATCTTAAACTTCATTTGCATCAACATTCAATTAGATTATTTATTTGTTTTTGCATCCTAGGGTTTCTTAATTTACATTAGTGCAAGAGTCATTTAGATTTCATTTTTGCATTGCATATCATTGAAAAAACTGAAAATTTGCATCTGCATTCTTAATTGGCATTTGAAAAGCATTAGAATCACATTTAGTTTTCTAAAAAACACAAAAAAATCTCATACTGGGACTCATTCGCCACCCTGGGCGAATCAATCCACCTACACATTTTAGACTGCATTTTAAGACATTTCCTAGGTGTTTTATGCATTATTGATTTATGTAGTTACTTTATGTTTCAATTCCTAGAATCTCTTTTTTTAGTCATTTCTTGCATCTTCATTTACATTCATCATGGCATTTTCTTTTAATAAATTTTTGAACTCATTAAAATCCTTGGTAGACATGTCCAATTGTGCCTTTGGATGTGACCCTAATGACATTGAGTTGCCTCATGCTCCTTCAACTCCTCATGATTGTCCTCGTGATGTAGACATCATTGGAGAAGATGATGATAGCATGAACAAGTTCTACAATGAATGCCTTGATAACCTAGACGCTAATGCATCCTTTTATACATCCATGAAGTCACAAGATCTTCCTATTTTTGCACCTCCTGATCACTTTGCATACTTACATCCTAAAATTAATGAAGGACCTAAGGTTCCTCCATCAGGTGGACTTAGTTACTCTAAACAAACACACTCACAACCATTTTATGATCACAAAATCACAAACACTCCCATAAACCTTGAAGAAACATATGGTAAAGGCTTTACTATCCTAAGTAAATGAGGTTCTGACACCACACATGAACATGACATGTTCACCAACTTCTTAAAAAAAAACCAATAGAAGAAAACACAATAGGCTTAGGATATCAAGATCCTTCTCATCCTGATAGAGCTCCTTTTGAATATTGGAGACTTCGAGATGATGGTATAGTGATCTTTGATTCTCCTCCTGACTTAAACATTCTCCTTCTGCGTGAAAAAACATTACCTAATTCTAATGACAAAGATGCTAGGATCCCCATGAATCCTCTTCCTCCTTCCATTCATGAAAAAGGAGAATCTACCAAACGAAAAATGACCTTACAAGTTGAAGAAACTCAAGTTTCCTACCCATCCTCCACCTAAATGTGAACGGAAACTTCAACTACTTTTAAACCAAGGTCTTATACTTTTACCACCCATGAATAGGTTGGTCATTCATCCTAAAGATTCTAACATACCATTTTGCAAATATCATTGTGTTCTTGGACATCGAACTGAAGAATGTCGAACATTGAATGGCATATTAAACAAGTATCACTTCACTGATACTGAGTGCTTTCCCATTATTCCTAAAAAAAAACTCCTTTTATCATTCCATAGTTGTAGATTTTTTCATTCTCACTATTGCATGATCCTTTCACATCACCCACCTCGGCTCATTCTTGCCTTTACACTTTTTGGGAGGCACGAAATTGTTAGCCTTATCCTTGTAATGCAATTTTTTTTGTCTCTTAACTATGTTATTCCTTTTCCGCTTAACTTCTAAGATTGAGAAACCAATAACTTAGTTAATGGTTGACTCACATTTGCATTACTAGTTCCTTTTTACATTTTCCTTTTCTTTGACTTGATTTTATGTGCGTATTGTCTTCCCATGTGTCGTGTATTTTCTATTTTCCCTCTCCTTGTACACTTCTTCTATGTGTACTTCTATTCTTCTATATGTTGTTCCTTTCCTTTTTCGCTTTGGTTTTGTGTTCTCCTTTTGGGTATGATGCAAAGTGTTGAGACACCCTATGTCTCTTCCATGTTGACCCAAAAGGTCCTTTCTCTTTTTTTTTTGGAATTTTCCTTTTGGGGATGACACAAAGCATTGAGACACCCTATGTCTCTTCCATGTTGACCCAAAAGGTCCCTTTTCCTTTTCCTTTTTATCTTTTCTTGTGTTTTTCCTTTTGGGGATGACACAAGGCATTAAGACCGAATTGTCTTCATGTTGACCCAAAAGCTTTTCCTTTTCTTTCGCCTTTTTGTTGCATTTTCACTTGTGTTTTCCTTTTGGGGATGATGCAAAGCGTTGAGACCTCAATGTCTCTTCCATGTTGACCCAAAATGAACTTTGTTTTCCTTTTTTTTCACTCTCTTTGTGTCATTCTTCCAGTTCTATGTGCTTTGGGGAATGATGACAGTTTTGAGCTCTTTAATAAACACATTGCAGCAACAAACATATTGACCCCAAATCCATAGATCCCTTATGTGTTTGGTGTGTTCCTTTCCGGGGGGAAACTCCCTTTTCTTTTGTTCTCTTTTTCGTTTACATGATGCAGCCTAACTTAGAAACATATGACTTGGCATAGGGGCTTTCTAAGTTGGCTCTCATGTCTTGTTTTCTTTTTGCATCTTTCCTTCACTACTTTAAAGTAATTGCTCACAAAACAATGTGTAGCAATTCCTTTAAAGTGGGGGGCATACATTGGAATCATTCCATTTGCATTTTTGGTTCATAGTATAGCCTTGTTACTTCATACGATGCGTTTGTCACTTTGTGGATGACATTGGGTGTGATGTCCTTCATAAGTGTGATCTATCTTAGCATATTACATTCCTCTTGGTGGCCTGATGTGATGCACTGCATCCCCTAATTTGTGAATATTTTATTCTTGGATCAGGTCCTCTCTTGGAGACATTAGAAACAATTTTACCTAAGTGATAGACCTTGCATGAACCTAACAAGACTCTTTTGAACATCTTTTCCATTTTACATTTTTACATTTTACACTTTGCACTTTTTACCACCCTGCATAACGCAACTTGCATGCATGTGGTACCCTTGCATTTGCTCATGAGTTCTAAGTATATGAAGCTTTGCTTGTCTCATGAAGCACAAACTGACATTTTCCCTTGTGGTGCCTTGTTAAAGTTATTACGAGGTATAACTTTGATATGGTCAAGCAGGAAGCCCATCCAGTGGCATGACTTTCCCCATAGCCACCTTTGTGTTTGTGAGTGCATACCAACTAGCATATTTATCTTACCTTTTGGGTTTTCTCACCCAGCGGACCACCATGAGTTCTATCGCCCCAAAGTGAGTATGCATTCTCTCTTTCAAACAATCAGCCTAGATCTAATCCACAACTAGTTGGATAGATGATCGAAGCTTCATTCTATTCTTTCATTTCAACACTTGTGTTCCTTTGTTCTTATGTTTAGTTTTCCATGGGATCTTCATCCTGGGCGCTTGATCATCCCTCTTGATCGTTGTCATTCCATCTTGCTACATAAGTGCACTAGGACCTCCTCGATGTGCATGGCTATTTTAGTGTGAGTTTGAAGTTCATCCTCTCACTAAAGTGGGGACTAAATGTGCCATATAAAAATGGCCCCTTGTCATTTTCATAGTCTTTTAGGCCTTGCTTCACGATGCTTGGTCCATTTTTCCTTGATTTATTGATGTAATGTGGCTTGAACATTCATATTGAGTCCTTAAAATTCAAATAATGGCATCTTGTGAAGGTGTTGTGAAGTGTTGTAAAACATTTCTACACTTTTCTAGACTCTATTCATTACAATTCACCTAAAAATCACTTTTCATCACTTATCAAGGCCTATTTTGAAGTGTTTTAAAGTCTTGTAACAGGATTTCACACTTTTCTAGGCATAATTTCACTATTTACACCTTTCTTATGCTTTATTTGACCCCTTTATGCCCTTATAAGGCTTAATTAAGTGTATTTTTTAATGTAAACCCGATAAATAACATTAAATGTGACTTAATTCCAAACACCCATTTTCAAGCCTAAGGTGGGACCCATTTGCCATGGGTGGCAAATGAGTCCCTCTTGGCTCTAAATTCAAAATATTTCAAATTTCCTTTCAGGGTTTTATTCAAAATTACTTGATGTTGGCCTATGATGAGGTAATGGGTTACTAAGGCACAAGAATGTATAAATAAGTGTTTTTCTCCTCATTTTACATCTCCTACAATCTTCTAACTCATTCAAGCATCCAACTAGTATTTGAGCACTTTACATTCTATAATCAAGCATCAATCAAGCATTCAAGAGCAACCATTGACATATCTTCATATTTTCTTCAACAAGGGTTTGGTAAGTTGATAGCATTTGCATGTTATTTGTTTATCATTCTCTTTCATTTCATTATTTCATTAAGGGTTTGATTACCAAAGTGGGATTTCACAAGGAAAATCTCTATAACCTAACCCTTAACCATTTTTCCCCTGTTGCATGTGTTTTTGCAAACTTTTGTATGCAGATTTGACAAGCATTTAGGTGTTGAAAAGTGGTAAACAAGTCAAAAAAGTGTTTCAAGTCAACAACATTCTATTTCAAGCTTGGAAAGAAATTTTGTCTATTTTCTACATATTTGACCTTGGCAACCCGACAAGCAGGCAACTTCAAATCTGGTGCTACAAAATTGCCCCTTGATTTCTTAGAATTTTGGGAGAGGACTAATTCGCCATCAGTGTAAAATGAGTTCCACCTTAAGGATGGAAATCCAAGTTTTGTCAAATTCCAGATTCAGACACTCAAAAACTTGTTCCCAATAGTTTTTTATCAGAAGCAGGATTGATTCGCCATCAATGGAGAATGAGTCCCACTAGTGATTTTATGTGATTTTTGACAGCATTCAGAAGATTCCAAATTCTCCCATCTCTATCTAGGTGATTTTTTCTAATTTCAGACAGCATTCAGAAGATTCCATATTCTCCTATCTTTGTCCAGGTGCACTCTGATTTAGCCTCTTTCTGTTCTATTTTGCATTTGTTCATTCATAGTTCATTGTTTGCAAACATCACTGTGTTTTCAAAAATTGCATAAATCATAGGTTTTGCATACATAATCAGTGAATTAGTTCATATAACTGCACCTAGACCATTTCATTATTTGAGTGAACCTAGCTAGCATTTTTGGCCTCCCTCTCTCCTTTTAGGTGTAAAACCCTAGAAGAGTTAGAGAGTCTTGTGGTGCCAAAAATCTACGATTCAAGAGGTAATACCGACGCAAATGCGTGGCATTAATAGGTTCCTTAAGGGGTGTTCCATCAAGCTCTGTTAAGACATAAGCACCAAACCCATAACTGGTATTAACTATGTAAGGTACGAACCAATTAGGGCTGAATTTATCTTTATCTTCATTGTCAGCATTAGTGTTACGTTGATTCTCATAAAGAACAAAATAACCCTTACGAAACATTCTATGAATGATATATGTGTCATGTTTTCATTGTAAATTTTTTATGTAAGCTTGGAGATGCTCAAAAGCGTTAATGCACTTTTCATCAAGCATCTCAAGTTAGTGCAATTGTTGGTCTTTATAAGTGGCATCGTCAATAAGGTCTTGAAGAGCAATTCGCAACGTAGGAATTTCTAACTCCAAGGGCATGATTGCATCAGTGCCATAAACAAGGTTATAAGGTGTAGTCCCTGTAGATAATCTTAAACTCATTTGATAAGCCCAAAGCACATAATGTAATTGCGTATGCCAGTCCTTATGATGTTTGTTAATAGTTTTCCTTAGGATTTGTTTCATAATCTTATTAGTACTTTCAACTTGTCCATTGGATTGTGGATAATATGGTGTGGAAAATTGATGTTGAATGTTGAATGTTTCAAGAAACTTCTTGACTTCATTATTTTTAAATGAGGTTCCATTGTCTAAAATGATTACGGAAGGAAGTCCAAAGCGAGAAACTGTGTTCCAATATGAAATGAGAAATTACTTCAGCATTTGTGGATCTAAGAGGAATAGCTTCTACCCATTTCATGAAATAGTTTGTTGTGGTTATGATAAACGTATGTCCAACGAAAGAGGGAGGTGAAATTTTACCAATAAGATCCAATCCCCATACTAAAAACGACCAAATAGGAATTTGGGAACAGAGCTCAGAAGCAAGAGCATGGATCAAATTGCTATGTTCTTGACACTTGTGACATCGTTTAACATAAGTGAAGCAGTATTTCTTCATATGTCTCCAATAATATCCCATATGAATGAGTTTTTGCACTAACGACCGTCCTCCAAAATGACCTCCACATGCACCAGCATGGGCCTGCTCAAGGGCTATAGGGATTTCAGAATCCTTAAGACACCTTAGTAAGAGAATATTAAAGGATCTTCTATACAACACATCAGTAAGGATCATGTATTTAGCTGCTAGTTTGCATAAACAATTTCGAGTGTTTGTCATTGTGGGCTTGGGAATGATACCATTTTTTAAATAATGATATATTGTATCATACCATTCACGCAAGTCATCTTGAGTTATTGTTAAAATGTCTTCTAATCGAGTATCAATCAAAGGTTTCATGATGGGATGAATAACAAAGGTGAAGTATGTTGAAGGATCATGTGGGGATATAAGAGAGGTTGCACTCGCCATTGCATTTGCATGTCTATTGTCTTTTCATGGGATGTTATCAATGGTGAATGATTCAAACTTCTCTAACAGTTCCATTGTAAGATCTTGTATTTTGATAACTTATCATGTTTAGCTTGATATGTCCCATTGATTTGTTTGATTACTAATTGTGAATCACCAAAGATTTTGATATGTTTAGCATCCATTGTTAGAGCAGCTCGCAAACCTACAATTAATGCCTCATACTCAATTATGTTATTTGTACATAGGAAATTTAACCGATAAGACAAGGGAATAGGTTTTTTGTTGGGTGGAATCAATACCACTCCAACACCAAAACCTGTTCTACACTTAGATCCATCGAAATACAATTCCCATGTTATAATGTCAGTGGTTAAGACACTATCATCAAGAAAGGAGTCATGATTAGGTAAAGCAAGAGGAGAAGGAGCATCAGTTAAGTGATTGGTTAAGGTTTTCCCTTTGATTGCTTTTTGGGTAAAAAACTTAAGGCCAAACTCAGTTAACAACATCATCCACTTAGCTAAGCGTCTAGAAAGGTCTGTTTTGTTAAAATGATGTTTAAGGGGATCAAATTTCGTTATGACTTATATTTCAACATTTAGTAAATAATGTCGCGACTTACTAGTAGAGAATACAAGATCCAAGCATTTTTTTTCGATTGGTGAATATCGAGTTTTATAATCAATTAAGGTTTGACTAATGTAATAAATAGGATGTTCTTTTCCATGATCATCTTTTTGAGCCAACAATGTTGCAAGAGCATGGGTTGATGCGGCTATGTACAAGATAAATAGTTTTTTGGCATGGCGGGTTGTAAAACAAGTGGAGTTGCAAGGTATTCCTTTAAACTCTCAAAATCATATTTACAATCCTCAGCCCAATCAAAAGGTACACCCTTTTTAAGAAGATGCGTGAAATCTAATGTGCGATCGGCTAAAGATGCAACAAAATGATGGATAGCTTGAATTCGGCCTTGTAACATTTGCAATTGAAAAATGTTCCTAGGAGGTGGCATGTTAATAATTGCATCAATTTTCTTTGTGTCCACCTCGGTGCCTCTGTGAGATATGACAAACCCCAAAATTTTACCACTATCTTTTCCAAAGGCACACTTTTTTTGGATTTAATTGCATATTATATTTACGTATTCGTTTGAATATTTTATGAAGAACATTTACATTGTCTTGTCTTGTTAAGGATTTAGCAAGGATGTCATCAACATAATCTTCCAAAATTTTGTGGATGTAATCATGAAAGATCAATGTCATTGCTCATTGATAAGTTGCATCAATGTTCTTTAAACCAAAGGGAATTACAACCCAACAAAATGTTCCCCAAACAGTTGTAAAGGCGGTTTTGTATTGATCTTGAGGATTAATAAGGATTTGATTATAACTAGAAAATTCATCCATGAATGACAACAAAGCATGTCCAACAATTGAATCCACAATCATGTCAATATTAGTAAGCGGAAAGTCATCTTTTAAAGAAGCTTTATTCAAGTCACGAAAATCCATACATATCCTAATATGATTATCGGGTTTAGCAACTACGACAATGTTTGAGATCCAAGGAGAATAATCAATAGGTCGAATGAATCATGCATCAAGGAGTTTTTCAAGTTCTGCTTTAACATGCAAAGGCTATGTTAGGGTCCATTTTTCATATCTTTTGGCGAACGAGTTTAGAATTTTCAGCAAGAACGATGTTGTGTGTCACAATTTTTTGGGTCAATTCCTGGCATATCAGAATATTTCCAAGCAAATTTTTTAGGAAAATCATGAAGTAAAGTTGTAGTTTCTTCTTGTTCTTCATCATCAAGGCACTTCCCAATTTTAATAACTTTGTCTTTATCATCGAGTTCCATTGGCACATCAATTGTATCTCCTAAAGGGAGTACATTAGATTTAGGAACTTCAGACTCATGAGATTCTTTAGTGATATCACTATCGTTTTGCTTGGCAATGATCATAGCACGAGCAACCCGTTTCATGGGGGCGGTAGAGGATGTGTTATCATAAACTCCTAACATTTGTTTGAGAGTTTCATCACTATCAACATACTTCCATAATGGTGCTAAGTTCATATCAAGCAATTCAAGATGTTTGATTGTGAGTTTGTGTTTTGGTTGACATGTAATAGTGTTGACATTCAAAGATAGTCGTTGAGTAGCTTTTCTCGTCTTAGAAAAAGAATAGCCGAATTCAGTTTTTGTCTCTTGTGTAGTAGGTTCGATAGGAACACGAATACCTTACTCATGTTTTCCACACCCTTTTCCAATATATCCTAATTGTTTTACAAGTTCATAGCCTTTTCCATAGAGTTTCCATTTCTTTCGGATTAGGAAAAGATTAATAATCTATCTCATCAAAATTTGTTGTGTATGTTGTATTTTCTTCCAAAGTAGAGGAGATAGATGTTTGAGAAAATTGTTCAGAATTTTGAGTTGACACAATGGTTGGTTGGTCTTGTTTCTCATCTATCTTTTGTGTAATTATGTATTTTCCCATAAATGAAGGTGTGAATTCTAAGGATCCCCAAGCATCACCAAATAATTTAGATACTGATTCCTCATTGTTTTGTTCAATTTCAAGAGGGTCTATATTGGATGTTGGAATTAATGTTTTTAGAGGACTTGTAGCTTCTTTTTCAAGGTGCAAGCAATTTTCAAGCTCGAGGTCTATTTCAACTTGATAAATGTGATTTTTATAGACATATTCATTATACGATGAAGGGTCGAAGGCACAACATTCATCTCATGAAGCCATGGTCTGCTTAAAAGAAGATTATACAAAAGATCATAAGGCATGAAATGAATAGGAGTTTGCAAAGTAGCCACCCCCACTGTAATAGGTAAAGTGATTTTGCTTTGTTGTATTTTCAAATCCTTGAATGGATACAAAATTAGATATTATTTGTGACTTTTCAACATGCAATCTATGAAGGATATTCACACTACACACATTAAGGGCAGAACCATTATCGATAAGGCTTCTTTTGATACCCATTTGATTGAATTGAGCAATTATCATAAAGGCTTCATGTTGTTTTCATAACTCTAAAGGAGGGAGCTCATGTTGATGGAAAGTAATGTCTAGATTAATTTGATTCATTCCATGTATTAAAGTTGCCACATCATTTAGAGTTGTACTAGGAGGAACTGCAATTTGTTGTAAGGTTGTTTGAAGAGTAGTGTGGTAATTTGGTGAATTCTGAAGTAAATCCCAAAGGGTGATCTTTGCAGGAGTATTCTTTAATTTTTCAACAAAATCATACTCCTTTGTGTATAAGGGAAATCGAGGGGCACTAGGTAGATTAGGTAAAGGTAAAGAGGGTGGGGTTGGTTGCGGCAGTTGTAGGTTGTTTCGAGTATTATATATATGAGCAATAGTAATATTACTAGATTGTTGCAACACATCGGTTTTAGGTGGGTAAAGAGTGAACTTGGGTTTATTGGAAGGATGAAGTTTATGTGAGGGTGGGTAAAGAATTAATTGAGGTTGAATCATTTTAACATCCTTAGTTTTAGATTGCTCACAACAAACCTTAGTGGATGACTTGAGTGAGATGAAATTCTGAACGTGCTCATCTAACAAGTCAAAGTCATCACGACTAAAAGCTTTTAAGGGGTAAGTTATCTTCAATTGATTTAAGTTGTTCAGGATAAGTATTAGAGGTATTAACGTTCATTATTGTGGGTTGGTTACAACAAACCTTAGTGGATGACTTATGCGAGATGAACTCCTGAAGGGCTTCATCCAACAAGTCAAAGTCATCACAACCAAAAGGTTTGAGGGATAAGTTATCATTAATTTGTTTAGGTTTCTCATGGAAAGATTTAGAGGATGTAGTTAGTGAGAGGAAGTCCTGAAGAAATTCATCTAACTTGTCCACATCATCACTACTAAGAGGCTTGGATGAGATGTTTCTAAATTGAATCATTTGTTTGAAAGGTTGGTTTGATGTTTTTGTTTTTGTGTTTTTATGTATCAACGAATCTGATCTAAAATAACTAGGAATGAATACTGAAAAGGAAATTTGCAAAATTCTAAGACTATCCATAAATGCCATGAAAGAAAGAGATGCTTATGCAAAAGAAACAGAAAATAACTGAACTATGATAGAAAAGAAATTGTAGGAAACAAAAATGTGCAAAGCAATAAACTGAATTCTAGAAACACTGATTCAAAAATTGTAGTGGGACTGATTCGCCCAAGGTGGCGAATGAGTCCCAGGATAGATATTTTTTAGGTTTTTTTCTGATTTTTTTTTTTTACTTTTCTGAATGTGTTTAGGTCTATACAATGCAGATAAAGACTAAAAATGTAGATTTTTGGGATGATTTAATCAAATATTATGCAATAATTAATTCTAAATGATACTTTCACTAATGCAACTTTAATAAACCCTAGGATTCAAAAACAATGCAAAAGACAATGCAATTGAGTCCTAGAATGTTGTTTTTCGGGATTTTAGTGATTTCTCAAGTGAAACGAGATAAAAAAAATAATGGGTTTTAGGGGCCTATAAATGTTGTTTTGAAGGATAAATAATGCATAGGTACTCAAAAGTAGGTCTATTTAGGCATGAAATTGTCTCTTTTCTCAAAAGTGTCCAATTTTCTACGCCACACGGGGAGATAGGAGCTACACTTTCAAAATGTTGATGTTCTAAAAGTTCTTCTCTAGTGAGCTCAAATGGGTTATTTGTGATGTCTTTGATTTTGTATGGTCCTAAAGGAGATGATGGTTGTTGTGATGGTGTAACATGACTTCTAGGATCAAATTCTAAAGGATTTGGATCACTTGAGTTAAATGTTACAACCTTTTTTTTTCCATGATTCTCTTCTGTTGTGATCTCATCTTTACCATAAATTTTGTGTCAGCTATGGGAGAGTTGTGTTGAGTTTTGTAATGTTTGAACTCTCTAGTTGACTCAAACCTTGGTAAAAGGGACACTCTATGTCTTTTGGGAGCAATGATGATAATGTAGAATGAAAAGATGGGTGATGTGGGAAGTGATTTTTGCAAGCATTTTGGGACAACACTTTTGACTTGAGTTTGATGTGTTGATGTTGGAGTAAAGGATGATAATGAACTTAGAAATATTTAGGGTAGACTTGTGACCTTCAAGATAAACTAGGTCAAATATGATAACTATCTCAACTAAGTGCATGGAAAAGGATACATTTCACATACAAAGTAGCCAAGGTAGCAAGTTGGTTTGATGTTTAAGTCCCAAAGTGTTGGTGTATTTTGGAATTTTTAAAAACAGATGAGGTGAAGGATGAAATTTGGTGAAAGGGTGAGTGAAATGTTGGACCCAATGTTGACCTAAAGTGAACCTTTTGTTTTTACAAAACAGAGGTAGTGAGAATGATGTTATACCTCTAAAATGTTCAAATCCTAAAGACTCAATGATTTAGAAAACTTGTTGATCTTCAAAAAGACGGGGGATCTAGCTCATAAAGAATGTGTACATGTCAGGATATTTTCTCAATGTGTGTTCATAAAATTTTATCAAAAACTTGTTTTTGTTTTTGTATAGTGCCTCAATGCAATTGTTGAATGCTTTTGCACTACAATTTCTAAGTTTATGGTGATGACCAGTTGACCTTCGTTTAGGGATCCTTACTTTGTGTGAGATCATCTAGTGAAGTGAACCTTTGTCTCAAAAAGATCAAGGTAGTGAAGATGATGTAAGACCTCTAAAATTTTCAAGTTCTAGAAAATGAGAGGACGGAGGGGAATGTTTAAACCTGTTCGGGCTCTCCTAGCTCAGGAATAAAAGTTTCTCAACAAAGTGTAATGGTTGTGGTAAAATATGGATGCCAACTTTTGATTATAATTTTTTTGATGATTCATACATTTGAAATGGAGTGTTGGATACTTTCCCCTATAGAGTTTAACTATTTTATGAATCATTTAGAGGAGTTGAGTATCATGAAAAAGACTAGGATTTTGACTCCAAAAGAATGTAAACAATTCTGAACTATACCTTGAAGCGTGTCTATAAAAGTTTGCTACCAATTTGTTTCTATTTTTTTGAACTGCTCGAAGGTGTTTCTTAAGAGCTTTTGGAGTAAGATTCCTAAGTCTAAAATGAGGACCTATAGACTTTGGTTTAGGAATCTTGATTTTTTCATGAGATCATGTGGAAACAGTTTAAGTTTATGGAAGAAAGGAAGATATTTATTGCCATGTAGGTGGTGGTAATAGGGGCCTTCCAGCCTCAATATCAGCGTGTTCCTCTTCTTCATCTAAAATGGTTGTTGTGTTTCTCCACTATGAGTTTGTTTCCTTGTTTTCAAAAGTGAAGGTTCTTAAACTACTAATCAGATATGTTTGTTCACCTTTTATGAATTCAAAGTTTGGTTGAATTATAGCACTTGGAAGATTAGGTTGTTCAACAAGAGAAATCAATCTCCAAATAGTCATGTGGGGTTCATTTGTCAATTTTATCTTTTCTTATGTGAATTGATTTTACCAAAAACACTTATCTTTGATTGTGTTTCCAAACTAGATGTTTATGTCAAAAACATCATAACTTTCAATGTCCATTTAGTGAAAATCATGAGGTTAAAGCCATAATTGTCTATGTTCTTTGGTAAATATGGGTTTGAGATTAATGTCAAGATATTTAGAAATCACTAAGGATAAATCCTTAGGACAAGCAGTAATATCAGGGCTAACTCAAGAAGTCCATATTTAAGCCAAGTTGTTTGAAATTTTGGATAGTGAATGTTTGTTTTTGGATTGTTTTGAAATCAAGCAAAGTGTTAAACTGACTCACAAGCATTACAACCCTAGGCTAGAAATGGTTGTATTTGTTGTATTCCCACTTGGATTTCTCTAGTTGCGCTTATTCAAAGCAGATGATTAGAAGCTTGACCACACTAGCTCCCCTCCATGGTACTCACTTCTATGAGTCAGCCAAGCTTCGAATTCTCATGAATCTCCCATGACAAAATCTTCATCTCTACTAAGAACTGCAAATATGTGGGACAGCTTCGGAGGTCCAACCTCCTAACATCAACAAATATTAAAGGTATTTTTGGCTACTACACAAAGGTTCATAATAACGGCATCCAGTTTAGGGGGTGCTATGATAAAATCCTTGTGAGAGGTCTCCCAACCCTTAGAACAAGGGATTTACACATCATAAAGATACTGGGGGAGAGTTATTATGTACCGCTTCCTATTGATTACGATTTTTATCAAAACCACAAATTTATATAGCGGTTTGGAAGAGCTTGGCTTATGCTCATTACCGCTTGGGTTGTTCCCTTGGGGTGAGTACTTTTTCCCACCAAGGCAGGACCTCTAAAGGTGAACAATAGCGAGTAAGTACATCCATAGTTCGATCATCTTTACTTGCATGCACAAAGAGAGAACACATGCTATGCCTTTTCTCACACTAGCATGGTTGTTCAATTTTAAACCCAAATTGAAAGATGGGGGTGATTTTGCAACGTGTTAGAGAATGTTTCTATTTCTCAAGATTGCAAAACGGTGCGAGAGAATTGCATACGCATTCACTAGCAAAGTTGAAAACCACAAAACAAAACAAATAGTTATCAATTTTATCCTTCAAAGAAACAATGAGTTAATTTTAAGCACCAATTGAAAGATGAGTTTTCCTTATTCAATTTTAAGCCCAATTGAAAGATGTGATGTGAGGGTTCAATTTTAAGCCCAACTTTTAATGTTCATTTTAAACCCAAATTGAAAACTAGTGTGTTACCTAAAACTAAAAGTAAAAAAGCATGAAATTGGGTTATAATTGCCCCAAAGCGTTGAACGTTTGTTACAATTATAGAATGTTAAGATAGAAGAGAAGCTCTTCAATTTTTCTCCATGCCTTTAAACCCTGCAAAACCCTGTTAGTCTAACAATGAAAACACAGTCAGACATCCATTAGTGATCAGATAATCCAAAGAAATTAAGTCACATGTCGAAAAACAAGCGTAACTTGTTTCTTACCCTGGTTGAGCATCGCTGCACATGATGGCATCGCAATTTGAAATATGGGCATTACTCTGGTGAAAATTGGGCGTTGCTCTGTTGCAAAACCAGTGAACACGATTGCATCACTATTTTGATGGGCATCGTCGTTAACAAATGCATCACTATTTGAAATTTGAAAGTGTTGATCTAGTGAGTTTGAGAGTCGTTGTTTACATTCCATGATATCTTCAAATTAAATACGTGTCACTATATTTAAATTAGTGTCAGCCAATTACGTCCTGCTAGTGCTAGAATGTCGATGTGAGGATACCGGTATGGGCTGAATTGCACTTGGTCCATAAAGAATCAAAGTATAACGCAACAACCAATACTCGAATCTCAACAAGATTGATCAAACAAGATTAAAACTAAACATTTCATGAAAAACTAACATACTACATTATGAAAGGTATCAAAAAATCTATTCTAATCCATTCAAAATTTATCTTGTTGTGGAATTGGTGTCACATTGATGTGGACCAACGACCCTTTCCCAATCCCATGATAAGTGAGATTGTTTTGGTCAATTATATGGAAGAGAATCGATGAACCCATGGTACTTTTGATGTGTAAAAACCTAAATTATGTAAAAATGAGCATGATGCAAGCTAAGTTACCATGATTTTGTGTTGTAAATGATCTAATTATGCAATTGCTAAGCTAATCTAAGCTAAAATAATGCTAAAAGATGAAAACCCTAATTTATTTACAAACTAAGATGGATGCATGGAAGCAATTAATGGATGCTCTAAACTATTATGAAACTAAAAATAAACTAAAACAAGCTAAAAAGTGAGTAAAAGATGAGTGAACATGTGAGTGAATTTAACAACATAAGTTTGCAATTAAAGATGGATTCATTTGTCTCCAAATAGTGACCTATTTATAGGAGAGAAAATGAAGAATGGATGGTTGAGATCAAAAAGCTTAATCAATGGTTCAAGATGAAGGGGATGAGAGGCATGGATCATGGATTCTCATCAACAGATGAGAATGCATGATGAAAGTTAATCAAAGGCTCACACTTGCCTCAAACAAACACACTCTTGACCTGCTCACATAGATCAAAGGTAACTTGCATAGGAGGTTGAAGGGTTAACTTTCTTTTGAAGCTAAGTGAGTTGAGTGGAGGAGAGGGAATATTCCTTTAGGGTGAGGAAAAAAGGTTTTTTACAAATTAAAACAAATTTTTAATTGTGCAAAAAGGATAAAGAATATTCCCTTTGATTAGAAGAAAATTAGTTTAATTGTTGATTAAACAAGGTTTAATTTATACAATTAGGGAATTAGAAGAATTAATTTAAGATATTTATTAAATTAGATGATTTAATAAATATGGGAGGACGGCAATGATATTTAATTAAATAACTTAGGGTTATTTAATTAAATAAGATTACTTAGGAGATTAAATTAAATATTTTGATGTATTTAATTTAATGTGATGAAGTGTTAGTGTGAAAAGAGATGAATTAACCCAATTTAATTAATTAGGCCAAATAGATGAAAATGATGCAATTAATTAATTAGCTATGCTAATTAAATTAATTAAGCGAAAAGAGGATGGATAAAGAGGAAATGGTGTTAATAAATTTTTTTTGGATGTATGACATCGATTAGGAAATTTTTTGATGTCTACACATTTCAACATTGAATTAGATGGAAGTTGCATAAAAAAGTTTAATTTTTATGAGTTTGAAGAAAAAAATGAAAAACATGACATAATTTAGATGAATTCATGTTTAAACTTATATAAACGACATCAACATAACACAATTTTTCTTATGAATCTTCATTCTATTTGCATTGCTTATAGTAATCCATTTCCATCATGGCTAGTGGAATTTGTTGTGTGGTCTCACAATACACCCCAAGACTAAAAGACTTGGGGACTCAAGTAAAAAATAACTCCTATGGAAGGAACTAGCAAGTTGAAAGATCACCGCAAGCGAAAAGAAAAGAGAAATCTTTAATAATAAAAGTACTCCATAATGTAAGTGTTTTGGGTACCGGGAACTAGAAACATTTGAAAAGATGAAAGGTAATGCTAGTTTGAATGGAAGGCTCCAGTCCAATGTTTGTACTCTAGTAAGATGGATTATAGTAAAATGGAGTTCAGTAAGATGGAGTCCAATAAGATGGAATTCCGGTATAACCGAAGTCCAAGAAAGTTTGTGGGTAAAGCTGAATATCAGGTACCAGGCATTGGGTTGCAATGTGAAATGAAAATTTTAAAATTTTGAGATTATCTAATGATTCTAATAATCCGGTATATATGTGAGGATTTATGATATGCTAGAAAGTGTGTTATTTATGAATTTTTTTGTACTAACATTCGAATAATGGTTTTATTTACATGAGATGTTATAAATGTTTTCTTTCTTTTTAAAAGGGATTTAATGTGTGGAATTTGTGATTGCAGGGGATATAGATTGTGATGCAAAATTTGGGTATGGACGGTCAGGAAAACTTGAATCATGGATAGAATCATGTCTTAGTCAGGTCAGTTATTCTTAGACATGATAATGCAAAGGGCTTTGGAACCATCAAAATGTTGAAGATCTCGGTATTGCTCATGCAATGGAGACAAGTGCCAATCTTTGGGAGAGCCCATTCCTGAGAGTAGCATATTCAAAGCCAAGCAATGTGTGGGGGAAAAAATTCCACTTATTCATTCTAAATGTATGGGAAGTCCCCACACACTATCCTAATTCAAAGTATCATCTTGGCAATGATTAATTATTAACACCCGAAAAGCTTCAACGTGTAGTTGGAGTTGACTTTTGTTGACTTTGATTGCAATTCTCCTATTGGTAACTACATTCCACATGCCTTGGTGTGATTGGTCCCTTGGATTTTCTCTCATGTAATTTTCTTATCCTATCTGAGCCTTATGTTCTATAAAAGGCCAAAGGATCCTTTTTTATTTTTTTAAGTTCAGAATTTGTGGGTGTTAGAAGAGCATAAAACTTTTTCAAGTTTTGTTATTTTTTCCTATTTTTTGAATCATTCTAGCATAAAAATTTGTATGCACATATACATTGATTAATATCAGAGCTAATTAGATAGCTACCTGTCTCATGAATCTTTTGTAGCTGGTTTTGTTAGTTTAGTTGAACAAGACTGTATGTTGCACCATTTAAGGGTGCATACAGAACCTACTCGGTGTCCAGAAATGAAAACCCTCTCTTTAAAAGCTCGCATAATTTTATATGTAGTTGTGAAGCAATCTGGTGAAGTATAAAGTGGTTTGCTCTACTTTAATTGATTCTTTGGGGCATGCATGGAGAATAACTGAGAGAAATTTTAATTTTCAGTATTTTTTATGCTTTATTTTAGAGTAGATGTTTAAATTCTTGAAAATGTTCCAAAATTTAAATGAATGGATGGAATTTTATTGAATATCTTTCATTTTTCCATGGAATTTTTGAATGCTTAATGCTAAATCTACTTAAGTGATAGCAAAGAATTTGTGGTGTTCATGAAATGTTATTGCAAATCTTTTGATTTCATGATACTTGTCTTTATGATCCAATTGAAAATTCAATGCCTAAAATATTTAATCCAAAATAGTGGTCCCTTTGAGATTGATAGCAATATCACATCAAACCCGAGAGTGACCCTATTGCAATCATGACCTGGTTATTGGAGACTTGGGATTGAACTAAAGCCAATCTTTTCTTGTTAAAAGCATAATTCCCCTTTAGGTTTTCTTTGTTCCATATATTTCAAGAAGGATAGGTTCTTTGCAGTCTTGTCTATGAAGAATTTATTCACCCTATTTTCTATGAGTAAAATCATTGTCAATAGGAACTAGCGCTAGAAGGAGGGCTATCTTTAAATATTTTAGGCCTTATTCTTTTGAATTGGAGGGCTATACTTTGAATTACTAGTCCTGAGTTTGGTGAGAAGCTTGTAAAGTGGAAATGAGTCCAAGCTGGCTTTTCAGTATGGAAGTTGAAAATTTTTTGAAATTTTTTTACTAGAAATTACATTCTTTGAGTTTATTCACTTTTGGTAGGGTCACCAAGTGTAGAATTCATGATACAACTGATCACGGTGAACTTGAGTGTAATTTTTTTTTAACTAGGGTAAGTTTGGCCAAAAGTAAAGTTATTGAATCATTAACAGAAGAAGTTCTAACTGCTAGACGAAAGGAATTTTTAATGAGAAAAAGTTTAACCCTAGTGGAATTGGAAATACTAAAAAACTAATTGATACATCAAAACAATTGGAAAACTGCAATTATTATAAAGAAAATCCTAATGTTTTGTAGGGAAATAGGTGAGGATGTTGAGATTCAAAGGCATTACATCACAAACAAGGAAACGACATTGATGAATCATCATTCTCCTTATATGTGGAAAACGCAGATAACGAGTAGTAGGAAACGTGTTTATTTTGCTCCAAATTGAAAATTCACAAGTTATAAAAAGAAATTTTCCTAATTTTGTACAAGATACAGAGTATCAAACTTTTACTTTTTCTCTCTTTGATAACAATATAAATAGTGATATATCTTGGTCTAACAAAATGTAAAGTGAAGACAAGGTCAAAGACATGAAATTTTTTAGAGGAGAAAGCAGAAAAATGGACATAGGTGTTCATGGAAATGGACTAGGGCTGGAGGAAGGTAGAGTATGGTTGCATCAGACGAAATGTGTGCAATTGATCTCTAATGAGGTCATTTTTCATACATATGAGCCAAATCATTGGTAAGTACGCTTTTGAATTTAAGATTATTAAACGTAGAAAATTTAAGATAATTCATTGTTACAATAGAACATTGAAAATGTTGTTAAATGAATTCAAAGATAAACCTGATGTAATTTGTACCAAAACTACAAAAGAAATAGTCAACATAAATTGAAATAAGTTGCTTTATTAAGGTTATTTTTTTGTTATGTTAGAATTAGGGTAGTTAGGGTTAGTTTTCTTTTTATAGGGTTTTGTTTTTTTTGTTTTCATTCCTTTTTTTTATTTATTTTTTGTTCTTTTCTTTCATCTAGCCTCTGCATTAGCAAATTCTGCTTAAACCTATCTTACACGTGAGATATTAATTCAAACATTTGTAAAATTGAACTGTGAAATGTAAAATGATAAAACCATGCACAGTAAAACACACTTTAAGATGTACCAAAAAGTTATATATATATGTGTGTGTGTGTGTGTGTGTGTGTGTGTGTGTGTGTGTGTGTGTGTGTGTGTGTGTGTGTGTGTCATGTATATACATAAGATATCAAAAAACCTTGTTTCAAAAGATCAAAAAAAGGTCAAAAAAAGAAGAGTGAGAAAATTTGTAGATGGTAGTAGTCATTCAGTCAATGTGGGATGGCTCTTCTATTAGGGATAAATACCCTATATAGGAAATTTCTTGGTGAACTTCAAAGTCGCAAATATGGAGATCAGTAAGGAAAGGCTAAAGTGGAACCACTTCCCTGTGTTCCAAGAACCGAGGAATATCATCCATGGAAGGAATCCCAATGGTCAGGTGTGCAACAGATAAAATGGTATCCAGATTCTCCAAATATTCAGGCCTCACTATCAAATTAGCAGTCAAGTGAACATCTTCAACAAGTAGCCCAATATCCAAAAGCGACGCTACAAAATGAGAAGCCACATCGGAATAGAAGCGAAAGTAGCGACTGGATTCAACATATTTTTCCCCAAGGACTAAGCACAATTTGACACATTGAAATTGGAAGTCCTGATGAAGAAAACCTTTTCAAGCCTTTGCGGTGTGATGCTCCCTAAGAAAACATTCTGGCAGTGAGAGCAGCTTAAGCAAATTGAAGTATCCATGGGCAAGAAGCAAATGCACAGAGAAAAATTATAGAAATAAGATAAGAAAACTAGAAAGAAAAGTGTAGAGAAATCGAGAAGGAATGCATAATTTATAGAAAGTCGTAAGTAAGTTGCGGTACATAGTTGCCTTGAGTGAATTCTTGGAAAGCGTAAGCAAGGTGGCAGCTAGATAATTATCTTCAGAGCATAAGGTTAAATCAAATTAATTATTTGCACATAATTGGTGATAAATTGCTTCATATTTGAGAAGTACGAAGATTGTGAATCAAACAAGTTGAGGATTTCAAAGTTAATAGTGGTCATTTCATTTTTTTTAAGATTCGTATTAATTATGGAGGTGCTTATGTGTGTGTAATATAAAGGAAAATGAAGTCGACAGGGCAATACACATCATCACCTGAGTAAGTTGAAGGAATAATACGGCCGAAATAAGGCGTGTGAATTTAATGCAGAATAATGTGATTGTGTTTCAAGGTAATCATGACATTTTCAATCCATTAATGAAGTGCAGCGTCATCAAATCGAAATTGCTAGCAGAATTTTTAGTAGTTGCCATAAAATTTAATCAGAAGGGGTGGTAACTAATGTTTCTAAATTTAGATTTTAAATTTGGTGATTAAGTTGTATGTTGCTAAATTTTAATTTATGCATATTTTCTAACATATAGCGAGTTACAGTTAGCTAGGATTTGGCATAAAGTAGTGAAATTTAGTTGGAAACACACACTTACAGGAAATTATTAAATGAGTTTTTGGGAAGTAGTGAGTTGATGAAGGGATTTGTGCATTGAATGAAAAATTAAAAGGTAACCTTCACTACCACTGTAATTCCCAACCTAATAGCAAGGCTTCATTGCTTGCAAGTTGATAAAAGAGCTGTCATTGAAATATCAAAAGAGAAAAATGAGCTATCATTGCTATATCTAAAAAAAAAAATCAACTCTTTAGGCTATCCAAATAACTCTACTGGGGCTATAGACACTTGGTTGGCAGTAGAGCTATGTTTGGGGGGAATTACGAAGATAACCTTGTCAAGGCTATCGACACTTGATTGGAAACAAGGGTCTATCCTTGGTTGGATTTGGAGGATTACTATATTATGTAGTTCAATGTTAATGAACTGATTCTTTTCACTGAGTTCCAAAAACTGGAATTAATTAGAGCACACTCAGATGTTTCTGGTGGAGTTTTACTTTTTTATGTTAGATTCTAGGTAAAGGTAAAAGCTATTGTTTTAATTTACGACTGGTGATTTAATTTCAAATTTGGTTTAAATTTGGTTTTCTTGGTTGCAAGTTGTTTTGTGGTCTCACAGCACACCCCAAGATTGAAAGACTTGGGGACCCAAGTAAAAAATAACTCTTATGGTAGGAGCTAGCAAGTTGAAAGATCACTGGAAGTGAAAAGCAAAGAGAAATATTTAATTATAAAAGTACTTTGTAATGTAAGTGTTTCCAGTACCGGGTACCGGGAATCGGAAACATTTGAAAAGGCGAAAGGTAATGCTAGTTTGAATGGAAGGCTCCAGTCTAATGTTTGTACTCCGATAAGATGGAGTTCAATAAAATGGAGTCTGGTAAGATGAAGTCTAGTAAGATGGAAGTCTGGTATAACTGAAGTCCGAGAAAGTTTGAGGGTAAAGCTAAATACTAGGTACCGAGTAGCGGGTTGCAATGTGAAATGAAAATTTTAAAATTTTGAGATTATCTAATGATTCCAGTAATCCAATATATATGTGAAGATTTATTATATGCTACAAAGCTTGTTATTTATGAAGTTTTTTGTACTAACATTCGAATAATGGTTTTATTTACATGAAATGTTATAAATGTTTTCTTTCTTTTTAAAAGGGAATTAATGTGTGGAATTTGTGATTGCAGGAGATATAGATTGCGATGTAAAATTCAGGTATGGACGGTCAGGAAAACTTGAATCATGGATAGAATCATATCCGAGTCAGGTCAGTTATTCTTGGAGGTTATAATGCAGAGGGCTTTGGATCCACCGGAATACTAAAGATCTCAGTATTACTCATGCAGTGGAGACAAGTGTCAATATTTGGGAGAGCCCATTCCCAAGAGTAGCAAATCCAAAGCCAAGCGATGTGTGGGGGAAAAAATTCCACTTATTCATTCTGAATGTATAGGAAGTCCCTACGTTCTATCCTAATTCGAAGTATCATCCTAGCAATGATTAAATATTAAAACCCGAAAAGCTTCAACGTGTAATTGGAGTTGACTTTCATTGACTTTGATTGCAATTATCCTATTGGTCACTACATTCCACGTGCCTTGGTGTGATTGGTCCCTTGGATTTCCTCTCATGTATTTGTCTTATCCTATCTGAGCCTTGTGTTCTATAAAAGGCCAGAGGATCCTTTTTTATTTTTTTAAGTTCAAAATTTGTGGATGTTGGAAGAGCATAAAACTTTTTCAAGTTTTGTTCTTTTTCCCTATTTTTTGAATCATTCCATTGTAAAACTTTGTATGCACGTAGACATTGATTAATATCATAGCCAATTAGATAGCTACCTATCTCATGAATCTTTTGTAGCTGGTTTTTTTAGTTCAACCGAACAAGACTGTATATTGTGTTGTTTAAGGGTGCATACAGAACCTACTCAGTGTCCAAAAATGAAACCCCTTTCTTTAAAAGCTCACATCATTTTATATGTAGTTGTGAAGCTTTTGGTGAAGTATAAAGTGGTTTGCTATGTTTTAATTGATTCTTTGGGGCATGCATGGAGAATAACCAGGATAAATTTTAATTTTCAGTATTTTTATGCTTTATTTTAGAGTAGATGTTTAAATTCTTGAAAATGTTCCAAAATTTGAATGAATGGATTGAATTTTATTGAAAATCTTTCATTTTTCCATGGAATTGTTGAATGCTTAATGCTAAATCTACTTAAGTGATAGCAAAGAATTTGTGATGTTCATGAAATTTTATTGCAAATCTTTGATTTCATGATACTTGTCTTTATGATCCAATTGAAAATTCAATGCCTAAAATATTTAATCCAAAACAGTGGTCCTTTTGAGATTAACAACAATATCACATCAAACCCGAGAGCAACCCTATTGCAATCTTGACCTAGTTATCGGAGACTTGGGATTGAACTAAAACCATTTTTTTCTTGTTAAAAGCATAATTCCCCTTTAGGCTTTCTTTATTCCATATCTTTCAAGAAGGATAGGCTCTTTGCAATCTTTTCTATGAAGAATTTATTCGCCCTATTTGCTGCGAGTAAAATCGTCGTCAACAAAATTCACTCTATTTCATTTTAGGTAGATGTTTATATTGAGTTTTTTTGTTTTTTTTTTACAATTTATAGACCATTCATTTGATGATTTTATTAATCTTCATTGTTACACATAGAATTCAACATTATTAGATGAATCATGCATGTAAAAGTTTAATTTTTAGGAGTTTAAAGATAAAAAATGGAAAACATGACATAATAAATTCACTTGGAGGTGAGGGTTTCATATTATAAAACATATATTAAAAACATCAATGTCATTCACAAGTTTATAGTTTTCCATTCACCTATTCAAGCCAAAAATGGAATATACATTGCCATTTTCACATATTATTGCCAAACACAAAAATTTCACACTGCTATTCAAACTACGAAACATTTGTTTCACAAAAATTACAAACACCCATATGGCCACTATTGTATGCCTATAAAAAATGATCAACTCTCTCAATTAAACCTTTCGGCTTAAAAAAATCACATAAACCACAAACTCTCATGCATAACCCGCCAATACCACTGAAGAAAAGAGTCATAGAAGAGATGGAGAAGAGCATGAAACCTGGGGTGTTGATTTGTATTTATCAACGCTTGAAAACCCTTCCTCGGTCGATGTCTTCTCATCCAAAACAATTATGCTTGAACATGCAAAATGGTCATGCCCTCTTTTTTTTATTTTATTACTCATAGTTTTGACTGACACATATTCAGTCGGTAGTGTTTCGGCCAAAACTCCTTTGACTGAAAAGGTGTCGCCATGTCACTGTCAAGTGGTTTTGGCCAAAAGCCACTCGGTTGAATACCATCTAGTCAAAAATAGTTCACTCAAAACTATTTATTTGGCCAAAATTCATGACACACTATTGTGCTTTTACCCATAGGTCAAGTTATCTCATTGCCTAAGATTAAGACACTTGTCACAATCTAATGCAATCCTCATCTAGGGTTTGTTTTTCATGATTTTATAAGCATGCTCCATTGTAATTTCTTAATCCAATATAGTCCAAATATTCATTATTCAATACAAAAGGCATATTAGATGCTCTTGTGGATCAAAATTTTCTCTCTTGGTTGCATAGCAAATCAGTTGCTTTGATCTCTCATTTGTGATAGAAATTTTAGCTGTAGGTGATTACTAGGAATTGTGGGGTCCACTATCAACTCCAATAAAACCTATACACAAAGGTTTCATGATTATCACACATCACCTAATGAAAATGAAACAATGGTAAATACAAATATTTTTTAGAGTGTTGAAATTTAGGATTAGACATTAACATTTTATATTTTAGGGTGTAGTAATTTAGTATTAGGTATTAAAATTTTATATTTTAGGGTGTAGTAATTTAAGTTAGGTATTAGAGGGAAACAATTATTTTTATAGGATGAAGTATAAAACATTGAGTAGAATTAAAATAGGTTTATGATTATTTGTGTTGGGTACAATTTATTTTGTAAATAAAAATATGTTATTTTTAAAACATAAATAGTGTTATCTATGTTCAATTATTAAGTCTTCTATGCTAAATATACTTGGGTAAGATATAACAACAACAATGGTTATTAAAAAGTTTTGGGATCATTTAGGTGTTATATAAGCTATAGTTGGAAAAAAAATGAAGTTCTTTTAATAGAAAATCATATTTTAATGTTCAACTACTAAGAATTTATAAATAAAGTTCTAGTAAAATCTTTAAAAAATCATTATAAGGACACCTTCCATTGGACACACTAATGTGGCGATTTGTGTGATGAATCATACTTACAAACCTTAATTGTTGAAAAGTAAGAGTCTATGTCACATTTCTAAAAATATGGAGGTCTTTAGCATTCCATGCAACCACTACATGATTACAAAATTAGCCCCATGCTCATTGGCCCCTCTACACTATATATCTACCTCCCATGTTCCCTCTTTTATTTAATAGGTGTGGAAGGACATTAAATCCATTAAGTACACTATACCAAACATCTACAATAAAAACATTCAAAAGATTCCTATGATTATAAATGAATTCTATTAGCTTGCTTTAAGATAAAAAAATCACACAATCAAAATGGACAAAATACTTTAAGAAGTGTCACATAGCCACATATACCTATCTTAAAAACTTTGTAAAAATAAATTTTGTTTTATTATAGAATTTATTTTGTCTTGTAATATTTTAATAGTTTCAATTTTCTATTGTTATAATGTAGTATTGTGTTAATTAACTCATTAGTTAAATCAGTAAGAGATCTTAAACACACCAATCTAAAAAATCTTAGCATGTATTACTCTTGAATGTTCCATTTACCTAAAAATTGCTTTATTTTTATCTTCTAAGAGTTTTGTTGTTTTACTTTACACTATTGAAAAATGATTTTATTTATTTATACTATTTGCTCAAGAGTTACTTTATTTATAAAAGAAATTTTAAGTAAATAAATAAATAAATATAAATTTAAATATAAATCTTAAGTAAATAAAATAACATATTTTAAAAAATATTTTAAATATATAAATATTAATATTGATCTACATATAAAATAGATACACATTTAAAATATTTAGTTCATCCAAAATATTAATATACATAACATGTACAACTCTTAGAAAAAAAAATTCAAATATTCACTTCCATGCATGCTACTTTCAGAAAGACATAACTAAAAGTCCGCAGAGTCTTCTGCAAAGTCTTCCTATACCAATGGATCTAACCAAATTGAAGGTAAACATCTAATCCCATTAACTCATAAATTAATGCAAAAAAATAGTTTTATAAAAAAAATTATGCACTATTTTTAATTGTTAGTTCGTAGAGTCTTCCTACACCAACAAATCTAACCAAATTGAAGGAAAACATTTAATCCCATTAACCCATATATTAATGCAAAAATATAGTTTTATGAAGAAAAAAAAATTGTGCACAATAATTAGTCCATAGAGTCTTCCTACACCAACAAATCTAACCAAATTGAAGGCAAACATTTAATCCCATTAACCCATATATTAATGCAAAAATATAGTTTTATGAAAAAAAAATTGTGCACAATAATTAGTCCATAGAGTCTTCCTACACCAACAAATCTAACCAAATTGAAGGCAAACATTTAATCCCATTAACACATATATTAATGCAAAAATATAGTTTTATGGAAAAAAAAATTGTGCACAATAATTAGTCCATAGAGTCTTCCTACACCAACAAACCTAATCAAATTGAAGGCAAACATTTGATCCCATTAACCCATATATTAATGCAAAAATATAGTTTTATGAAGAAAAAAAATTGTGCACAATAATTAGTCCATAGAGTCTTCTACACTAGCAAATCTAACCAAATTGAAGACAAACATCTAATCTGTTAACACATATTAATGCAAAAATATAGTTTTATGAAAAAAAAAATTGTGCACAATAATTCGTCCATAGAGTCTTCTACACCAGCAAATCTAACCAAATTGAAGACAAACATCTAATCTGTTAACCCATAAATTAATGCAAAAATATAATTTAATAAAAAATAAAAGAAAGTTGTGCATGATTTTTAATGGCCAGTGGTAGATTCTTCCTACACCAAGGGATCTAACCAAATTGAAGGTAAACATCTAATCCCATTAACCCATAAACCAATGCAACCCAGTCACTTGTCTGAATATTCTTAACCTATTTTTTTACCTATTTTTTATGTGTTAAGATTTTCTAGACTCTATTATTAGGTCATGCAAATATTTTTTCTCGTTGATTTATGTGAAATCTAATATAAAATTAAAAATATTCATCAATCAAAATAAGAATTAATAGATATTAACCAATCAAATTATTAATAATTTATTTTTAAATATTGTTTGTTAAAAAATCACATATTAACTTTATAAAAAACAAATATTTATTATACATAAAATATTAAAATATAATTAGAAATAAATTGTTAATAACCATTTAAACAAATCTAATTAGAACAAGTATCTAGTGGCTAGTACTTGCGTATTGTAATTATTATTTTCTAGATTAAACAAAAGTAAATGTAAGTTTTATTAATGTGAATAAAAAAATGTAAGTTTTATTAATTATAGTGTTTTAGTATTGTTAATTAGTTCTTTGCATGACATAACCCTAACCCTAACTCACACCCTAACTCTAATCCTAACCCTAACCCTAACAATAAATTATAAACCATTATCCTAATCCTAGACCTATCGCTAACCTTAATTATAGTCATAACACTATCCATAACTATGATTGTAATCTAACCCTAACAATAAAGAATTGTAAAGTGACATTACAAAAAAAATCTATGAATTAATAGTGGGAATAAGATTTGAAATAAATATATTAGATGAGTAAAATTTTGGAGTATTAAATCTATTAATTATATTTTAGTAATTTTTATTAGTAATATTTTATTTCAATTTATTTTAATTTTTGAATAGTTCTAATCATAATTTTTACCTTGTTCTTAATTCTAATCCTAATCCTAATCCTAATTATAATGCTTTTAGGATAATAATAATTAATAATAATAGGATTAGAATTATATTTTAATTATTAATGATAATAATTTTAGTTATTTTAATTTAATTATTATTTGTATTTATTTATGTTTTGAAGAATAAAATTTGGAAAATAAAAAAAGTGGCAATGTTTTTGATAAGGAAAAGCAGGTTTTGAAGGGACCCTGAAACCCTTTACAAAGGCAAAAATTTGTAAGAAAGACTAAACCTAAAGAACTCACAACTCAAAAAAACCAAAATGCTAACAACATAAATTAACAAAGAAACCTGTCAACAACCTTCAAATCATCAAACAACTTGCTAATTTTTTCCTCTATGTTAGCAAGTCTCTCCTCAAAAGTCTTATGGACCACCAATTCCAAAGAAGAAATCCTCTCCTCATGAGTATTACCAAGATGATCAGCATCCACAACAAGTTTATCAAGCATAACATTCATGGTTTTGACTTTACCTTTAATCGCCCATTCCTTCTGATTATGATACACCAACACCACACAAACTGTAGACCCTAAATCTGCATTTTGCTCAAAAACAAACAAGCATGAGTATTGTTAGTTGAATCAAGCAAAATAAATATAGAATCCATTTGAAATATTGAATCATCCTTCATAATGCAATCCAAACAACAAAATATCAACTAAACTAAGTGAAAGCATAAAGAAGCAAGAATCCAACTCTATCTCATATTGGATTGGTGTCATATGTGCTAGTGACCCTTTCCCAATCCTTGATTGATAAGCTCAAGATGATGTAAATGCTATGAAGATGGTGGAGTGATGATGAACAAGATCAAATCTCAAATGAAGAGAGTAACCTTCCATAAAATTGTGGAGGATTTGCTCAATGTTGAAGCTTCTATTTAAAGATTTTCAAAATGCTAAGTGTTGAAGAGAGACCAATGTGGGACAAAGATCAAGCCAATAAGATAAGGACACTTGTCATCATGTGATTGGTTGATGTATGTGCAAGATTTGGGAAGAGTGCCCATGAGAGGGAAAATTTGAATTCAAATTTGCAATAAATGCTGAGTTTGACTTTTGGAAGGGGACATGTAAGAGACATGTAAGGCCTCATAAATGCTCTGTTTGGTGTACATTTCCACTTGGGGGGAGATTCAAACTTGGAGAATATTCTTCCTTTATGCCAAGTTGAAAATAAAGATTTTGATAAATCAATTAATTGCAATTTCATGTGCAAGTGGCCAAATCTAGAGAATGCAAGTGGGTGAGATTAGCATTAGATTTAATCAGGATTAATTAGCTAGGATGATGATTAGGCTGATTTGACCACTTTGACTTGATTTAGGGATTTAAATCAAATCAAAGGGAGATGAATGATGCCTAAGATTTAATTAAATAAATGATTGATTTATTTAATCAAAGATGATGATAGGATCAAGTTTGATTTATTTGATTTAAGTTGATGAATTTACCCTGATGAATGGATGAGTGTGATTTTGATCAAATGCATAATGTTAATTTTGTGTGTCTACATTTTTCCCCTCTTTGAAGCAATGTACTTGTTGCGTTGGTTCAAAGAATAAACTTGCCGCGATCAAAATTTATTTTTTATTTTTCGGATGCCCCAGCGGAAAGAAGTACACTGGTACATTGCCCCCTTGAGAGATTGGCGAAAAGATTCGATTTGAGGGTCGATCTCACGATAAAGAGGTTCAAAATGGGTGGTTATGGATGACGATGCAAATGAGATGATTTCAAGATGCTTAGAATAACAAATCTATATTATCCTAAACAACTTAAATGATGATATGATATGAGATGGATGAGATTGATGATGTCATATGTTGTGATTATGCAATAGACGATTAATGAGATGCTTAGACTAACATATCTATATTATGATGATGATATGCAAAATTCTGATGATTTATGGATGCAAGAAGAATGCATAATGGATGCATGATGGATGCATGATGTTAGCGTGGAAATCAGATATGACAAGAGGATCCAACAAGTCCATGATTGGTCGAGACTTTATTAGAGATGATGATGATAAGAAATGACGATGAGAAATGATGATGATGATAAATGATGATGATTTGCTTATCAAGGATTGGGATTTTCAAAGGGTCACTTACTTTATTTTTGATAACACGCCTAAGCACGATGCATCAAGGTATAAAGGACCAGGATGGCGTTGTATTTAGTGTGATGGACTTTGACTCGACAAATAGATAGGAGTATTCTTGTTCACACTTGACATACGGAAACCTTGCTAGGGCGTACCTAACAAAGCAAGTATTTTCCAAGTTATTTTACAAGAGTGTCCAACAAGCACAGCAGACAAAATAATAATGATCGTTGCCCCATTCCTATCTCTCTAAATCCTTCGTTCGGATATCATCGAGAGGTCCTTGGATTGAGTGCAATAAGATAAGTCAAAAAGAAAAAGACCAAGTACACAAACAAGTTGATGTTCTTCATACCTTCAGCCAAAGGGATGTGTTTTGATAGGATAGGAATCCAAGTGATATCCAAAATGATGCCCATTGTCAGAATGATATATCCTAGGACATGCATTGTACAGGATGATGATGGTTTGATAAGTTGATTGATAGGCTAATGATATAAAGTTGACTGACATGTTTATGACTGATCAAGTGTTTGATTTTGTTTTAAATATTTGTTGCTTCGATTTTGGTTTTACGATTGAAGTTTACTTTTGCTGACTGTTGCGCTTGTTTCTGTTTGTGTTGCCAAAGGATGGAGATGACGATCAGTTTATTATGGATGATTGATTATTTCGGGTGTAGGCGAAATGGGACGGGTGGATTTTTCAAATATTTGGATGTTTTTGACATTTTGAAATGTTTTGAGGCTGTTTTTGGATTTTGATGTTTTTACCAATGTTTTGATTTCTTGATTTTGCGATGTTTTGGGATTTTGATGTTTTTCGAATGTTTTTGGATTTTGATGTTTTTTGAATGTTTTTGGATTTTGATGTTTTTCGAATGTTTTTGGATTTTGATGTGATTTGAATGTTTTTAGATTTTGATGTTTTTTGAATGTTTTTGGATTTTGATGTGATTTGAATGTTTTGGGATTTTCGCATGATTTTGACGATTTG
This sequence comes from Sequoia sempervirens, assembly GCA_007258455.2. Lineage (NCBI taxonomy): Eukaryota > Viridiplantae > Streptophyta > Pinopsida > Cupressales > Cupressaceae > Sequoia > Sequoia sempervirens. The sequence continues at coordinate 54,366,516 of VDFB02047230.1, read as the reverse complement.
GATATGGATATGAATGATGATATCAGTACTCTGTTTGGGATTTTTGATTAAAACCAAGCTAAGGTTGATTGATTGGATCGATGGATGGATGATGATGATAACATTGTTGAGGATACACAACAATGCAAGGATTTGATTGATCAAGATTGATGATGATAACATTGTCGAGGATACACGACAATGCGAGGATAGTGTTAAGCAACACAATGATCGGGAAGGATATCCCAAGATTATGGATTGATTTGATTCAATTGATCAGGATTGATGAAGCTTGATTTGGAACAAAAGATGTTTGAATGATTTGATGTAATGTTTGACGTGCAAATTAGATGCGACTGATAATGATTGTTTGGATTGATGTTCAATGAATGATGAAGATTGATATGGAATGTCTTCTCGTCAAAATGTGCCATGGGCTAGTGATTCAGATTTTGGATTGCAGATGCTTGACCAATTTGGTTCACATTTGCTAATGTTCGGATCACCACATAAGTTGGAGGATATAGATCAAGATTTATTCTCGAAGCAAGATGTACATATCTGCCCCCAATGTCTAGCAATGTATGGAGTGTCATGGGTGGATGCTTGGATAGGTGTATTGATGGATGGATAGGGTAAGTACGCAAAGGATTCCAAGGATTATCTCGTGATAAGATAAGGTGTTTGGATAACGAATGCACATTTGGATAATGCTTCAAAGCTCAGATAATGCTGCATAGGATAGGATCGATGAAAATGACCCATGTCAAGATGTTTGTCGTAAGCAAGCGTAAGGTGTGCCCCAAAATTGTATCAAGATCAAGATAACTAAGATGATGGATGCAAATATATGCAAATGGATTGGATAAATTGTTCATGGATGGATGGATTTATTATGGATAAGATGGATGGAATGCTCGATTTATTATGGATGGGATGAGATGAGATGCTTTCATCTGAACTGGCGCACGTAGATGCTCGATTCTACACATGACGCCTATTTGCCAGGTTTTCATCATGGTCTTGCCCAAAGCGCCGCCCATGCGGCTTTCACTAGAGGACAATTTTTATCTTTACTGTTTTCAATCCTTTTTCTAATTTTTTTTGGATTTTTATGATTTTTTATATTTTTTTGTATTTTTCTGAAAGATTCATGCTAAACCACCTGGTGGTGTTGACATAGATGCCACTGTCATAATGTGCCATCGATATCCTGCTTGAAGGAGTTGCTTTGCTAAGATATGTGCACTTGAATGCAGCTTTTGGGATTCTTGATCTACTTTGTCAATACCAGAGTTAACTTTGTCTTGTGCGCACATCGTGATAAAGTGCCTTCAGAATCCTTATGATGAAGGGTCATTGCCAATACACGGTCAATGTCAGAATTGGATATTATGTGTGGAGGCGTGGATGGAATGTGTTTAGGGATAAGAGATGGATTGGTTGACAGTTTGGAACCTTTGACTCTCCAAACTTGGGAAGATGAGCAATGATGGGTGGATACGGAAGTGTGCGTGGAATTAGGACCAACTGCTTGATACACTTTGTACGTCGCTTGAGAAGCCTGTTTTTGCTTTTGCGGACATCTTTGATGGATACCTTTCCCTCTTTTAGTTTGACCCACAGTTTCTTTGACTGATGGAGTTTGATAGGGATGATCTTTCTTTGTATTCTTTGGTATCCATTTGTATTTTATTTGTCCATTAGGCTTCTCAGCTTCTTTTGATTTGATAACGTTCTTCGTACTTTGATTCAAATATTCCTTTTGATGTTGGTCCCAATTCGTGAATGGGGTGATGGGTGGATGACGATTCATGACGTGACTGGTTGTAGTGTTGGAAATGGTTTCATCATAAAAATTCTCCGTGCTCCCTATGTTGAAATTTGCACAAGATGAAGTTGCCCCCAGTATGGTGGTAGTAGCACCTTTGTTCCTTGATTTTGCTTGCTTTGAGGTGTTTTGTTCAGTAAATGTGCTCTGACGAATGACCACTGTATATGACATTAGTTCAATTTGTTGCTTGGCTAACTCTGGATGTTCTATCTGACTTGTTTCCTTGAGCGTATAATGTTGGATATCTTTATTTATGATGTCCTCAATCTTAATTCGGGATATATCTAATCCTGATGTTGATAACTCAGTTTGACTGTAGGAGTTGATAATCTGCTCTTTTTGTGTAATACAATCTTGTTCTAGATGAAGATCATCTACGTGCCCATCTGTAGAAAGCATCTCATGGGTAGATGGAGGAGTATGTGCTACATGGATATGATCATCTTGCATGGATAAGAGAGTGTTCATTAGATTATTGTAGTATCTTGAAGATACAAATTCTTGATCTAGATTAATTTCGGAGTTGCTTTTGACATGCTTTGGATCAAGTTCTTGACATGAGGCAGCTTCAAAGGATAGATTTCTTACAAATGGTTCTTGGACGTCGTTATTAGACATGGGGAATGGCTCAATATCCTCAAGTGTCGAGTTCAGGGTTCTTTCAGTATCTGTAACCATGTGGTCAAAGGGGATCAACATGTTTTGGAAGGGACCATTGCTAGACTTTGGTGAAAGATTTTGATCATGCTTTGGAATAAATTCTTGAGATATGTCCTCTAACTCGTAAGGCGATGTAGAAACATTTTCATCATGATCATTGGTTGATGGTTCGTGCATTATGTCAATAGGATCAAATAATCCCAACACTCCTTGAAAGAGATCACTAAAAAGTGGCTCTTGATGTATGGTGAGTTGATCATCGGATTGTGTAGATATATCTTCAATGTGCTCCTCGATGGAGAGGTTTTGATCATTGTTTTTGACAATTGCGATGGAGAGATTGTGAATGTCTTTGACCATAGCATCAAGTGATGTTGATATTTCTTGAATTGGCTTATTGTCGAGTTTTGTTGGTGGATTTTGATCGTGATTCAAGAGTGACTCTTGACATATGTCGATTCGATCATTGGATGAAGTAAATGTGTGCTCAGTGATGGATTGATCTTGATCCTTGTTTTCAATAGTTATCATCTTTTGTGTTTGTGCTCATGTTGGTTGGGTAGCTTGAGAGGCTTGGGCAACTTGAGAGGATTGTTGAGCTTGTGTTGCTTGTTGCATAGCTAGATATTTTTGGAATCCCTTTTGAAAAGTATCTTGTAATGTCGCATTGTATTGGTTTGATGTGGTGGAAGTTGGTGGTGGTGGGGGTGGTGGTGGATTTAGAATCATGTTGGATGTAGTGACAAGTGTTTGAGATACGCTCGGAGCGATCATGGTAGTGAGGGGTTGAGATGTGATGGGTGTGATAGTGGTGTTTGGAATGATTGAAGTGTTAGGGATGATTGGATGAACGAAGTGATAGGTCCTTGGGAGACCATATTTTGATTGGTTGGGATCATCATTGTTGCTTGATTGGATACCATCTGTTGGTGCGATGTCGATGGTATATTCGAAGGATTTGATGTGATGGTTTGATTGACATTAGTTGGATTGAATTGGGTGGTGTGATTGGTGCTAGGTAAAGGGGGAAGCCCTAAACCAAGGAATGATGTAGGTAATGGTGGTGGAGATTTCCCTTGGCGCAATGCCTCAACTATTTTGGAAAGTTCCGCAATTTGATCTCGCCAAATTTGTTCTTGATTTTGATCTTGACTCACTTGAGATAGTTGATTTGGCTTGTGTTCAAGTAGTTTTGGCATGCATGCTTGCAGTTTTTGAAAGGGATTATGGGAAAATTGACTTTGGGTAATGTTCTGATTTGGGATGATGTTCAGATTTGGCATGATAGGATAAACATTGTTGGTATTGGGAATCATTTTTCCAAAGTTTTCCGAGTTAGGATTCATGTTTCGAAAACTTGCACTTGGTACATCCACATTTGGTTTGTAGGGATTTGGTGGAATGACGTTGTTCGTTTCAAAGCTCATGCATTGATTGTTCGGTTGGTGGATTTGTAGGTTTGGATTTAGATCTATCATTGGGAAATGTGTTCCAAACTTTGACTTGGGCATACTCACACTTGTTGTACCATTGACATTTATCGAAGGCAATAATCCTATGCATGGACTTTGATAATTGATAGGAAATGCAAGGCTTTGAGGATTCAACTGATTTAGATTACTCAAGATGTATGGATCAAGTGTATATTCCATGTTCTTCTTGTGTTTTGACCTTGTTATGAAAGTGACCTCTAAGGTTCTTAGGACCAATGGCGAGATGGAGGATGAAATGTGAATGATATGAGTGTTGAACGTTTAGGGATTTTGTATCAATGCTAGACTTAGGGATTTTGATTTTGATTGTTTGATGTGGATGATGAACTTGTAAACCCTAAGATGTCGGATGTGATCTTAGGATGAACTTGTTCAAAGGTTTGCTAATTTAACTAGAGGTATGAGAAAGGATACATTCCCATGCCCCCTAACTAAACAAGGTGATTTTGATTTTGATGATGTGCCTAAGTCTAGAATGATGTTTGCAAAGATCTAAAGTTGTTTTGGTGAGATGGATTGATGAATGTTTGGAAGATAGATGAAAGTTTTGATGATCCTAAGAGACTTAGAGAGACTTTGTTTACTAGGCCAAGGTATTGAAGAACACACTTTTCTCTAAGAGCAATCAAAAGACCAATATGACCAAAAGATATCAAGCGCATGTGTGGGGTCCAATTTGTTATCTTTGCTTAATGAGTACTTTTTACCAAAAACACACTCTTGATTAAAGTTTCAAACTAAGATGTCCAATGTCTTAATTTCTTTAAACCCCACAAGATATTTTATGTGGAAATTCAATGAACTTAAGGCAAGGGTTTTCCTATTGTTTACTCAAGAAGACAAATTGAGGTATAATCCAATGCTTAGGAACCTCTACAAATGTGAATCCGCAGGGAAAGCAGTAACATATGGATTGAGTCAATGATATTTGTCTTCAAGAGGGTTTGAAATTTTGAGAATCATGTTGAATGTTTGTTTGCAAAATGTTTTCGAATACACACTGTGTTTTCAAACGAAGCACAATTACAACCCTATGGATTGTAATAAGACAATATTTGTTGGATTCCCTTGGACAAGTCCATTTCAGCTTATCTCTAGCGGATGGTTTAGATGCTTGGCCCCTTTGGCTTCCCTCAACATCGTGCGTCCAATCAAGCGTGGCTTGTCCAACTACCATGGAAACTCATGGTGTGCTTTCCATCTCTACTAGAAGGCCAGTAAGGTGTGGGGTGGCCCGAGCGGCGGATTCTTGCACCAACAAATAGATTAAGGATTTGGCAGAATTCTAGCACATGGGTTCTAGTAAGGACTTCGGTTAGTGGGGAGATTGACCCACATACACATTGTAGAGTCCCCTTCCGGATCCATCTTAGCCGAATAGCCGTGATTATGGCGTTTAACCAAAACCCTCATTTATATCCGTGGAAATACTCTTGGCTTTAGAGTGTTACCGGTTGAGTCGTCCCTTGGGTGAGTACTTTTTCCCCAAGGCAGGCCCTCTAAGATAAACAAAAGCGAGCAAAGACACAATCTGTAACTCGATCGATCTTTGATGGCACAAAGAAAGAGAATGTACACGAAAATGCCCCTACTCACACTCGTACAAGATGTTCAATTTTTAAGCCCAAATTGAAGTGTTTCAAAGCAATAAAATGTATTTTGAGTGTTTCTCTTACACCCTAGATCGCACGAAGCGCAAGGGGAGAGGATACGCACTCAAAAGAAAAAATCACACAAATCAAGCACTTGTTCGTTTTATACCCTTCAAAGCAATTGTGATTCGTTTTAAGCACCAAAATGAAGTGTGAGTTTTGATTGTTCAATTCTTAACCTCAAACAAAATCTAGTGCGTTTGTCCTAAGATTCATTTTAAGCCCTTTGCAATGAAAATCAAATTGTTCGTTTTAGACCCAAATGAAAATTAGTGTTCTAAAACGAAAAGGTAAACAACTTCGTGAAGTAGTGTTGATCAAACACTTAAAGTGTTGAAAAACACATTGTGTTTTCAAAAAAAGAAAGAAAAATTTTCCCCTCCTTTCGTTTTCATTTGCTAGCCTCCTCCTTCGCTTTGTACCTTTTCGCCTTCGCCTTTCCTTTGTACCTTCGTTGTTCGTTTGTACCTTTGTTGATTTTCAGCTTTGTACCTTTTGCCTTTCTTTGTTTTCCTATCAAAAAAAGAGAGAAAAACACAAGAATCATGTTATCATTTTAAGCCTTTACTTTAAACCATAAAATGATTTTAAATGAAAAAGACTTATGGTTCATTTAACTAATGAATGAAGAATTCATAAGAATCCCGATTTCCACCAATTCTTAAAGCAAACATTAACCAAGAACAAACATTTTGTTAGCAAAGATCAAAGCCTCCCTTGATGCAAAACTCAAAAAAAATTTAATGAAAATCTATTATTAAATCTGCTTTTCAAAAGGAGCACAAGAAATGACATTCTTCATTGTAGAACTTAAAGATTATCCAAAAAATAAGAATTCAAACATCACATCAAAAGTGAAGCTCAGCATATTAATGTAGCTTGGAGGGAATCCATTTGAAAAGGTCCAACTTTCAAGCAAATATATTTAACAAGTATAAAAGATGTGCAAGAAAGTCAAGAGAGTAATTGCATCGCTCCTCCTTCTCTTAAATACGCTGCCCCTGCCTTCCTGTATCAAAAGACATCTGACAAAGATGGTTTTGCATATAAATGTTCATGTTTAATGCTCATGCCTGCAACAAAATTAGGATTTAAAAAGAAAATCGTACCAAAGCCAACAGGAGGGAAATTTCAAGTTTAAAGTTTCCTTTCATTTGACTTTCAAACTGTCATTTATTAACTAGTAATCCTTACTTCTGCAACCAGAGCTTTCATCATAAAAACAGGGATGAAGGTTCGTGGATTGGAATTCACCACAATGTGCAGATAACCATGTATGAAGGACGTGGCAGAGTTTTGCATCACAGATGGGTGTGATATCAATTCAGAGGTAACCGCAGTAGGTAAGAAGCTTATCGAAGTCCCTATTTTTGACATCTAACAAAGATAGCTTTTGACAACATGCCAATGTATTGAAAGTGCAGCCAGCAAAAATGGTTATTGATATATTGCAGAGAAAGCAGCCATGACAGCGATTTTTATCAATCTTGAGTGACATCCATGATAGCACAAACAAACTTTGTGTGGTTTTGATTCTCTCCCTTCAAAATTCCTGCAAACAAAGAAATTTTAAATGCAATTAGCAGATGCAAAACCAATTTCTGACAAAGGTTGTGTTCCTGACATCTGCTCGTATTCCAAACCCAGATTTGGAGTTATCCTTGACAGGCTGATAGAATTTAGTTTGAAAGCATTTTGAACAGCTGTGGAACTCGGCCTTACACTTCAGGCAGACTGTCAAAAAAAAAATTTCACGCGCCTTGTCTATGAGATCTCATGGGATCACAATTATTGCAAGATCTGCACAAAAGAGATATATTGAAAAAGGCGTCTAAAAAGTCATTTGTAAAAGGCGTCTGCAGACCACAATTCAGAATTTAATGCCATGCCAAAATATAGAACTCATAGTCATTCAAAGGATCTTTCAAACTAAAGCGAATGGCCCTGTAAAGCTACAAGTCTTAATTATTTTAGGCATACTGGACTGCCTATGAATTTAACTCCACCATATTCCAGAAGAACATGGTCACCCTTATTCATTTTGAGCAAGTGCGTAGTGATGCCAGAAAAGGACGGGGGCTTTGGTTGTCGAAGATGCAAGTGGAGGTCAGACGGTAGGAAGGGTTGAAACCTACCAGACTTAGGTAGACTTCAGTAAATGCCAGTGATTGTGGGTGCACACAACAAAGATAGTAGGACCCGCACTCTTATTAAGCATTGAATAATCTGTCTCTGATGAATTCCTCTTGAAAGGATCCGTGAGTCAAATGCATTAAACGAGGTCATAAGATTAGATAGCCATTATTCGTACAATATGATGAACACCATCAAGGATGACAAGATTGCAGCCAAGCTGGAGATATCAGACAAGAAGAAGATTGAAGTGGAAATAGTAAACAAGTACCTTGAACTTGCATAGAATTTTCTCTAAATGACTTCTCTTTCGAAGGCTTTTGTTTTTTTTTCATTAGCATAAAGAGATCTCATTGGCAGATTCAAATTGATATTGGAGCGGTGGTGGTGAGTAGTAAATTCAGTTTCCAAAGCTCAATCTGTGTACACCCCATCTTCATGCACTGTTGTGCAATTTCCTGCACATACATGTACACCTCATCATATTTGTTTTGTCAGAGCATTAAACCAAAATATACATCTCATGCACACCTCTACAGCAATACGGAAAAAAATGATAAATGTATGCTTAATAAGAGCTCAAGAAAGATGTGGATGACTTCAGGAAATTACAATATAAATCAATAATAAGTCCGAAACAAAAGATCTTTTCCATACTGTCATACTGTTTGTCTTAATGGATAAATGTTCATTTACTAGTTTCACCAGAAGAACAGAAATGTAAATCTTAAAACAACAAAATAACTTGTTATTTTAGGCATTCACAACTTTAATAAGCTATCAGACAGTTTACAAACAAGATTCAAAAAACATATGCATCCATGAACGGAAGTCTAAAATATATTTATGTAGAGGCTTTAGAAAATTTCTAGAAAATGAAATATAAT